>JABJVR010000065.1:4243998-4274827 GCA_025773905.1 Chitala chitala
AAATATCAGCGTGAGTATATATATATATATATATATATATATATATATATATATATAGCACCATCATTATGATCATTCAGACATTTATACATCCGTACAGGTTGTTCAAATTGCACAGTACCTGTGCATTTATAAAGTATAGACTTAAGAAATAAAGTCAAATGGTGGTTCGTTCTCTATGTCGTTCAGAGATGATTTTAAGTGTAACTTTCGCGGGTCCTCAGGGGTCCACACTTTTGCAGTTCGAATGACGTTTTGCTCTTTTAACTGTTTTTCGTCTGACCAGGAGAGGGAGTGACCGGCAAGCGGAGGGAGTCCGTAATCCGGATCACTAGGTGACGGAGATCCTAAAACGGGAAAGAAAGAAGAGAAAGAAAATTAGGTTCCATCAAATGAGCGAAAACCCCTGCATTATCATTAGTAAAATCACATTATAGTATATTAACTTACTTGTTCCCCTGTGGCAGATGATAACTTTTTTGGGTTGATTAGAAACGTCACTGTTCGGATTTCGGATTGGCATATCCGACTGTACAAGTTCTGCGAGGAAGTTTATATAACCAATTGCTAAACGTAAAGTATCGACTTTAGAAAGTCGCTTCTCGTACGGCAGCGTGGGGATGTGAGACCGCAGTCCTTCGAAAGCATCATTGATGGACTGCATCCTCCGGCGCTCGCGAACATTGGCTGCCTGCCGCAACTGTTGCATCTCCGCCTCCGATCTCATGCGTCTTCGCCTCTTTATTAGCGGTCCATCACCCCTCTGGGGGGAGAGTTCAGACATGCTGTCCCCGCAGCCGTAGGAAAAGGTTGACGAAGAGGACGAAAAAGAAAAGTTGCCAACATCACAGTAGTCCCCGTCGTGCAATATCCTGCTGTCCTTATAGTAATCTTGGATCTGGCTAGTGAGAAAGTCTACGTCGTCGTCCAAAAATTCGTCTGTGTCCAAATGATCCCTGGAAGACTGGTCCGTAAAAAAATCGTCGTCATCAAAATAAGAGGAGGCAAAGGAGTCCAACCCCGTGAATTGGTCTAACACAGTGTCCATTTTTTGTGGTTGTTTTCCTGTTGCCCAGTAACAACGCTTGCCTGCTTCGTGCCCTGTCTCTAGATATTCAGGAGTGGCTTCAGCTGAAGGCTGGCACGCGAGGACTCTTATAACTACATCCACAGTCGCGTGCCATTAACCAGAAGCGCCAGCCAATCAGCGCCAAGCTTCAGCGGCACTCCTCGTTGAGGTTGCACACCTAGAGATCATGGCCTTGTTCGATTCCCCACCCTCCTTGTATACAACATGTAAAAATAGGTGCTGAAATCGTTTAAGCATTTTGTCTTGTCCCTTTTATAGCAGCATTTACGCAATCACAAATGATGTAACCTATTACCAGTTGCGATTCCGAGGCACGAAATTATTCGTATTAACTTTTTGTCAGTTTATATCTTCTCTTGTTCTTGATAATTTTTATTTATAAGAGAAGTCGTGCTGTCTTCGAATTAACCACATGCTAACAGCGCTGAACTACTTAACAGTAGCGTAGAAGTCATACTGTTTACACTTTTATGGTTGCTGTATTGTAATTTAAGGTGTTCGGCATCTTATACAATCACATTTTTATTTGTTTGTTTTTAACGTCGAAATTTAGAGTGCTTTACAGGTTATTTGTAAGTACATATACTGTCCTTTGTATAAGGCTTTCCTCATATAATTGTTATTACAAGTATTTTAAACTAAGTTTTTTGCAAGATCATAAGCATCTACATATTTTTTAAATATAATTAAGTCGAATGACCGGAATCACAGCAGGTCACGCGATAAGAGCCTTCAAGGTCAAGTTAATTCTAAAAATTAGCGTATGACCTACTTTCTCCCTCTTTGCATCTTTCATATACTAACGTAGGTGTCTCTTCCATTGGAAAGCCCTCCGTCTTTGCCTCACAGTAAAGGCTACAGCACCAGTGCACTTAATTAACTGTCCGGGCGCGCGGTCACATTTGAACTCCAAGGTTTTTGCGCATGGGGCCATACAATGTAGCGTAAACATTTGTATAAGGGTAATACCACTGAAAGGAACCTCTTATTTAAGGAGAGGGGACAGCCGAGAAAATGGCAGTTCATCAATCATTGGTTTTACGGCGCTGGTCTGAACGATTATGTCGTAGCAGTGGACACTCGCCTGCTCACGCGGCAATCAGTGTAGAATAAGAGACTACTTCAGGAACAAAGCTTGGGCAGTCCTCGCCTTTCAATGGTGACTACTTTCAGCCACCGTGAACGACTAATTTATGACAATAAGGTGTCTCTATTTTAAAAACGGTGAAAAGGACGCATTATGGAACAGCCACAAAACATATTGAGAAAGGGCCACTTCCACCGATCAAAGGTTCGGCCTGCATGGTTAAGATATTGCGCTGTAAAGCTTTAAATTTTGACCAACTCGATCTTGTGCAAAAACAGTTGGAAAAAATATGTGAACTGATTAAATCCAAACATTTGTTGAAAACGAGAAAAATTGTGCAGTAATTAACTTTCAATCAATTAAAATTCCATGTACTTCTTGACATAACCTTTGAATCTGAGGAACAAAGCAGAGTAACTTTGCTCTCTCTACAATTTTCATCATGTCTATCAACTCGAGTTTAGCTGATTTCTATCTGATTGTAAAGATTGTTTATTTTACGCGCACGCATCGGACACTTAAAACTGACTAAAGTTTGTCATCGTGTACCAACTGCATAACAAAAATTCTTAAAACGCCTGTCTGAGAAATTATGTGATAATCTGGGACGGGATTTATACCGGGTTTAATAAATGTCCTATCTTTATCATTTTATTCAAAAATTTAAAACTTTATACAGTCTATTATGTAATTTATGTACTGTAGTTTCATGTTTTATTTTTGCACAAACAGTTCTAAAAACACAAAATTGTTGTTAAGGTGTTACTACGGGATTTACACTTTAGTTAACTGAATTACGAATGATTGCATGATTAAAAGTTACGTATAAATTACGTTGTATGCAATTAGGGGTGACGCTGTTTTATGTAATCTTAGTTGCAGTCAACACTGAATTTTAATCTTTAATATTTATTTAATCATTATATAATTCTTACACCGGTTCTGTCGTTTTATCGGGTTCAAAAAAATCGATATTATATAGTTTCACTTAAAACACGGCTTTAAAAGCATTTGTAGACAGTTTGTAGACAATATTTGCAGTGACCTCTTCGCATTGGTCTCTGGACTAATGATTTCGAGGCTTGCTGTTGCCGGAATCGCGGAGGCCTTGGAAAAACAAACAAGAATAAATAGAAGCAGACAACCAGAATAGTGACGGCAGACCCTTCGCCGCGGTGCGCATGGTTATATTATTAAAGAACTGGTATCTGTATAGAGGCAGTGTGGCCTCACAGTGGTCGCCAGAGAGGGCGTACGTCAGGCACCTCAAAACAAATTACGCTGGTACCTGAGTTTCTAACTGGTAGGAATGTATAAACAATTCTCATTCAGTTGCATTCAAATCGAGACAGAGGGGGTCACTTTGTTTGGCGAAGATAAAAAAAAACGTTTATGGATGTTTCACCCTGGCGCAAGCTGCACTGCGAAGGACGGTCCGTGGGAATCCCAACACTTGCGCGTTTGCGAAAGTCAATGAGAACCACTGAACGTAACAACTGAGCTGTGCTGATTTGTTGCTTGTACAGCACACGCGTGTTTGCTACACGACCGTCTTTTTTTTTGCATTCCGTACACACTGGGCGTAAGAAATATATGTGTATGTCCGTTAACAAAAATCGGAAGACACTTGAATCACCTCGTCACCACAATTGTTTATTTTGAAAGCATTTTTATTTGATGGTCAATAAACGTAAAGATGATAACTTTTGCCGTTCGACTTAGTGAGTTCAGAATATAGCATATTGTGAACACAATTCTTTGTTTAGCATTGTTCCAGCAAAACCCGCGATCGCTGCCATCGTTCCCTATCAACGGAAACACCTGCGTGAGTGGTTGACATTTCGCAAATAAGCACCAGACTGGTACCTGAGATTGGTCTGGTCGTGTGGCCGAGACACTCTTTTGGTCGATTCGAGGCAGACAGAACCGTGACCGTTAACTTCCTACAATGAATTTGCGAATGTCACATATTTCAGCACGAGCACTCGCTGCAGAGCGACAGCTGACCATGGGAACACCAACACTTGGGTTTCTTCAACAAACGGTACAATGGTGAACATTATAAATGAGATGTCCTCTCCTTGCACATAGTCACGGTGAATTAAATGTCATAGTACTAACCGGTGGGGAAGGTCTCCGCGGTTGAACAGACGTAGAACTCTGCATACTTATCCTATATTTTTCCTTTGCATTTTATAGCTTTTTGTCCTGATTCATAAATACAAGAACATCGATTATTATCGCTGTTAAAAGAAGTCACAATATATTTTATGTGAAACGTAGGTGCTGGGAACGTTTGACATTTATCATGTATTAAAAAATAAAAATTCATTTATTTCGATTAAAGGATTCTGCAGAAAAACGAGTTAACAAATGGAACCAGAAAGCATGGTTTACAGTTAATAACAGTAATTGCCGTCACTTAACATTGTAATCATCATTCACTTTCCCCCTCAAATAAATTACAGTTAGTGTGTCGAGGCCAAGTGCTCGTAAATAGTCGCACTTTAAAACACAGCACGCCTAAATAGCTTTCCTTCATTCGCACGCGCTTTCTTTCATTGCTCATTTTTGTGACCTGGTACCTGAATTGCTTGCTGGTAGAGAGCCATTCACGACCCGAGCGCAACGTTTTCATGCCCTGATTGAAGAGGTCACGAGTGTCAGTGCTGTCTGGCAGCGCGAGGTGCACAACGCTGGGAGTTCCTGGGAATCCAACCACATGTGCCCGAGCAACGGCAGCAGCCCGCTAAGGTTAGGAATAGGATGCGCTCGCTCTCCAGATTGCCAAACAAATTAGAATTGTGGTCATGAACGGCGAGTTTCACTTCTTTCAGCGCGGTGAATAAATAAAATGGCGCTTTAAACGTGTCGCATCGCCGGCCCTTCCAACTGAGTTATTGTTTCCGATTTTCAGTTACTGCTGACCGCCAAGCAGATAATCATAGTCACATGGTAAACAAAAACTGTGATAAACGCTAGTGTATGGATATAAGCGACAGTTTTTTTAAATCCAAATTTATTTATTTTTATTTTATTTTAAGTTTCCGTTTAATTGCAGTGAACTCAGAGAATTAAAACACTTATTTTATATTTTTCTCTTTTACGCGTCCCAAAAGAAAGCTTTTACATCTACATATGTCAAACATGGTCCGTTATATGGTTTATCGAAGATACTTTCCACTGGCTTCCTTCTGTGACCCGACATCTCTACGTCTGACTCTTAGATATATAAATGACATGGAATTAAAATACCATATAGTTGTTTTCATTTGCCTAAGCAGAAGTCCGACACGGCACGCTTGTTAAGGACTTCTAAAAATCTTTTCATTTAACCAATAAAAATTATACACACACACACACACACACACACATAAATAAATAAAACAAAAAGCAAACCAAATCTTACACATGTCGAATCTTAACCCTTAAAACCCACGATGGCTGTTGAAGAAAAAAGTGTAATCGCAAAATCTTTACAGAAGTTTGTAACTTGGCCACGTGAATATGAAAACACGCCGTGTTATTGTATTCGTTTTTAAAATTCAAATATTCCCAATATATACAATACATTTATTATACACCTGCTGTGGAAAAATATATACGTATTTAAAGCATATTACATGACCTTACATGCAAACTACTGTAGACTACAACATTGAACAAAAGGTTTCTGTCAGACGTCAGGGATTTATCCTTTAAGAGTTTTAGGGGATTATCGATTCTATTCCTTAGACAAATTGATTTGAGTCTTTGGGTGCCCGTAGGCTATTTGACGGAGAGATTAGCAAGGAATTTCCGCTCCACAGCATCCCACAAACCTACATACTATGACACTGTTACAAAGTGTTCATAGATGCTCTTCGCGATGCAGTATTTTCACTATAGGTCAGCACTTACTGTTAACTAGATTCTCGGATATTGTCTGACTTCGCTTTTAATACGCACATGTACTTCTTTGTAAATCGCTTTGGACAAAGGTGTCTGCTAAATTAATAAATATAAATGTAATGAATAAATGTAGTATTACCTCTAACTGCGTGCATTGGGCTGAATGATTCTGTGCATGAGTTAGAACGTTAATAAATGCGGTTTACCCCGGAGTAGTGACCTCAGTTCAATATAGGTTAATACAACCTTTCACCATACCACACTTTGACTTGTACTTCAAAAGTTTTTCGCGGTTAGTTGGAAATCTGCTCCACGCAAAATCAGGAAAGTCACTGTATCTATAGGCTACAGTTGCATATGCCCATGTGGGTTTGAAATGTCACAAAAATTAACGAATACAGAGGGTGACAAGAAAACAGAACTACACTTTACGAATACAGTAAATATCCTACATATTTTTGGCAGACTATTTACTAAGTAGTCATCCGGATCAACATATACAATAACATTTACTGGATATCAAAACTTACTTGTGAATAACGCAGAAGTCGGAAATCACCAATGTACTATCATTAATCAGTGTAAGCAACTAAAAATAAACGTACCACTGATAACCAGTGATCACTATTACATTTCCAACATTTCAAACCCAATAATTTCGTAACAAACTCACATTTTCAGTTTACATAGCGTTGCGGTTAGGTGAAGAGGAAGAAGAGCTCTCGTCGCCTTGGGGACGTTGATTGGGGGCGTTTACCACAACTGGTTTCTGTAACATCAAGCTGTTAAAACATAGTAACACACAAGTTGTGTGAAGAGATTCCTATATGGCTGCTCTTGTTTTTTTTTTTTTTTTTTTCCCTTCAATGTGGACCGGACTTGAATGATTCGTTTACAGCGATCTGGTCACACGTGCGTAAAGATAATAATCAAACTGCATTCAGTCCGTTTCAGTCCTCTTGATATATTAGGCATGTTTTCCGTAACTAAACCAAAGATCCCCCGTTGAGTGGCTGCGGCCTAAAAAACAAACGTATAAAAACGATTGCTCTCCTATGACCCCCAAGAAATTTCATTAAGGTACCAAGGCAACGATCTCAAAAATTCTCAAACGTACTAGCCCCCTCTAGTGTCGAAAAATACTAATGTTAAATTTACAAGGTTTCAGATACATAGTACTAATAAAATATTTGCTGAGAATAAATCATACCGATACAACCTACAAACATATAAATACGAAAACACGTTAATGGCACGTTTTACATCATAATAATTACGTTTCTTAAATTATAGCAAGATGACGTTACGTTAACTGTGATACATATACGTGTAATTTGAAGGCCGCTTAAACATTAATTCGTTTAATTAAACATCTTTGAAACGCTCTTCATGGAGAACGTGCATGATGAAAATGCATATTTTATTAAAAACCCGACTAAGGATGATTCATCACTTTCTATCAGCAACTGGTGTATCCAGCGGTCTGCTACTCGTGCTTCAGTTCTCAGCACGTTGATGTGATCAATGTTAAAATATAAACAAAATTACAGATAACATGTAACCAAACCGTCTATGCAACCGAAGTTTTGTCATTCCTGCAAATTAACGCATGCGTGACTACAAATGCTCTAAATTCATAATTTTTACCACTAGGGGGCATAAGAGTTCCGTCAGTGTGTTGTCTGTAGTCTTCACTGTTGTCATTCGTTATTTTCACTAGTAACCCTTTAAAACAAGGGAGCGCCCATAATTATAGTTTCACTCTCAACTATTTATAAAGTTTGATGCTAACTCCCATAAGCGTGTGTCTTCCTCAAAGCTAACATATCTACAAATAGCGAGCTATTTAAAGCAATCATGTATCGCAAATGAATGTCTTTCAGCAAAAACCAACAGCAGATGATAGTTTTACTGTGTGAACAGTTGTCTACTACTAATTTGTACGGACAAACAATTTAGCGGTGCAATAGCAGCGGTTATTGAACCGCAAACGCAATATTTTGTCGTTATAACAGTGCGTTTGGCGGTGGAAATACGTACCGTAACTAATCTTGAACACAGTCTTAAACATTTCAGCAGAGGGAGAGATTTTATCTGCTATAAGCAAAGCAAAGACTGTACAAACTCGTTTTACCTAACAATATCAACTGATATTAGCCTGATTGTCAGGCTAAATCATCAGTGAGTGAGAAAGCCAGCAGTTTGAAATGTCAAGCTCCATGTTTTTGGTTCACGTGATGTACCTGGGCATACTTTACATGGAGTATCAAAACTACTCATCACCTTTAAGAGCAATGTCGATCAACATATGCTACTTTGGCAGATTAACTTTTCCTGTTACAGGGAGGCTGCTTCAGACAATACTGTACACTTCATATCTTGGCGGCTGCAACACCTTGACTCCCTAAATCAGATGTAATTGTTCCAAGGTAGGGAAAAAACAGACCGGTTTCTTTTTGCCCAAAAAGCAGAGTAGGAAAACTTTTTAAGGAAGAGTTGCAATGTTCTGTGAAGGCTGTGTAAGGTCAAAAATAAAACTGTCAACAAGAAGGAATGTTTGCCCAGCAGTGTCTAAAACACACCTTGTAAATGTGTACAGAATAGCTGCAGGGTCCGTAATGGTTTTACTTGTGTTTATACAGCACAACTGAATGCTCAGTTCCGCCACAACAACACGAATCTGTAATACCGTTTAACCAAAAAAATCAGATGCATTTTTATGAGGAATCCCTTATTAGTCCCACAATGGGGAAATTTGTTCTCTGCAGTTAGCCTATCCCCTGGGGGAAGCAGTGGACAGCCATTTTTCAGCATCTGGGGAACTAGCATAGAATGTCCAGGGTGAGATTTGACCCAGGAGTCTTCCACCGCCCATTCTAATGGGCTACCCATGGAGCCACCAAGCCATTCTCTGTGACAGGAAGGAGCAAACACTTTGTAAGTGATGAACACTGATGTTTCTGTCTATTCTCTGGTAGTTGTTATTTCTGAGAATTAGGTAAGGCCCAGTGGTGGAGCTATAAACAGCTTTAACTGTGTGTTATTTGGATTTTGCTTACACATGCTTTATCATTGCATTTTTGTCTAATAGTACATGTGCCTCTGTCAGGGACATTGTAATGGGAGAAATGAAAAATCCTGAAGGTCCAGAGCTGGATAGAGCAGTTCAATATTTCAGGAATTATGTGCTTTTATTGTGAGGAGCTAAGATTTTCCTAGGTTGTTCACCACATGCACAATCCTTGTTCCTCTAGTAACCCCTGGGGAATACTGATGACTACAAATTTTAATTAGTCATTTAGCAAACACTTTTATCCAACGAGACTTACAACATTTCACATACACATTACAATGAGCTAGCACTGGGTGTCTTGCTCAAGTACACACTTGGTGGCTGAGCTGGGATTCGAACCAGGAGACTTCTGAAGCCCATTCTTACACCCTAATCATTGAGCCACCAATTTTAGCACTTCCAAGTGCGTGGAACCACCACTGATGCCTTCTGGAGATGTTACTGAAGCACACATTAGAGCTTCATTCAAACCAACCTCAGAAGCTGGACTATATTCAACCCTTAGTCACCTGTGGTTTCAAACATGTACCTTAATTGTGAGCGATCAACAGGTGGCATTTACGGTCATGTACAGACGTGCTCACAGGAGCGAAAATGTAATCTTCACCAGACACGCGCTAATTAAATAAACTGCGAACTATGATTGAGATCCAGGTGGTTTATTGCTTTGAAGTTCAGGCACCATGAGGTTTGTGTTGCAGGTTAACAAATGTATTTCCGTCAGTGAAGTCGGGTTCTCCGCAGTTGTGGGGATTACATTACTGAACTCTCATTAACAGAAAATAAATAAAGTGTGTGTGTGTGTGTGTGTACGTACCCGTTATAACACGGAGACACTCAACTTTGAATTGTCCATAAAATTATTGTTAAGACAGTATATCAGTTAAACAGCGCCTAGAATGTCAGTGCCAGTTAGGTATTCAGGGGCATACATATTAAATCTACAGGAGATGCTTCAGGTCTCAATACATTTACTCGTCTGCGATTTTAGCCTGCCTCAAATTAAAAACTGCCTCAAATGACCAGATTACGTGTAGAAGACAATTAGAGACGTTCCTTGCACATCCATCATAAAATTTGCCTACTTCTCATTCATTACACGCAGTGTGGTTTTCACGAGCGGCAGAAAACTGCTGACTGCGTAGGATCAAGGATATGTAAAAGAAATATCACAATATTGTGGTCTTGTACACAACGCTACAGAATCAATAACACACGCCACCTAGAAATAATAGCGCCCAGAAGCCACACTGATGAAGTAATTAACCTTTTCCGGTCAAAATAACTTCTGATTTCTCTACAGCCAGACTGTAATATGTCACCGCCTCCTCCTCCCCCCCTTCCACCCTACTTACAGTGGGTGGATCGGGGAGGGCGGGGGGTGACTCACAAAGCTGTCAAAGATAGCTGTCACCCAGTTGCATGATCAAATGCGTGGTGAGCAAATCTTCGCTAGTCACGGTAAACCGAAGAGCTCAGGTAGCACGACAATGCGCCGCGCTCTCAGCCAGTAAACACAGACGGAGGCGCGCTGCCGTCGCACACAGCCGGGAAATAATCGCTATACTGCTGGGATTTACGCCTGGTTTGGCTGCACATCGACGCGATCTGGAGTGCGTGACCGAAAACATCCCTTTTAATTGGAGTCTATCTTAAACATCTGCCGCGAAAGGGACGCTTTCAAACATACTGAAGCACAATGAAAACAAAAAAAGGTGGGCTATGGCTCTCGCCGCGCAAGCAAAGTCATGTCGAACGCTGTGAATGTTTTTATACGGACATTATAAATGTATTAACTGACCCCGAATCGGGCGGAAACTTTCTGTTTTTAAATGCATTTGTGTTTGATCTAGCATACCTTTGTGCTCACAAACGTACGCAGAGAAACCCCAAAGAAATTCTGCTTTTTAGGTCACATGTGCTGGGCGCCTGTCAAAATGATCTGGGTTCCTTGTTCTTCCGTTCCGCGTCGTGCATTTAAACGCAGCAGCGTTATTTAAATGCGTCGCTTACAAAACTAATCGAGATTTTAATTTCGACGGTATGGGCATCTTTATGAGATGACCGACCAGTGAAAAAGATCCGTTCGTGCATTGGGCCAGACATACTAAAGATCGACATAATTTTGAGAGTATTAAATGCATATGATAGATTCCTCTCTACCGTTCGTTGGTAAGTGCCTTTAACATCGGTATTGTGCATTTTGATAGCTTCATTAAGCTTCGTACGAAACAACACAGCCTGTGCAAAATTGCTTTGTCTTGGCTTCTTTGATAGTTCTACATTATTCTGTCTACCTCTTACTAAGAAAGTCAGACACAATAGGTTGTAGCGAGCTACCAAACGTATATTAAATACCACTTTAGTGAACATGTGACCGTATGCATTTGACACGCTGAGACAACAAACCGTTACTGTATATGATGTTATTTGAGTTTTTACCAGGTTACTGTATCCGGCTCCTTCCTTTTGTCTGACTAATTTTCAACAGGTTTGGAAGTTGGTAGCGAACTCGTGCGTTGGCGCTAACTCGCCATCAAGCTCTTCGGTGTTAATTTTTTTTTTTTTAAGTTTTTTCCCCTTGCAATGATATTGCGTGTGTATAAACCGAGTTTTTATCCTACACATTTAGAAGGGTTGTAAATAATATTACATAAAATACGACGATAACCAGTGCAAGTCATGGTAGCGGCGGCCGGTTCTTTGTTCTAAGTTGATGCGCTCTTCTGCCTTGGTGCTATTTCATTTTTAGTTGTCTGGATAATTTGACGTTTTATGTGTAATCGCACCACGTAAAGTTGGATATACACACAGAGACATGTAGAAATGTACGCACCTTAGTTTTGGTCACAACAGCTGTGACCATGCGGCACATTGCGTGTTGTTGCCGCTAATCACGCCGCCAGAGCGGATCGCGTGAACTGAGTGACAACCTCAAAAGTTTCGTAACTCGGGAGTTTCCGTGAAGATGTTGGAAGGAGGCTTACACTTAACGTTAGCATGTGCTGGTTACATTTTATTTTATGTACAATTTATTTTTTATTAAAAGTAATTTCGATTTAAGTGCATTTTACATAACCTCCAATGGAACATGAAAGTGACTGCAGTTGGGGTACTGCAGTTTTACAGATATTTGACTCAGAGTGGCATGCTGGATGTTTTTATAGCTATGGACTGACACGTGGGAGTACACCCTCTACTCTTGTTCTACTTGTAAATTGTAAGCAGTTTTACTTCCCCGACTTTATCTAGACGTTTCTTGTCTGCTCGTAACTCGATCGCCTCTCCCGCGCTCAGGCCTGGCTCCGCAGTACGGCAGCGGGACGGAGGACGATGACTGTGCGGACTGTCCCCTGGACCTGTCCTCCGCGGCCTCGAGCGGAAAGCGGAGAAGGCGTGGAAACCTGCCAAAAGAGTCGGTGCAGATCCTCAGAGAATGGCTGTTTGAGCACCGTTACAATGCTTATCCGTCTGAGCAAGAGAAAGCGCTACTCTCCAAACAAACCCATTTGTCTACGCTACAGGTACGGGTCATTTTAAACTGATGTTTTTGAATGCATCCTCTAATGCTACAAAGTATCCATGGCTCCATGAGTTGAAGGGGAGTTAGACTGCATGTGGTATTCATCTTGATAGGTGGGTAAACGTTGCCATTGAGACAGGCCTCTGTGACGTCATGCATGGAATAGTGCATTACGCGGACAGTTGAACAGGGGTAATTACTTTCTGCGGGCGGCTGCGCGGTATTCACCACGGAATTCCCCCCTGCTGTCTGGGAACACGCATTTGCATTTTGGAGCATTGTGCCTTAGTCCGTTCAAACAAAGCATGCTGATATTTAGGTGATTGTCGCAGTAAACACTTGGCTGTGAATGCAAAGTGCCAGTAAGATCAGTTAAAAAAACCTATTGTATTTTTCTTTTTGTGCTCAGTCACTACAGTGTTGTGTAAATAATTTCTAAATAATATTGTAGTCTAGTAATCTTGATTTTAAAAGATGATGCAGGCAGTTTTTTTGAGGATTTAATTACTGTCTGCAGGTGGCCTGGTGATTCAATGAGTAGAACATCAGGCTGGAATGTGAAAGTCTCCTGGTTTGAATCCACCAAGTGTGTCCCCCTGTGCAAAACTCTGAGCACTAGCTCCCCAGGTGCCAAATAGTGGCTGCCCACTGCTCCCCCAGAGGGATGGGTTAAATGCAGAGAATGAATTTCCCAGTTGTGGGACTAATAAGAGATTAATACAATAATGAATTAACTAGACTTTTGATACTTACATTTCAGTTCAACTGTAAAGGAAACAAAGAAAAGTTACTGGCAGCAGCTACAAATGGTTGTGAATAAACCTTTGAAACAGTTTTTATAAAATGTAGAACAGTAACAAGAAAGTGGTACTGGTGATTTCTTATAAACAATAAACTATTACTGTGTATTACTTCACCCATGCAAAGGATTTTAGAAGTAAGGGAAGAGTTCTTTAGATGAAAAGGTTAAATTTAATGTGTTTTTTTTTTCCCAGGTCTGTAACTGGTTCATAAATGCCCGTCGGAGACTCCTGCCTGAAATGTTGCGGAAGGATGGCAAGGACCCAAACCAGTTTACCATGTCCCGCAGAGCGGGCAAGACAGGCGAAGTGAGCTTGTCCGAATACAGGCCCTCCCCTGTGGCCTCGGGGACAGCAGCAGACGAGATTGCTGACCGCGCTTCAAGCCCTGACGCCAGCGATGCATCAAAGCCGCCAGTGCTACCCAGACCGTCAGTGATATGCCACACGACAGTCACCGCGCCACGGGGAAGCCCCGCCCATGGTTGTGCCCCAACCACTGAAGTCCTCAGAACCACGCAGCCCGGCCAGCATCAGTGCCGGGTGGTGACGACTTCTCCGGGGGACAGTGCCAGTCCCCAGACGGGTCTCTTCAACACCCCACCGCCCACGCCTCCGGACCTCACACAGGACTTTAGTGGTTTCCAGCTGCTGGTGGATGTGGCACTGAAGAGGCGCGCCGAGTTGGAGCGCCAGGCCGAGGTGTTTGTGTCGTGAAAATCCGAGGGGTCCACCTGTGAAACAGAGAAGTCTATTCCCGGGAAAATTGTGTCTGGAATCAAAATTACTGTAGGGAAAGTTTGTCATTGAACATGTTCAGACCAAACAGTGGGTCCTCATTTGTCAAGATGTTTTTTTTTTCTTTTTTTCTTTTTTATTATGTTTGCACATGGAGAACCAGTGACAAAATGGACCACTGAGGACCAGTGAACTCTTGTTTTTTTTTTTTTTTGAACAAGTCATTTGAGGGTACAGCTTGTGGCGTCTATAAAACTCTAACGGGGTGTCCCTGACCAGCCTACCGTCAGTTTATTTCCAATTTCCTTGCTGTTGTTCCATCCTGTTCCTCTGCATAGTTGTGTTGATGAAGAAGGTCACGGCGCAGTCATGCAAACATAGCATTTGGTGTTACGCAAGTGACCGAGTTCATTCTTGATTACTGATCCTGTTGTGATTTCACGATATGTGTATATGTTATATACGATGTATATTTTTATATCTTTTCAAATTTTAGCAGTTCGGTTTACTACTTGTTCTCTAATTTCAGATGGGTTAGAATGGCTTCAGTGTAGTTTTTGCATCCCAGTCTCTACACTGTTGTTCTCCCTGTAGTAAGACAGTTCTGTCTCTGTCTCCCTCTTGCCACACCTGACTTTATTGGCATTGTGTTTAGTTTGCAGCAGGTGCATCGTTAAACATAAACTGGAAAGTTGACACTAATTTTTTTTTTTTTTTTTTATACTCGACTCGAATATAGAGGAATTGTACTCCTGTAATGAGGTCCTTATTCATTAGTGCAGGATGTATCAAGACTTTTTGTGCAATATGTGGCTGATTAAAGGTCACATGAATTTCAAATAAAATATTTTCTAAATAGCGCTGTTGTTTGTAGCATGGTTGTGTACCCACAATTCAGTTTGATTTCTCTAAGGAAACGGGGATGCTTTCGTGTAGGAGTTCGACTGGCTGCGAAAAGGAGGTGCTTGACATCTGGAGGATGTTTTACACTGGAAAAATGTACTTGAATCTTAAATATGCATTAAACATCAAACTGTATAGCCACTTCAGTGCAATGAATCAACTGTTGACCATTTGGGGTAAAAAGAAAATTCGGCTCAGTGTGGTCACTTTTCAGACATGGTAATGGGACAGTTTTAGGAAAAACATCCATTACAGGGCATGAGCATGCTCCGCTCCATCTGTTTGCCAGTCGCTTGTTCTTCAAAGAGTCACTTTCAGTCCAATGAATAAAAGGTTATTGGAAAATTTTAAAAAGCATATCTGTGGAATAATTATATTTCAACAGAAATGTATTTTGAGCATGCGTAAACCTCCTGGTTAGCATAATTTGGTTGGTGTGCATCAAGGCCCATCTTGAAGGGTTGGGTATCATATCGGTCTTTGTGGAATGCCTTCTAATTATTTTCTGTCAGGGGTGCATGTGTGATTTATTAACTGGGCTGATTCAGTTAAGACAAGCAAGGCATGTATTCTTACCTTGGTGCGATGGTTTTGGAAAGCTACAATAGGGTTTGGATGAGAAGCAGAATGTTAGTCCAGAGGCTTTCTCAGTTGAAATTGAGGTGACCTTTAACCACATGCTGCAGTGCAGTGAATGTCCTTTAGAAATTTATCCAGTACAAGATCGCAGGTGTCCTGGAGCCTATCTCATGTAGCTTTAGTGTGCAAGGCACTGAAGGTGCCAACCAATCACAGGACACTTGCACAAATACATGGAGAGTTTGGTTGTCCACTTCATGCAAGCCACATGTCTTTAGACTATGAGAACATACGAATTGCCCAGAGGATGCTTGGGCATGCACAAGGACAGCATGCAAACTCCACAGAGCCCTGAGGACCAGGTCTCAACCCACAGAATTGACGGTGTGAAGCAGCAGTGCTAGCCAAATAAAAATTTTCAGTCACATTGCTGCGGTTACCACTGGACCTTCTGTCACTTTCGCCTGCTCAGAGCCAGGCTGTAAAAGCACCCTAGGACACAGTATACAATATATCAATTGCTCCAGGCCGCTCTGTAATTTTTCCTGTTAAATTTATCATACACAGGTAGCTTTCTGATGATGGTGAAAGCAGAAGAAGACTGGAATGTTGATTCTGCCCACTATAACTGATGAAAGTAACGGTCCATGCAGAACTAAACTGAAAATTTATTCCAAGTCATCAAGAAGTAGCCAACAGGACAGGAAATTGAACACTATCCTAGTTGGCGTTTATCATTATGGTTCATACCCGCCCAGTCCTTTGTCATCTTTTAACCATTACCACCATTCACTGAGGTTTATGTGGCAACTGTAAAAGGCAGCTTCTGTCGCAGTTACGATGTTCAAACTGCTGCCTCGCACTTTGTGGGTACAAATCTGGCTCTCGGGACTGTGGGTGTAGAGTTGGCTCGTTATTGTGTATGTGTGGCTTTCCTCTGGGTACTCCGGTTTCCTCCCACAGTCCAAAAACCAGCGGGTCAGATGGCTAGAAAGCTATAAACTGCCCTCGGGCTGTGCATGTGCCACGTCATGGATGTTCTGTCCAAGATGTTCTGTGCATCCTATACTGCACAGAATAGGCCCTAGGTGATCCCCCAGCCCTGGCCAGGGTCAAAACTTGACCAGCCATTAAAATGCATAAATAACTTTCCTTTAAACAGATCACAAGATATATGTTTTTGTACTGTATCTGGAAATAAATGTCAAAATTACTAAGTGAGCCTAAAGCACAATTCTTGATGTTTTAAATGGGTAATTTCTGTATCTACATAACGATGAATGCAAACGGTTTCATTCCAGGAACATTCAGGTTAACAAACTATAAACCCAAAGCAGAAGGGGACCAGAACGTGAGATTCACCCGAGACATCAGTAAGTTCTCTCACCTCTATTCATGCCCGTAATGTACCCACGTCAGCGTCATGTTGTGCGTTGGTTGCGCCAAAACAAAAGTTCTATCTCCTTGGTTTTGTTGCTATGGGTGTTACGCTGCTTGCTACGGAGATGTCCGTTTGTTCTGTTTTACTGAAGTGATTCGTATTCTGTTGTCTCCCTGATTTCACTTTATATTCCTGGATTATGGAATGGCAAATTAAAAATAGACATTTTTTAAAGCACGTTTTGGATGCTAAATGTCAAAAAGTTCTATTTGCCTTCAATGTAAGTTAAAGATTTGTAGCAAGTCACTATATTAAAAATATCAAGCCTACACATCATAGCTAAAATTCTGTTTTACAGTCTAAATCCTCATACACAATTAACTGCATCCTAGAAATTAGACCTACTAGTAATTACTAGTAAAACTAAATCACTAGTTTCAAAGACCAAGGAACAGTGAAACAGTAAATAAAAGGATATGTGACATAACTGCAAAGTAGGGTTGTTAAATATGATATTTTATTACTTTTTACATAGGGAAACATTCAGGTATATACAAAGGTTCATTTTAGTTGTTTTATCTGACCATATACAAACTCTTCTACAAACTTCAGTTTAAACCGAAAATCCTGTTTCGCAGGATTTTCTCGTCTGCTGTTAACTGTGTCCGTCTGTCCGTCACAAATTGAAAACAAATCTGGGTATTATGAGGTCATACATATATGCTCACCTACAAATGTAAATCTTTTGACTATATATTTAAATCGAGGGAATAAATAAAATGATAAATAAAAATCCGGAATACACACTAAATCGCCATATGAGTGAATAAAGAACTACTGCAAAGTACACCAAGTCTCTCTGAATTGTAATACGTTTTACAAACCTAAAAAAAGTTGCACAAAATAAATAAACAGTGTGCCGTTAAACATTTGCGAAGTATTCCAAAGTGTTTTCGATTAATTTTGTCAAACCAGTGGCGAGGGAATTTATCATCTTTATTCATTGGCCTAGATGTTGACAATGAACGTCGAGGAGGCTGTGAACTACAAAAATACAAAATTGGTGAAATATACCAATAGTCCATCGTATGAACCCAGCAATCACAAGCCAGGGGTGTGTGTGGCAGATTGGTTCGTCGCTTTCACAGCTCCGTTTATTTTTACAAACGAAAGCAGTCAAGTCCATTTTCCCATCTTTATCACTGCGCAACAAAAGACGTAACTAAAACCAAAGTTTTTTTTTTCTTTCTTTGATATGTTTCACTACTACTTTCAGTCATGTTTCAGTATCGCACTTCTGTCTTTTTGTCAGTCGATACGCCATCTGTCCTTCGGACAGCGATGTGAATCAAATGCAAATATTTAAGCTAGCTACGCTAAATGGGCCGTACGAAGTAAAACACCGTCCGCCAGACTCATCTAAATAGTTTTTTTTTTTTTTTTTTGTAGAAAATGTGGTGTTTCCTAGGAAACGTTTTTTTGAGCGACAGCCTTTCATCCACCTTCCCCTGAGTGGTTTTTTTTTTTTTTTTTTGTGCTCTACTGCTACAGTGTGTGTTAAGGCAGATTTCTGAGCAAACCCGACTGTCTGTCCACGTACGAGCACAGAAACCGGTTCAGTGCAGAACCCAGCTGTATGGCCGAACAGAAAAACCTGATCCATCCCTGACCCCTTAGCAATTAACAAAGCAAGACAGGAACTAACAGGCACGTGTGCAAGGACTGTGTTGGGACCGTCAGACTGTCCTGTTAGTAGCCGAAAATCTGAGCCGTTTCCCAATTGTACCCCTCACAGTTTCAACTGTGAGACTCCTGGATTACAAGGTAGGCTTGTTCCTGCACTGTAGCCTGCATACCACAAAACCCATTTCCATATAATATCACATTTATTAATGGGAGCTATGAAAAACCCACAATAATAATAATGAATAAAACATTAATAAAGTCTTACTAAAATGTTCCTCTCTTGGAATTTCCAATTTACTAGAACTCATATAGTAACATAAAGCTGATGTTGTCAAAATGTAATATCACATTTAATTTTCAGTTGGATTTTTGCATTTCTTCTGTATGCAAATGCCCCTTGACCCTGCAAATATAAATATCAGTGGGGCCCATCTGTCCTAGTGTAATTAGATATGCGTATATATCTGAAACACGAACTAATGTCACTCCCACAATGAAATGTGTGTCCTTTTCGCTTCGGGACATTTAACTATATTGAGAAAACATTTTGTTCTCCTCACAGAAAAATCACAAGAGTAAAATTTGCAGTGTAAAAATTTGCTAACGCTTAGAGTTAAATTAGCACTGCGGTGTTATAAAACCCCTAATGCTGTTGTGAAAACAAAGAATATTTAAAAATTTAACACTGCACTGATAATTTACTCTTTGTACAGTGGGACCATACATGCTCCAAAACGTGTTTGTTGAATTTACGCTGCTGATTTTACTGCTGACAGAACTAGATGGTGATCTGAGTCCAGCCCTGCACAAAAAAAGCACCTCCTGCCTGGGTATTCACTGACAGAGATGACCCAAGCCTCCAAAGCACTTTGCAAAACACTAAGAAAGGCCTGTGTTACATTGATCACTGCTCCCATCAGCTCAGAAAGAACGTGGCCAAACATGGCCATCCGTCTTGCATTTGTATTCCCTGGTCGTTCTGCGCATGTGGAGGACTTCAGCAAGAACTGGGGAATGCGATTCACCACTAGTACAGGTGGGGTTTTCTACAAAAACCGAGCATGTGGGTCTGGTACATGGCTACAGAACACTGCCACATTCGTGCCCCACCCGTTCCTGGAAGCAACGTTTCAGCTAAGTACAAATGTGAAGAAAAGCGTGAGCTAGCATCACCCCGAAGGTGAAATCACTATGGTAACTTTGCTGCTTTCATTCTCTCCCCCAGTGAAAATCCACAAGTTGGGACAATAAGATCACCGGTTTTAGAAAATGAATAAATTGACCTTTATGTTTGTCATAAGTGCAACGTTTGTGCAACGTGGTCTACAAAAAAAATTTAAAAAATCAGGACAGAGGAACGTCAAACTAAATCCAAACAGACCACCGTAAGTAATAATTTAAAAGCACAACTTAGATCTACCCAGAGTCTATACTAAACAGATGGCATGTACATGCTCAAACTATCTTCAAACTGTCTTCCGATTTCGTTTCTACAATACAAGCTTAAATCCTCTGACATACAGAGGCACTGGGACTGTTCTGTTGTGTCCTTGAAGCTACTTGACCTTCTCAAAAAAAAAAAAAAAAAGGCTGGCCAATGTATCGAAATCCGGAAGCACTTTTAGAATCTCAGTCACACAGCACGCACGCAGACATGCGGACGGATGCCCACTGGCACAGAGACACGCACGCGCACATTCCCACGCTGAACAGAACGCCACCAGCTGTGTTTCCTGGGAGACCCTGAATTTGCTGTACCACCTCTGTTTCCGTCTCTACCTGAGAGTTAACCCCAAGCCAGCCCACCTTGTTGCAGGTAGGACCAGGTGGGCCATACAGACTCCCTGCGGCCTCTGACCCACCTGGGGAAGGGTTCTGGTGACCTAGCAACCTTCCGCCAGCGAAGGTTAACCCAAAGAACTCAAATTTAATGAAGCCACTGCACTTTGCTACTGGAAAGACTTCATATAGAAAATAAGATGAAAACATTTTCATTTCAATTTTTTTTTCCTTTTTTTTGCATTTCTATATAGATTAGCTTCTTTTGGTGGAAAGTCATCCAAACCCCAGAAAGTTATTTAAAATTAATTCACATACAAATTGACAAAGAAAACTCCCCACCTGACTTTACAAAAAGGAAAAAGAAAACATTTCACCTATAATATCCATTTAAGAATATTCTGTTTGTTAAATGTCCCACAGATAACGATAGCTGTGTTAATACAGAGAAATACCATTCTCTAGAAAGAGCAGTTATAAGCATTCGCAATAACAAGCTTGGGTATGATTAACAAGTTGGTACAGCATAATGAAGGCATCCGTTTACATCACAACTCGTTTTTTTAAATTGTAAACAAGTTCTGCCCTACAAATTCAATCTAAACATCGGTGTTTTGTATACTTTGTTTATCAAATTTGTCTTTTCATAAGAATATTGCTTCAGTTGTATTGTTGCCTTTCACTTTTTTACGTTTACTGGAATTAACGGAAATTTCAAAAACTCCCAGAGAGGGTATTGGGAATGTGTGTTTTGGCGGGAAAACACAACTCTCTGCAAGCAGCCTTTCCTCGCCCCCCCTGAGAGTACCCATGGCAACAGGGTACGGCCAGGTATTAAGAGGTGTGCGACTCGTGCGGTGATTCAGACAAAGTGTGTCCCCACACAAGCATCAGTCTCCCGGGTTAGTCAGTGGCAGCTCGTGAAGTGTGTCATGCTATCCAATACCTCCACCTCCCCCTTTTGTGTGTGTGTGTGTTTGGGGGGGGGGGGGGCTGCAGACCTGGTCAAGGGCCATCGAGACAGCAAGCTGGTAGCTCCGGCATGTTGGAACATCTACACACACACTCTATACACACAGCCTGTCGATACTGCTGGACGTTAAACAGGGAGAGTGGGGGTGGACTCAGCCATGCGCATGTCAGCTGACGGTTTCTGTGGTGTGGCTAAGCAGGTGGGGTAAAAACGCAAAGATAAGGGGAAAGAGGCAAATGTGCCTGACATCATCTTCGAGAAAATTTACGCCACTGTGGTTTCGGACATAGCCCTGGTGGTGGTTTAACTGAACAGAGGAAGAAAGTAGAATGAGGGAAAAAAATTTTACCACCCCTGCTGTTGATTTCTTCCCTGTCATCTTCCTTCAATGACTGTGTGTGTGTGTATACAACTGCTGTGAAATTTGTAAGAAAACATGACTGCACACTTATCTAATACTTGGTTTGGTGTTGTGTGTAATTAATACTAATAGAAATAAATTTGTGTCCAAACACATTTTGTACATATGGCCAAGATTTCTCAACTATGTGCCCAAAACAGCACATGGATGAGCGTGTGTAAGTGTGTGTCTGTGTGTGTGTTTTCCTGCATTTGCTTTCTAACAGGGCTCATAACCGGGTCTGGGCCTCTGGAATGTAAATCTCTATGCTGTCCGCGCTCTCGGTGGCTGAGTTCTGCCTCACTGAGGCGGCCCGTTTAGCCGCCAGAAGCCGCTTCCGGGCCTCCAGGCGCTGCCGTTCCGAGCTCTCCAGGGACCTGTCACGTGCCAGAGGGGGGTGTGCCTTCGGGGGCTTCTTTGGCACGGGAGGGGGGATCCTCCTCTCCTGGACAGAGATGACAAAGAGTCAGTTAGCCTCTGCGGCTGGTGTGCACGTTGTACCAGAGGCGGAGTCAGGGGTGGGCTCAGAGGCGGACTCAGAGATGGGATTGGCTCATAGACGGTGTCAGAGATGGGATTGGCTCATAGATGGTGTCAGAGGCAGCTCTGCAGAATGTCAGCTTGCACTTGCACACCTAACAACTGCGGCCAAGGCATTACCGCTCTGGGACAACCGCGGTCAAGGAGCAAGCGTTCAAGGACAACCGCGGGCCAAATGCGTGGAGTGAGCGTTTAACCGGCGACGGGAGCCCACAGTGCATGTCACATGGTATGACCAGCTCACTGTCAATGGAAGAAAACAAATGAAACAATAACCAGATGGAAAAAGAGTTAGGACATAAGGAGGAAAAAAAGCAAATTTGGAAAAATGAATTAACAACATATTATATCATTCAAATATGATTATGATCTTTGATGAAACATAGCATGACAAGTATACACACAACAAATATAAAATATATACATGCAACAATGGTTACAATATTTAACATAAATAATGTATAGCGTAACAGCAACTGACTTCTTTACTGTGTTTTACACATACATAAAAGTCAGTTACTATTATGATATATATTATACATGAGAAGACAATTTTAATGTTATCGTTCTATGTTGCCAGGTCTGTACATTAAGTAAGTGAAAGACCGCTGGCGTTACCATGGTGACGTTTATCGTATTTGGGCACCTGACCTCCTGCTTACCTCCCTCTCCGGGAGCTCCAGCGGCCTCCAGTTGTTGGCCTTAAGCTGGTGGAGCTCGTCGAATTTCAGGCTGATGTTCTCAATGGAGAGCTGCAGCATGTCCCAGAAACCGGCGAGGTCCTGAGACGTGGGCCGCGGGTGCGTGCTGGGATTCTGGGTTCGACGGAAGGGGTTGTGGTTACTCATCGTTCTCTGTGCCACCATGGGAGGCAGAGAGGAGAGGCTTCAGAGCTCATGTTCACAGCTACACATCAGTGCAGCAGCACGGTAACCAAACATTATCCGGCTTACTTTAGCACACTGTATTTCTGCCCTGCTTTACACACAAATATTTCAAAGGATTGTACAAAACGTCAGCATAACGTTGTACTGCCCTCAATGTATTATTTATGTCCATGCATCTAATATTTATACCTGTTCGTTTTCCAACGCATTTTATTATTTGTTTTGCAAATGCAAACACACCAAGACAAATTTCAGCACTGATGTGTGCTGGCCAGAAAAACATATTCTGATCATGATCATTAGGAGAGTTTGTTGTACCTTTGTATTAATAAACAGTCGTGAGACATTCAAATTTAAACTTAAATAACGTCAAATATGTAAAATACAGGAAAAACTACAAGTGTCTTACAACTGAACGTGTCAGATAAAAAAAATTTTGTAGGCAAAAAAATAATCATTTGTTGTTTTAAGAGCATTTTTTGATGTTGAAATTTTGTCCTTTGTATTTAGTTAATATGACCTTGTAATTTTTTAACAGAATTAGTGATTCTGTTCTACTTTTGCTTACATCCCCACATTCGTTTTATTGCTCCGTCGATTACATTTGTTTTGTTGTAACGCATTTTCATTATATGCATCAACTATTCGTGAAGCGAATTGTGTGAACAGCAAAACAGGAACTATATCAACGATAACATTATTATTACTTTTATCATCGTCATCTTCTTCATCATCATGGATGGGTTCTATGACCCTTAAGGAGATTTTGCAATGGTATCCATTTCCAATGATTGCTATGCACCTGTAAAGCTGTACGTGTTATTCATTAACACCACGTGTCCAAACGTGGGGTGTCCTGTGGGACCCCAGGGTCAAGCTGCACTACAGCAGCACCTACCAGGTTCTCCTCACACAGCTCCTGGAACTGCTGGAACTTCTGGGACATCAGCAGCTGGGCGCTGCCCACCGCGCTCCGGATCTTGCCCAGGACTGTGAAGAGATGTGAGCGTGTCAGCGGGGCGCCTGTCACTGGCCTGCATAGGTCACGCCCTGCGATGGTGCGAACGCCGCCCACGGAGACGCCAGGTGTGCGATCACACTCCGACGGTGGCCGCGATTGCAAGAGTTCTGCATCCCGCGGCTGGGCACCCGCACAGGGTTATGAAGGGGGCGGGGGCTCTACATTGTACTCTCAATCTCAGCTCTCAGCAGAGCTGACTATTCTGTGGCCCATTATGATAATACAGCTAAAGGGTATCGGGTTTCACCACAGGGCAAGGCTGTCTGTACAAGCAGGATAACTTTCCAGAGGAATGACTGCATCATCCTGTGATAACTGTAACACAGTACCACAGGGCCCCAACACAATACCACAGGGCCCCAACACAATACCACAGGGCCCCAACACAGTACCACAGGGCCCCAACACAGTACCACAGGGCCCCAACACAATACCACAGGGCCCCAACACAATACCACAGGGCACTTCATCTTGGGCCTATCCAGAAAGTACCTTGAGATGCCAGCAGTTGCCTTGGTTACACACCCTATCGAGTGTGCTATGCAGCACGCCCAGCAGAATGCAATCGAACGAGGAATGTGAAAAGGAAGTGCAGATACATTTGATAGCCTCCAGATACCCTCACATGCAGGGCCAGAGAGAGGATGTGGGGCGGCCTCGTCTCCGTGACACGACTCGGCCTAGCTTGACAGACTGCATCTGGGATTGATGCGGCACAGTGGCGGGGTTCGCTCTGCGGCTGGTCACATGATGCTGAAGGCATCTGGCTTCACTTACACTTTAAACATGCATACTTTGCACATGGCTGTACATATCTTCGTATCACATTTAAAGCATTTTTGCACTTGGAAAAAAAGGCAAATACACAGAGCTTTTTTCTAATGCTTGTGGCTTCCCTTGGTTACATGTGATCATTATTTTTTTATGCAGATTCACTGGCAGCAACTGGAATCAGGCTGAAGTTTGTAGAGTGCCAAAGGGTTTACTTTACTGAGGTTAGTAGGTGATGCTTTCAACTTGTACCATGTGCTGTGCTATTCAGAGATGGAATCAAGTGTGAGGCAGTGTGAAGCACTGTCAGGCACTGTGAGGCAGTGTGAAGCACTGTCAGGCAGTGTGAGACAGTGTGAGGCACTGTCAGGCAGTGTCAGGCAGTGTGAGGCACTGTTAGGCACTGTGACGCAGTGTGAGGCACTGTTAGGCACTGTGAGGCAGTGTCAGGCACGGTGAGGCAGTGTGCCACAGTGAGGGACCTTGTGTGGATGACATGGAGGCCCACTCACTGTCATCAGGCAGGTCGTTCTCCTGTTCATCCTGCTCCATCTGTCGACACCAGCCCTCCATGCGGTCTGTCTCGGCCTGGAGCAGCTTGAGGAACCAGCGGCCATCTCGCTGCACGGTCCAGGCGGCGCGCTGCACCCCTTCCATGGGGTCCTCCGTCACACTGTCGATCCAGGGGTCAGGCGGCGGCAGGATGGATGGGTCGAAGCCCACGTGGCTGTACCCGTCGTCCACAGCGCAGGCGTGGTAGTGGTTTCCCGAGCCCTGGATGCTGACGGTGGAGGTGGTGCCGTCGCGCGAGTACTGACGGGCCACGTTGACCATGGCAGACTGGTCGGGCACCGGCGAGTCCGCAGCGCCATCCGACGCCTCGCTGGTGTCCAGGTCAGCCTGCACTGCTGTCGTCACACTGTTGGAGCGGGCCAGCCGCCGGTAGCTGCAGAAACGACAACAGAAATGCAGAAACGCGTCCTGTTCAGCTCCAGAAAAACCACACTGCTAAACTGGTAACAGAAAGGTTAAACACAGAGCCTCGGATCTAATACTAAGGCCAAGGTTGCATGTTGAGAAAGACATTTGGCTGAATTACGTTAAACTATGCATTTGTACAAGCCTTTAATGTTCTCAGCTGCTTTGGAAGAAGGGTCAGCTCAACAATTTAATATAGACTAGCACTGTGAACACTGCATATTTGAATTAACAGCACATAAAACTGATTACAAGAGGTTCTCATCATGTACTATTAACCATAATTAATTACCAATGGCACATTAACAATCAACTTTAATCCAGACATGTTCATGATTTAACTGCTGTTTCAGGTCAGGAGGTGCTTAAAAGAGAAATTACGTTAAAAGTAAGCAATTAAATAAGTGTTTATGTGACATGTCACAGAAGTCGGCTGGACTCCTGCCGTTTCGTCAAGTCAGCGCTGCCCGTCACACATCAATAAAGGCGCAATAAAATGCCGTCAAAGCGTAGACGCTGCGGTTTTTAGCAGACACGTTCAGACCTGCGCTCACAGGCATCTCCATGCCAACCACAGGCCCCGCCCAACACCACGCGGAAGTTGAAGGTGGAACGGATCCAGCCGCGCCTCCCGGTTTTATGACAGATCTGTTTACATGTCTTTTGCTATGTGTTTACACGTCCCGCTGCTGCTACGAAGCCCATCCCCTTTACGGAGGAATACTGCTGTTGCAGTGTGGAATAAGTCCTGGCCTACGTACTGTTTAACCTACTCTAGTAATGAACCGACACAGAGTACACCTTGTACTGTTCAGCACTGAGGTCCCATGAAGTATTTGCCTCCAGGCTCTGAGTTTCGGAGGACTTAAAAATAGGTACTGACATTTCACTCATAAAAGGCTTACGACTTTGTAGCAATGACTTGTCTTACGATAAATTAGCTTAGCGCCTGAGAGGACATGAATGGTGCTGTGTGAACTGGGTGGGAAGGGGGCCTTGTTCCATCCGCCGCTGGCCCGGGGGGGGGGGGGGTCCTGTAACTCACACAGGATCAACAGGCGACACGTTGTGTTGAGTCAGGCTACTTCGCCAGTTAAACGCCACCCCCCCCTTGCTTGCCCCACCCCCAAGCACAGCCATCCAGATCATTAGCTGAGATTAAACAAGCAAAAAAGACTGGCGAGGAACAGCAGCTGGTGAGCGGGACGGCAGAGCTTTGATCGTCTCCACGGCCGCCGCGTTGTCATCTCCGCCCTTGACAACAACTTCCTGGAGGGGTGGGGGGTGGGGAGGTAGGGCAGGCGGCCGGCCCAAGACTTTGGACACAAACTCATGAACCCATTTCCTCCAGGCAGCGCCTGCCAAGCAGGACAGCTGACTGCCCCGGAGAATATCAAGCCCGTTCAAGGGAACGGCTCCGAAACCTAGCGACCGCCCTAGAAACATCCCTAGCGACAGCCTTAGCAACAGAACATACTGGTATCACCTTCCATTTTCGCCATTCTGAAAGGAAGCAGGTTTTGAGACCAGGCTGTATTTAAGCACTTTATTTCAACTTGAATTTCATAGCCAAGGGCTTTTACTTGTTATGCTGACGCTGGAGGATGCCCAATGTCCGCAAGCAGGGTAGAAAGTGGAGCGTAGTTGCCCTCACCCCCCGGCATGCCTCATGCACAAAGAAGAGTGCTGTTAAGAGTTATGTACCTGTCAGGTGAATCAGTAGGATGTCATTTTGCATGCAGGATGCTGCTGGTACTCGGATCATAGCAAACACTGCAAACATCATTACCTGTTGCCAGTGAAGGTTGCTAACCGCTGATGTAAGAACAGGTAAGCAAAACAGGTGTTTCCACTTCAGTATACTGCAACATGAACATAATTGCCCTGGATTTTTTAAACTGTGGTTGCAACATATATCTTCACTTATCTTTTAATGTTTCATTACATTGTCATTTGGCAGATGCTTTTATCCAAAGCGACTTACAAGTGGGGTACGAAGTAAACAAAATGCTAAGTCAGGTAGAAGCCATTAAACTTTGAAAGCCATAAGATGAAATGTTTTTCATTTTTTTAAATATTAAGTACAGGATAATATAGCTCTTTTTTATGCACAGGAAGCTGCGAAGAGTTCCATCTTCAAAAGCTTTTTTGAATATTGGGAAAAAGGCTGCTGGACGTGTGGAGATGGGTAAGTCCTTTCACCATCGTCGAGTGTCCATCTTAGTATGGGCTGGGTTATCGTCATCACCTAAAAAAGTATAAACCATAACAAACACAGCCAGAAGAATACGCATATATACTTACGCTGTGATGAAAACAGCTCAAATGTCAGTTTTTTTTTTTTTTTTTTTTACTCTGCCGAGATCATAGCAGAAATGGAAGTTGAACAGCAGATAGAGCTTTGACAAAAAGGGTCTACAAAATGAACATGGCAGCAAGATGGTTTTTGTCCTGCCTTTTGGATGGTGTGCTCAGTGTGGTGGGAGGTATGCACTGCATCTCCAGATTCATTTGGGTTGTCATCAGCGTGAATGCTTCCTGACGGTTTTGACACTGTTTGAAGGAGCTTTAGACAGTGGGCTTCTTGCTGCAGAGGATGATTGTCCTGGGAGTGTGGTCCCACAGCTTGTTGTGGTCCCGCAGCTTGCTGAGACACCCATTCAAACCTGCATCAATGAGGCAAGTGCAGCTCACTCTGTTCACAGAAATGAGGAAATGCAGCAACCGTCAGCCTGGGACAGCCAGGACAGCCAGCGGACAACAGAGACAAGGGCATGAGAAGCTGACACGCTTCCAAATGCATTTCCAGAAGTCCCCTTTCAGATGCAGTCAAAAGTCACTCTGGTTAAGCAAAAGTTTGTAAACAATGTGAAGGATCCAGATAAGGATGAGAAGAGAGGAAGGTGAGAGTCCAGCCTAAATTGGACACCAAATTCTGGAGCCACACCCTCATCCTGAAACATCAGGACTCCCAGGTTTCTACCTTCCTCTTAGTCATGAGCATGATGACATCACACAGCCTTCATATCCTGTTCACTTCACCCTTACAGTCCACTATGACCCTGTGAACTGCCACAAAATGCCTGGATGTGGGTGTGAGCGTGTCCACGGGGGTTTCAGGGTGAAGTCCCTGTAGCTCATTAGCCATTACCACGTGATTGGTTGGTGACGGGTGACACAGGTGTGCTTTCAGCTTGTGCCTTGATACCTGGACAGTGAGTCGCTTCGCTGCTCTGCCAAGGTCCACCAAGCGAGCAGCTACGCTATGCACTCATGTGGAAAACAAGCCTGTTCCCACTTTCCCAGAGCACTGAAAACAAACATGCCCTCTTCGCAGTCGCCAAGTGCGTGTTTTTGAACCGTTCATGCACATCGTCGAGCCGGTCAACCAGCGAGCACTACCAGACACCGTAATTCTGCTCAATAATTAACAGATTCCGGTCAGCTACTCACTTCCTGTCACAGCTCAAATTACCCAGCTGTTTAAAAAAAAATAAAAAATTCTACAGGAAGAAAATGCTGGAAGGACAGCAGCAAACTCAAAATGCTCAACTGCATAAATTACCTTCCATACACATTTCTGAGGAAAGTGCATGCAAAACAAATACATGTCAAAAAGGAGGTGGAGCAAAGACAGGCATTGGACGGTTTGCTTGTCAATCAAATACCTTCACTCAATAACAGTTACCCCTTTCCTTTGACTGGCTTAGGATTCATTTGCGATCAGAACAATCTTAACCTTGACCACTGTGAACTATGTAATCAAGCAAGGGCTGACGTCAGGCATAGTTATGAAAGAGGAACTCCTTTCTTTCTGTGAAAATTAACCACAGTATCGGTGCCCTGTGGAAGGTCTGTCAGAAGTAAACTGGCAAAAGCAAAAACTTATTGGGAAACTATTAGAAGGTTTCTTCTTTGCACTGCAATGTCTGCATGCATGAATGATCTGAATAACAATCAAATAATTAAAAAAACTTTGTTTACTTTTTGGAAAATACAGACATTAACTGGCGTTAATGACCGTTCTTTATTCCCCTAAACAATGCACCTCTACTCCATTTTTTTCATTTTGCCTTTGTCACTGCCTTAAAGCTATATTAAAATAGTAAGAAGTAGAAGAGATTTATTAAATGCAGTGAAGGACTTTGTAATATGGTTGGTATTTACAGGATAGTGTTGATCTATGGCTGAAAAATTGCGTCTCATGGCAGATTTACAGCAAACAGGCCAGGCCAGCCTCAGACATCCAGCGCCGGGGTCACTTACCACCTCTCATCCTCCACCTGGACGCCCACAGACTGAAATCTGGAGTGTTCGTCCGCATCCTCACCATCCTCTGGTCCATCCACCTGGAAACAGGAAGCTCCTGAGTCACCCTAGCCCAGGCTAGCCCAAAACGCATGGGAAATGAAGGCAGGCTATGATGTCATTAAAATAATACCGCACGTGCAAAACACATTTGCAGTTCCCAGAATATATTCACAGTGGAAGCTAATATTGGCAGCTTCCAAGTTTAACTTGTAGATGTGTCACTATTTCTCTTACAAAGATGTCTAAAATGAAGGGAATAAGGTGGGACTATAAAGCAAGCTCCCCTGGGTGTGGGTGGAGCACAGGCACTTCCTCCATAAGCCTCACCTGTATCCCTATGGACAGGCACTTCCTCCATAAGCCTCACCTGTATCCCTATGGACAGGCACTTCCTCCATAAGCCTCACCTGTATCCCTA
>JABJVR010000065.1:4274927-4288668 GCA_025773905.1 Chitala chitala
GGGCGTGCAGGGGGGAAGGGTTCAAACAGGTGGCGTGTCAGAAAGAAGTGGGCACAAAGAGTCAGGAAATATATCTCACATACATCCCATGAAAGCATGCCCATCCACATGCACGCATGCACGCACACACACACACACACACACACACACACACACACACACACACACACACAACAGATAATTCCATAGGCAATATGTCAGCAGAGGCTCTGCTACCGACACCAAGATGCTTACATAAAGACTACACGAAGAACAAGTACAGGTACATTATGCAGAACATATACAGTGCCATGCCTGTACAAGTATATACCCATGTATCTATGACACACCCATAACATCATGTACCCAAAACGTGGACAAATTCTTCTAAGCACACAACTAAGTCATTATATTTGCTCATAAACCAGTTTGGCAGCACAACATAATATCTGGATCTTTAATTTCACTCGCTGTCTCTTCAAGTGACAATTACACATTGCTTAAATAGTTTGTACCTCGTTATTAATACTGTAACTTAATAGCTCGGTTTGTTACTACAGTTGGCCAAGGACACGCTCCTGAGCAAAGCGGGGTGAGCGTAAACTGGTTGTCAGTGGCGCATCAACACAGACGCTTTAGCACAGTTTGGTGAGTAGAGGCCCTCCAGTTGGCAAGTGACTGTCTGCTAAGTAGCTTAACACTGGCTGCACAAGCATTCCTCTTCTCACACTTCCGTCACACAAACACAAATAAGCAGAGGGCCTTGTCTCTTCCTCTCTTACTCCCTTTGTTACATGCTCTTTTTTTTCCCCGTCATTCTTTCTTCCCCCCCTTAGGCTGGAGAAGTTTGACACTTCCTGTCACCGTGTCACATTACTGAGCCAGCCCTGGGGTTCACCAAACACCAAAAAGGACATTTGCAAGCCTGCAAACATGACAGCTTTTTTAAATAATGGTACAAGAAAAGGGCACATATATGCCGACGCTGTCATGGCAGACAGTGACAGCAGATGAAGCCGTTCGTGTTTGCGTTCCTTCGAGAAGATGGCAAATCTTTGAGCTTTATTTACAAACCATAAAAATTTACAAGCCTTAAAATCTGCCGCTCTAACCGTGAGAAGTGCACAACAGCGGCGCTGTGGTCAAACGCAGAGAAGTATGAGCAGACCAACGGGATGCCGCGGATGTGAGATGGAGGGGGGGGTATTCCGTCATCCCCCACAGTCTTGAATTTCCAGAGAAATCACTTCCCCCCACAGTGAAGTGCATAAACCCAACGCAGAAGTAGTCAGAGCTGCCACGGACATGACAGCGTCTCACCCCCCTGCTCTTCAGCAGAATCTCCCAGCAACGGAACAAATTAAGGGCAGATTCAGAGAACCTACAGAGGTACGAGATCCGAAAAAAAAAAAGGGGTCAACAGATACAGCAGTGCGATGGCCCCGATCTGAGCCGCGTCTGCTTTAACGAACGCATGTTAAAACCCGTTCTGACAACTATGTGTAGATGGCTGCTGAGTATCAAAGGCAATGGTCTGGCCTTTATCCTGTCCAACCCCTCCCAGCCCTGAACCTCTCACACACTGCACCACTTCATTCAGCTCTGAGTGGATAAACACTTCCAGCTCCGTTTGTGTGACGTATCCAAGGGGGGGGGGAATCAAACCGGGGTCAGGTTTCAGCTTGCAGAGGTGAGGAATGCTGTGGTCGACTATGACGGCTCACATGCCTCAGACGCCCCAGTGGGCACGAGGAGCTCACAGCTGAGCTGGTGTGTGACTCTTCCCTGCCCCCCCCCCTAACACCTCCCAAAAGGAGGAAAGGGGAGGGCTTGGAGCATGTGCACACAAAGGCAGGAAAAGGGCTGATCCACACACGCATACACAAAAACATCCACCTCCGCCCCACCATCACTCGTCACAGAGAGCAGGCAAACACAGCCATTGTGATTTGTCCAACAACTGTCAGTGTGCAAACAGCCTGGGAGCTTTGTGATGTCATAGGCTGTCACTCTGGTAACAGCTGGGCTTTAAAAAAAAAAAAAAGCACAAGTCTGTCTCCAAAGGTGTAATTTAATTACAAGGTCTGTTTGCTTTGGCCATTTACAGTGGCCCCAAGCACACGTTCTGGTCTGAGCTCTGAACAGAGGGGGGTGTGGGTGCGATGCTGGTGGCCACAGCCTGATGGTGTTTCCTGTCGGTTCCCTAAAAGCACATGCTCTCCAGCAAGCCAGAACCGGTGGCCAGACTCCCCTAGACACCCCCTTTATGAGCTTCTACTGCATGTTTCTCTGCCGTTTCTGACACTCTATCCCATCCACCGTCACAGCCTGGTCACACCTGTAAAGACTGTGCTACATGTTTCCATGTTCAACAAGCCTAAATTTACCCAACAGCACCAGTGTTTGGTAGCTACTATAAGGAGGCATTATGAAACATCTCATCTTTTGGCCTATCAAAATCCAGATCCACCACTGATAGTACTGAAAACACGTGTTAACGCTGTGATGATGCTCCGTCAATAACATCTCACATTCTGGCAAAAAATAGTATGTCCACTCATAAAAAGCCTTCCAGAGTTAGATGTTGTTGTGTGTGGTAATTAGTGTTGGGTGCACAACTTAGAACATCACTCCACACCGATTCAGTTGGGTCTTGAAGGTCAGGAGAGGCAGCTCTTGAGATTTTAGACTTTCTGGAGACACCCAGAAAGTGTAAGTTCACTCGTAGTGAAGCAGCCTACAGTATTCGCGTTTGCACTCAACCCCGTGCCCCCTTCATAAAGCTGAGCCAGGGCTCCTTTGGACAACATGAAAAACAGTGCCTGTTATTAGATGTGACGCAGAAGACTCTCACACCCTTCTGTTATGTATTTATATGTAAATATTCAGAGTTTGTGACCATTTCAAGCACTTAAAGTGGAGTCTGTTTTTGGCTACCGGTCTGATCTCGCTTTTCCAAACACATGAAGTGAGCTGTCGGCCTAACGCTATGTTCAGACTTAAGAGCTCTTTATTATGTCTTGTATTTTGTTGTTTTGTATACCAGCTGGCTAACAGCTGTCACAGTGCTGTTACTGATGTGTTAACCTGCATGTAACCACATCACAAAACAAGGCCATGAGGCTCACAGGCGCCACCAACAGGCCACACAAGGAAACAGCTACGTTTAGTCTCTTATTACTCGTCTGTCTCACACAGACAGAAGAAATTACTGTAGTTCACACTGCATGCGTGTATGTGGGGGGTGGGGGAGTGCTAGAATGCTGTCTCGTCTGACAGCTAAACAAGAGAGAGTCTGTCACTTGCACACTCATTCACACACACACACACACACACGCTCACAGGCAATGGCTCACATCCAGTGTCTAATATAGCAAGTTAAAAACCGTACAGCTACAGTGGTTTCTATTTAAATCCAAGGAATGCCTGTAACAAGCCATTAGCTTTCAATGCCTTTTCCTTCATTCATATGCGAACTGTCACTGAGAGCAGGCAAGTGAACATAAGATTTGCTTTCCTGTGTATTCCAGGGAAGGTTCACATCATCCAGGGAGATGTTAAACTGAAGCTTCACACTGACGAGTTACCTGCAGTGAAGACGTCTGCATCTCCACTGTCTCTGGGGGGGATGAACGGCAGTGTTGAAAAGTGCCGAGCTTCGATGATTCAAAGGCTCCCCGAGACACACAGAAATGCGACGTGATGAGCACTCATGCACTTCCTGTTCTGCTGTTCCCACCGAAGCGCGGAGGAACACACCCACGTGCTGGACGGATCGGTGACTCAGCCCTCCAGAGTGCGCATCTCATGCATGTGCCTTTGTGTACGCACGTGTGTGTCTGTGTGTGAGCATGACATTATGTGCGTGTCTTAGTGATGTTTTCAGCTGCGGAGTGTCTTGTTTTATGTGACAGCCCAACCAAAAAAAATTTTACCCAACGAATGACTTTTTGCTAAACCTTTCATGGCACAGCGATCTTAATCCACACCAGTCCAGCTCAGCACAGTTTAACAGCGCTTTTCCCCTTAACAGGGAACAAATTCTTTAGTTAGAATTATCATAAACATTTCACCGAACTACAGTAGCTAGGCAACAGTTACAAAACACAGATTGCCCTTATAAAGACAAATTGTGATTGTAGGTCAGTGTGGTATGCTTCTTAGAAGGTCTTACAGGCAAAGGAAAACCAATCTGCACTGGTCGGATGGTCACGGGTTTTAAACTGATAATATGCTGTACATGCCCTGATAATCTGAACAGAATGGCACAGAAATTCTGCGTTGATCTCTTCATCTACACTGCCTGCATCCATCTAGAAGGCTACATGACTCTTTTAACAGGATCTCAACATCCTCACCCTGTGGTGTGTAGGAACTGCATCTCTGTAGGAGCAGCAAACAGAATGTTAACAAAGGTGCTCAATTAACAGAGCATCAATTAACACAGCATCAATTAACACAGCAAAGATCAGCCTGGTTTAAAGTTTACTGGGTCTAATTTGACTTCCAAAATTATACTAATCACAAACAGCTACCTGGATATGTTGCTGAGAATGTCAGAAAACTGACACCTCTTTCTCAGAGTTCCCAGCTGACCTTTGACCTACAGATCCTGCTTAATGATGTATGGGGGAGGGGGCATTTACATCAGCATTCCTGACTCCCTGTTGCTCCCTTGTCTGAGTACCACATTCTTGTGCTATTCAACAGCCCCATTGCTTCTTTTGTCTGGGAAAATCAGACAGGCCCAAAATCAGAGAGGGCCTTACTGAACGACTATCAGCCTAAAATGTAATACACATATCCCAGAACACCTTGCAACAGCATGGATTTCTTGCCACCTTTCCGCACAGTCAAGGCAACCTAAAACCTCACCCCCTACCCCTACCTCTACCTCTACCCTCACTCACTTCGCAGACCCTTTTGGGAAGTGCTGTGGGAGGGACTGTAATTAGGGACTTGCCTAGGGCCCTGTCAGACCTCACGCTGGAAAACCACATACAGTCCACTTAACCTGCAGGGAGGAGGGGTTGTGCTGGGGGTTGGGGGTGTCATTTCCACTGCAGAATGTGCACTTATCATGTGGTTAGGAGCATGCTTGCCTTCCTCCCGGTTAGGTTAACATAGCAGGAGGAGCTCTACACACTGTGGCCGCCTATAAAACTCGTTCCCTTAGTGGAGCCAAACGGTAAAAGCTGCAAGCGCCTACAAAAATGCTAGTTCCTCCTCAGCTCTATGGCACTGGCCTGTGATCAGCCAAAATACAAACCCGAGACTGGTGAAAGTGGAAGCTGAGGTTAGCAGCTGCTGCTTGTGGGTTGGTGCTTCTGAACGCTGACAGAGACTTGGCGGCTGCCCAAGGGCAGAGCTGTCAGCGTGTGACCATACCTGAGGCTGACAGGTATGGCAACCACACAAATCCAGCCCCCCCGCCTCCATCCGCTCAGCATGAGAGGGTCACAGTGCCAGGACAGTGATCTAATCAGTGCCTTTGACGCCCCCTGCTGTTGAACCATCACAATCGCTTCAACAGCTGCTCAGTCAGCTAAGTAAGGTCTCCAGTGGGTTAAGATGAAGCATGAGGAAAGCATAGCAGAATATTTGGTTGCAGTTCAGACAGATGTGTGACGATGAAAACCACAAGAAGGAGGACAAGACAGATGAGACTGCAAAAACAGCTTGGCAGCTGGACTGATGGTGATCAAAGGATCCAAGACACGCAGTGAGATAAAACACCACAAACCGCAAGAAGCATCTCTGCCGTGGATGAACACAACAAACAGCACCGATCCGACTTCTCTGATTGGACATGCAAGTTCTCACAAGCAAGCATTCCCAGACAAATGTAATATAAGGGTGAAATTACATCAGCCTGGGAGACAACGGAGATGTGTGTGAAGTGAAGTGAGCGGGGAAGAATGGGGGCAAGACAGGCAGAGGGGAAGAGTAAGGCTGAAAGAGACAAGGGGAAGAGTAAGGCTGGGAGAGACAGAGGAGAAGAATAAGGGTGAGAGAGAGAGAAGAGTAAGGGTGAGAAAGACAGAGGGGGAAAGTACAGGCTGTGAGAGAAAATGGGAAGAGTAAGGGGGAGAGAAAGAGGGGAAGAGTAAGGGGAAGAGAAAGAGGGGAAGAGTAAGGGCAAGAGAGAGAGGAAGGGAGAGCCAGGAAGAGGAGGACAGAAGTCTAAAAGGAGAGGGAGGAGACAGACAGGACAATACGAAGAGAGAGAGGAGGAGTAAGAGAAAAAGACAGGAAGGGAAAAACTGAAAGGGATATATAGAAAGGAGAGGGAGAGAGAGAGAGAGAGAGAGAGAGAGAGAGAGACAGTATCCATGCACACCACATGCCCCTTTCTTGTGTAGCTCTGTGCTCATGTCCAACAGCTATGCATGCCTGTCATACTGGTCAAGGGAGACATCAGCTCAGCTCCCAGAACCAACTTGCAGGCCAGACTGCCTTGAGGAAAACATGCAAAAGTAATAATAATAACACAGTTGGAAGTCGGACGCACTGTGACTCTGCTCTCCATGGAACAGAGCAGATCCTCTTCTCGAAAGCCTTTAGGCTACAGTAAATCAGGCAGCAGCTGTGTGTGTTTGTGGAGAGTAAAAAAAAAAAAACCCATGTATCACCCCCCCCCCCATCCACTACAGAAGGCTTCCTGACCGGGTTACTGAGAGGTGGAGTGATTCCTGATATCCCTGCCCTCACACTGTGTGAAGCCAAGGGGGGCAATATGTCAGCCAGAACTCTCCGTCTGTGTGTCTGACTCTGCCTGGCCTGCAAGCCTGACCTCTTCTCATTAAAAAAAAAGCGAAAAAGTGTCTCACGCCATATTCTGCCTTTCTGAAGCGTGAGATGGGAGTGCTGATTGGCAGGGCGTGGCCAGGAACAAGTATCCTGTAATTAACGATGCAGCTTCAAAAGATTCTTTGTACTTCGATTAAGACGGGCTATCCCTCTTGGTTTTTTGATGGCGGGAGGAGGGAGGTGTCATCTGAACTCTTACCCTGAGCTACAAAATCCATAACTCAACAGATAACGCGTGGATAAAGTAGACAGAAAATGTATTACATCAGTTTATCATCAGACAGAATGATGTTACTGCATTAGCACTGTAATGGTTTAGCTGTAGCCAAAATGGGAAGCCAAAAAGGGGCCACGTTTCCCATAGGGGGGCCGACAATGTCTTACATTGATATGCAATTCTTTTTTGATGTAAATGGTGACTGACATGAGTAAAGCCCCAAAGGGGCCAAACAGATCTCAGGTAGGGCAAGTGTCCTTGTAGTCCTGTTCCTGTAGCCACCAATGGGTCAGTTGTAATTACACGGACTCCTACTGCTGGAGGTGCTGAACCTAAATGCCTCCTGTCAACATGCCAAACTTTACCAATGAGGAAATCCCTGTAAATAAGTATTTTTTCCCAAATTAAAGCAAGTCTCGCAATGTATATGTGCAATGTAAAACCAAGAGTGGGTCACTGTAAAAACAACAGCAGAACAATCATTGTCTCCTTCTGTCCCTGTCTATCATGCCTGTGACTAACCCCCCTCCCCCCACACACCTCATCATACTGTTCCCTGTCATTCTCTCACTTCAAAGACCCCATGCTTCTGACGTTTCCCACCGTATGAGGAGAGCATTTGAGAGGCTAGTAACATACCAGTTCTAGAGTTTTTGAAGGACATATCTGTGGATGTAATTATATCTAGTATATATAGTGATATCAGAATTTCTGTCTTTCAAAGAGGACACGTTTTCCAGCACTTATAAAACCAAATGTACAAGCACTGAAATCTTTTGAATTCTTGGCATTCATAAATCTGTTTCGAATCATTTTAATTTTAACCTCTATCTTTTTGTAGAAAATATGTTTTATAATATCAAGGATAATGACAGCTATCTTGAAACCCGAGAAACACTGAATATTAGTCTGAAGCAAGTAGCGTATTATCGAAAATTACATTAGCAGGAGAACGGCTCCCTCTAGCGTTTGTGAAAAATATAGCACGTCACTAATTTGAGACGAGTCGATCAATTTCACAAACGGTTGTTTTACTCTTGGAGTTACAAATGTCAGTAATGTCTGCGTGGCTACGCTGTCAAGATTTATCTCTCTGTCCTGCAGGCTAGCATGCTAAGGAAAGTACACATGAATATACTGACAATATGCACTGAATGGCAACTGTATTATGTACACCTACGCAACACTGGGTAGCACTACCTCCAGAACAGCCAGACTTCTTCAAGGCATGGACATAAAGAGTGAAGCTGAAGACATTGACGCTGGACGGTGTACGACAGTGACTTGACAGTATAAAGGGCTTTTCCCCGCGGGTCTTCCCCACGCACGCTCTCCTCCTGCATACCTGCCGCTCCACCTCCTCCATAAGCGCTCTGCTGGGCGGAGTTCTGAGGGTGATGGAAGATACTGGAACGCACCGAGGCCACCGTCACGTTCCTGGAGCCACCTTAAGATGAAGTGTGAAACGGTGCGTTATCCTGCGGGACACTCCCATCGTAAAAGCCACCGCACGCCCGGCAACGGGACGCGCCTGCTGGGCGACATGTTGTCACACGTGACTGACGCTCAGTACCGGTCCTCGCGTGTGCCGAGGATACATTCTCCACACCTTTGCAAAAGAACCTTCAGCACGTACCCCTGACCCAAGGTGAAACGGATCCATGGACTCGTGCTGTTTATGCCAAATTATGACCCTAGTGTGTATTTAACAATAAAATATAAATTTAGCCAGTAAGCCACAAGGTTAAAGAAGCAGGGCATTCAGAGGCACTCTCCTACACCGTACTGTTGAAATGAGATGACATTCTCTGTGCTTATGGCCTCCCCGTTAGCGTTGACCAGCCCGGCTGTTCTCCTGCGGTCTCTCTCTCTTCACAGGATGCTCTGGCCCGCAGAACGGCATTTCAGTGGACGCTTCTTGTATACGTTGTCGTGCACCGTAAACTCCAAACAAGCGTGTGAACGACACGCACGTGATGATGGGTTGGTGCCAGAACTGTATCATCATCGATCGCACCAACGTTCAAAATCACTTGATCACCTGTGCTGCCCATTCTAATGTTGAGTCAAACGGTAAGGAAACCTTGTCAACCTCTCTGTTTTACACGTTAGCGACAGCCATATGATTCGCTGATTGTGCAGCCAATCAGGTGTGCTTGGTGTACTGTATGTGTACTTAGTTCTGAACATTATAACTCCAGCTTGTAAGTCACGCTGGAGGGAAGTCCTAAACTGCACACAACACTAGCTTGAGAAAAAGAGGGAAAAACAAGCGCTTCACACAGTTTATGTTCTAGAAACTCAAGGAAAAAAAAAACAACTTGTCCTCCTAAAGTGGCCGTGTGTTCACATTAATATTTAAACTGTTGGAAAGATGTTAAGGCAGCATTCAGAATGTTGTGCTAAAAATCTGCTGTTACGACACCAACACCGGTTCAAACCTGCTCTCCGCTGGGATCCAAACGCATGGCTGCAAAAGCCACTTGGTGACAGGGGAGACATAACGCTCCTATTTATAATTTCTTTACAGCCACGAGAGAAGCTTATAGAATTTTGTCAGATGTTGTAAAAAAAGCCTGGCAGTAAATTAAAGTACTACGAGCAAACAGGCAGAACAAGGCAGGAAAAGTAGCCGGGAGTGTTTTGAAGGACTCAACAGCGGACCAGATGGTTGTACGTCAGAACACCCCTGACCGATATTTTCAGTCTGTATAAATTATAGCCATGAGATACTGCAGTGAGATGAAGGCGTGTATCATCCTAATAAATGTTTTATGAGGTTAGCGCTATAAAATGAAAGATAATCTGCTAAGAGACACATGGTGTTTCTTTGGCATGTCATACACAGCTCCTCCAAACACCCGGCATTGTCTCTGAACATCCCTGACCTATCAGTTCATGAAATATCACTGAGTGGGACACGAAGTCTGAGTATTCTCCTTCCCTGTCCTCATAGGTGAATTCTGGGTATTCTGGTTTGCTCCAACAATCCAGAGGTTTGTGGCTGAGGAGAACTGGGAAATCTGAGTTGTTCCAGCATGTGTGTATCTTTATGTCCTATGATGAACGGGAGCCCCACCCGGCCTGTACTCTGCCTTAAACCGTGAAACATATTAGCAGGTGTTACTTTAAGACCTCCACTGAAACAGACACCTGCACACTTCAGCCTTCTTTTAAACAGAGAAGCTCTGTGTAAAAAAAAATGCATATTCATCTTGGATCAGAACCAGGAAATTTAATCTATTATAATCCCAGGTGAAACACCTAAATAATTAAGCAGAAGATGATCAAAAGATAACAGAACACTATACACATGTATATTGGGAAGGCCTCACCACTCAGAGCTGACAGCTGCATGTCCACCAGCTCTAACAGCTGGTCCTGCTGCTCTGGTGAACACAGCCCCAACTGGAAGCTGAAAGGCCTTTAAGTGGGGAAGGGGGCAGGGCTGATCAGAGCAAGCTGACAGGAAGGGGAGGTCTCAAGAGAGCAAGCGAGGAAGCCCCGCCCACTAGACACAGTAATAAGGCAGGACGTTCTGACACACACACTCTCACTTTCTGACAACACTCAATCACACACAGGCATGCAAACATGCACACACTGACACACACACACACAAACATGCTGACACATGCATTCCTGTTTAATACGTACACGCAATCACTCACACACAGAGCACAAGTGCACATGCATGCCACCCACCCCGCCAAGCATACATGCACATATTGAAATATTCTGTGTGCTACAATGACACACACATGCACAAGCTCACTCTTACATACAGTGGGGATCTCAATAACGTCAGTAATTCGTTCAAATGCCTGCGACTTTATGACAAAGTGACTTAATGACATCTGAAAAATTTATAGGAAAAAATTCACTATTCGGGTGAGTACATACAGTACAGTTACACTGTACATTTTTTATATGTTAAACTGCGGTAAGTGTTGAAACCAATGCTTCTAACTTCAACACTAATTTACCAATAAATGAACCATTACTGATATGCCATAAAACAATGCTACAGAACACTGGTTTATAATGCATATCTCTAATTGGATATACCAGCAAGTGTGTTGTGACCGATGGCAAGTAAATACAGAGCGAGAGATGGATAACTCTGGAAGGTTTTTAACATTGGAAGGTTTTAACATATAAACATTTGACATAGCATCAGAAAAAGATATATAACCATATCACATTAGCCCTTAAGTTGTGATATCAGTTACTCCTCTAGTGTTCTGGCTGCTAAGTAACATAAACTGGAAACAAAATGCTTTTTCAAACCTGTTTCTCTACAAAAAGCTTGGAAATGTGTGAGAAACACCCGAGTAACAATGCCACGATAATGCGGGCGATCTGAATGGCGGTGGGATTACGACATTTGCGCGACTTTATGATGCCTGTAATTTCTTCAGAAACACGAGAACAATTTATGTTTCAATGTTGTTCAGGTACTTTATCGCAATCCCCACTGTATATACACACAAACTGACACGCAATCTCAGTCACACTCATACACACACACACAAGCGAAATAAGAAAAAAAACACCATGGTCAGCAATGCTTCCCTCTAACACACTGCTCTTCCTGCCTAATTACTGTGACGGATTCATCATGAAACTGAATACACGGCCGCTCTCCGTGTCGTGGGAGGAGATGGTGATAATGAGCTTCATTAAGTCTAAAAGGCATCAGCAGATCAAAGCGCATGATCTGTCAGGAAAAAAAAAAAAAAAAAGAAGAAAAGCACACTCACAAAACTCCCTCCACATACTGCGATGAACGACTTGCAGTGGTGACCTCCGCTCCCTAGGGGGCAGCGACATACTCCGTCATTACCTTCAAAAAGTTTGTGAATACGCCTGCACTACCAAAGAGGTCCACTATAGGCGGGACATGCCAGACGCAGCGAGCAGAAAGAGCAGATGCAAACGAACTACCTGTTGCACAAGCCCGGTCTTAATTTCACACAGAGATCTGCATTCAAAGAAGCCATGTTACATGGAGGAGAAGGTCATCTAGGAAACAGCACAAAGCTATCCCCAAAAGACCAAGGTACGTACCACATCCTCAGTGAACCATCTTGTCTTTCTCCGTGCTCATCTCCACCTTTCCAAAATACTCCTCTGTGCTGTTGCTCACAGTCTACACAGAACTAATTGAGAAGTGTCGTGACACTAAAAAGATCCGGCATCTTTTTCTGAAGATTGCTTAAACTGATAGATGCCATGGATGAAACTGGTTGCTTTGCTAAACCTCATCGGTCCCTAATTTCAGCCACAAAGGGCAACGTCTAGAACACTAAGGGCAGGAATGCTAGACGAGGGCCCTGGTTTAAATTAGTTATAGACAGGCATTACGGCAGATTACGAGAACGAGTTCTTTGCATGCTTAAAAGCAATGGGAATTAATTAGCTGTTGGAAGTTCAAGACGTTCTGAATGACACTAAAGGAAGGCATTAGCTCCAATTTACAAAAAAAGGCTCCACTGAGTCAGCTTGAGCTGTTTCTACAGACAAAAAAATCTTCAGCGTTGCCTCAAAATAGTTTTAATAAACCATCTGTAGCCTTGATGACTTTGAATAAGTCAAGTTTACGCTGTTACACCTAATCGTTGAGACGATGTGTTTAATCATCCTCAAATGGAATGGAAAGGAAGTCCCGCCCCAAAACCAGGAAGCACTTCTAAAAACAATACCTTTATTATATCACACTCACCTCTGTAAGATTCTTAATTCTTTTGCTATGGCATGAATCACGTTGCAATTTTTAAAATACTTTTTCCTTTTGTGGGAGAGGGAGCGAAACCAAAGACGACTAAAGTTTTACAGAAAGTCTCAGGAGAGCAGTTTCTAAGCAATGTGTACATCTGCAAAACTGGGATTAACCAGTAAACTGGTGGTATGGTGCCATCTGCTCACTGAATACCTCCTACAACAACAAATCCCATCCCTTGTTTAAGTGTCCTAATGAGGTGTTAAGTTTTAACAACATTTCACACAGCCAGGGGTTATTTCTCCATATACTGTGTGTGTGTAAACTTTATTGCCACAGGAAAACAAGGGGCTGCGTTGTAGGTTTTCATGGCGGAGCATACGAGGACTGACCTGTGCTGCTCTGAATGGTCCTGACGGTGGTGGCGGTGCGTGGCGGCGATGAGGCGCGCAGGGAGGCGCAGTCGTCGTCCTGGGAGCAGCCCTGATCGATGGCGCGGACATAGCTGTGGCTGCGCATGCGGAAGCAGCCGGGCAGCGGCAGGTCGAGTGCATCCACGGCCTGCGACTCCAGCTCACTGAACACCGACTCGCACACCGACTCGAACTGGCCGTTCACCTCCACCTCGCTCACCTGAGGATGCGGAGTCGGGCAAGGAGCACACGCGCACACGCACGCACACACACACACAGGACATTAGTATATATAACGTTGCACAGAGGTGTGAAATAGGCTCAACAGCAACCCCGTACAATTCAGAAAGTGCTACATAAGCCATCGCTGTTGAAACGTCCTTCAGCTGATGGGCCAAGGTGTGAGCAAAGCATGCTGGGAGCTCTGTGAGCAAGTGGGAGGAATCTGGCAGACCTTCATGCACTCGGATCTCTGTGACTAATCATTCTGCAGAAAAACGGGGATAGTTTGGGGTGAACAAGGAAATGGGCCTCATGGTCGGCCAATCACGGCTGAGCAAGTGCAGGGGAGGCGGGGAGTGTGGGAGCAATGGGGCGGGG
>JABJVR010000065.1:4288678-4304292 GCA_025773905.1 Chitala chitala
CTCCTCTCTGGCTGGGGTGGGGGGTTGTGTGGCCCCTTGGGGGGGGGGCGGGGTGGGGTCACCTAAAAGCAGGGGCACTGCTGAGTTACATGAGAGAGACAGACTTAAGCCTGCAGCATGGAACACGTTTCTTCAGGTTGTGTGTTGAACAATGTCGCTGGTCCACAAGAGTGCTAAGGTAACATCACTTTTGCCATCTATTTAAAAAGACAGGTTAAAAAAACAGAACAGAACTGTTTGTTCTTCACTGAAAACATAATCGCAATTGTAAATGGTCCAAATGACCCAAAAGCACTGTGTCAAATTTTGCCTAAAAAAATATATGGAGGTGTTTCGTTCCGGGGGGTGGGGAACGTCTGAGGCAGTCTATGACGCTTTCCTGGTCTCCCACCTAACTGACAGGTAGCTTCTGCATTGGACTGGTCTGTTCAACCAAGATGCAAAACAAAAAGAAATCTCAGGACAGGTATATACATAAAATTAAATGGCCAGTTCTCTTACCATTAACTACAAGCTGAGAAGTTCAGCCAAACTCATCATCAATACAGCTGAGAAGCTGATCTTTACTTAAGGTAACGTAACATGACTGATATCTGTTTTCTCAGAAACGTAAGCTGATAATGCAGTAATAAAGAACAGGAGCTGGTTTCCCGTCCCTGGCCACACAGCGGCTGAGACGCCGGCGGGCACAGGGTCAAGGTGAGGCACACGAGGGCCGACACACACCTGGCTAATGGTACTCATCGCCCTCATGTAGCTCTCATTGCGTGAGCGGTACTGGGGCGAGGAGAGCAGGCTCTTGGGGTCCAGGAGAGCTTTCCCAGGATCCAGGGTGTCCATGCTCCTGTTGATGGAAACCTCACTCACCGCCCGCAGGTAGCTGTGACTCCGGATCTGCAGCTTAGGCGAGTGCTCTGTGGAGATGCTGGGGGGAGGAGAAAATTAGTCCAATCAGCTGAAATGTCTAAATCACAGGCACTGTGACGAGGTGTGCTGATTCAGGATCAGGAGATGAATCAGAGGAGATGCAGGTCCAAGCCCGAGGACAAGCCTTTCATGTTTCTCTCCTTCCTTAGTTTTGCGTTTGTCAGTCATTAATCTGCAGCTGTAAAACTGCCAAATTTGAAAGCGAGTAAAGTATGTAGCTGTGGATTATGGTGTCATTTATAAAGGTAGTAGGAAAATATATGTATGGTAATGTTTTATTGAAATGTTAAGATGAGAAAGCATTTTATCAGAGGTTTTCTTTCAGTGATAGTGTGTGTGTGTTCATTTGTAACAGGTGGCAAGTGAATCTGAATCCAAACCCTCACACCAACTCACAAACAACTTCAAGAAGCACACAAAACCTGAAAGAGGCCCACTGCGTGCGTGCGTGTGTGTGTGTGTGTGTGTGTGTGGTTATGGGCTAGTTAAGATAAATTCATGGGCGCACAGCCTGGATGTTCACCTTGCTCCTGGCTTCGCACCTGAACTTTCGGTCATGGTTAGCTGCCTAGGTCATGCCACAATTTATGGAAAGGATCACACTTAGCTTGAAGCCCCTGTTCATGCCCATATATGTCAGAATGTTACTGCCATACTAATGCTCCAGATTTCCTTCACACATAAATGTGAAACACTGATGTTGTCTGGATCAGGGAGAACTGGGAAGGTGTTCTTGAGTGTGCCGTAACAACCACGGGCTTCGCACAGGCCTGGAGCATCAGAGAACACGCCCACTCAGCAGCATTTGGCCTTGCCCTCTATTCCCACGGCCCGCCGTGCTTGGGGAAGGAACGTGTGCCTAGCACGCTCGCACGCATAATCCCAGAGGAAAGGTCTCATGGATATCCAGGTGGGAACACGGAGACGCAAGACGTCTCGGAACCGTGGGTGCCGGGAGCGTTTCCATCGCGACGTGAAAACGGCGTACGAGTGAAGGACAAGCACAGCGTTCGGGCCCGTGGGACTTATTTCGACAAGGACGTGGAAATAAGACAATGATTCACACTTTGGTGTCAAGATCACCTCCTAGGAAACGCGCGTGCTGTGTCTAGATGGTGGTGACAGCTCTCTTCTTGTGAGAATTAGTGTTACCTGCTGCCAGGAGGGGAGTCGTTCTGAATATACTACACTGTTGTCCATTAGCTTCAAGAAGAATGAACATGTGGTAGCAAAACTGAGGGTGTGATGCGTTACCCATATCTGTACTATACACAACAGCAAGGAATCATTCTGGGGAAAAAGGCTATTCACTGTGTCCTGCTGTTCAGACACATCCAAGAGGTCTCAACATCACATATGCAGAATTCGAGGAACACATGTATGAAACATGTATGGACTTCTAGGTCCACAGATTCTGTTAAACAGGAAATGTGAACGGTTTCCACAAGCTGTATCACAAATAAAAAGTATCGGAAAGACATGAAGGATGGACTGAACATGATCTATACTGACAAATACAAACAAACGACATCGACTGCTAAATGTATGTAACCGCCAAAAGCCAGTAGGAGACGCAGCAATGACATGCAGCTGGGTTACTGGGTGTAGGTGAGCTTTTGCGTTTCCATGGCGACTAATCATCTACCTCATTCCAACCATTGGCCCCATTATTGAAGCAAAGTTGGTCTGTATTAGACTAATAACAGATTTAGAGCCTGGAGTGAAAAGACAGGTGTGTGAAGGCAAGTGTGAAAGGACAGGTGTGCAATAGACAGCGTGTGAAGGCCAGCGTGCGAGGGCTGTTTGTGCCAGAGTTGTTCATGCAGTTTGTCTTTGATGTGTCTTTTTTCCCCCTCTGCTTCTTCTCCAAGGTGCAGACTTGCCTGTACCTTCTTCCTGTTAACTTGTCCTCTGCAGTCCCTCACCTCCAGCCTGCCTTTCTGCAGGCCCTCTTTAGTTCTGACTACTTGGACACTAAGAATGATCATATTTTTAGGCTGCTACATTCACTGTCTCCGTTACATGTGTCAAGTCCTCACAAAGCACAAATGTGTGAAAAATTCCTTGTATAAATGGATAGAAGTAACATAACACCTAATACGCTACTTGTCATCCTGATACCGTCTCTGCTGGAACTAAGAAAAGCAGAACGAGATCAGACTGGAAGCGGAGTATCTCGCACACGCATTAGTTGCTCTTAAAGGTTGATGCAGAACATCAGAACCCATGACCCCCACCTGGCTCTGTGTAATTTAAACCCACAGAGAAGTAACCCTGTATTTACTTCTCTGCCTCAATGCCGAAGAGCAGGAAATGTGCTTCTCCCTGTAGAATCAGCATGTTTAAAAAAAAAAACCCAGGCCAATTAAAATAATCTCACATCACACCTTTTGTCTGTTTAATTAAAGGTAGGCTAGGATCTTGACACTCACAGGGGGCATACTTAAGAAAGCTTCTAGCACATCTCAGCCATGCACAGAAATCCTTAAGGTTGCTGGTTATTCAAAAGGAAAAGGGTTTCATACAAGACAAGACAGTTACAATTAAAATTCTTCTGTGAATCACAAGCATTTATGTGCATTTAAAAAAGTGCCAGTATATGTCCTATCCTTTCGATAAAATTGGGAACCCTCTGTAGAGTACTGAATGTTTGTGTCATCCTCTCATTTAACGTGTTTTTGTATTTAAACTGGCTGCTGTATCGATGTTATTTTTACTGTATTAATCCCTTATTAGTCCCACAATGGAGAAATTTGTTCTCCACATTTAAGCCATCCCGTGGGGGGGCAGTGGGCAGCCGATATTTGGTGCCTGGAGAGCTAGTGCTGGGTGTCTTGCTCAGGGACACACCTGGTGATTAGGGCAGGATTCCCAGAGTGATGTTCTACCCATTGAGCCAAAAGGTTGATTAAATTCTACGTAGCTAGTTATTAGTAATTTATTTATTTAGCAGACACTTTTATCCAAAGCGACTTACATCATTTCACACGTGTTACAATGAGCTAGTCTTGCTCAAGAACACACGTGGTGGCTGGGCTGGGATTTGAACTGGGAACCTTCTACATCCCAGCCTGACGTTCTACCCATTAAGCCACCGGACCAATAGTTATCCGCACACACACATGAACTTTTTGCCTCCATTGTGCACCTGACAACAAACTAAACACGAATCAGAAATTGCCTCCTTCTCTGGCACCACCGTACCTAACAATTCGCCCACAAACTCCTGAGACAAATGCAGTGATGTAACCGATGGTGCTGACACGGTTACCGTGCCAACTACGTGAGCCCGCTGCTGGCCAAGCATTCTGTGAAGTACGAGAATCCTGCGAGGGATTCCGCCCTGATTCATCCACTTGATCTCTCTTTCTTTTCTTTACTCCTGATCTGCTGGATCTCTTAGTTTCTCAGAAGAGCCTAATTGGTGATTTTTATATTTTATTTATAAATGTATGCATCGGTCAACACAGCACACGTGGGCATGCTAACATCCAGCTTACTAAAGCTGCAGGCTCGGCAATGTGGAGGCGTGGACCGGTTTCAGGTCCATTATGAGCTCTCAGCTACAATTTATGCCTTTCTGCTGAGACAAGTGCCATTTGACTGCCATTTGTCAACGACACGAGCCACTTTGACCGGAGGATGACAAAAACGTCAGTAAACAAATATTAAAACGTTTGTGGAGCAAGACCATTGTTAGCAGCCATAGGGCCAGATCTGGCTGTTGCAAGCTTACCTCACTGTGATGTTTGGGGGTGTGGTCAGGCTACAAGGGGGCGGGGCTTACTTGACTGTACTCTCATGGTTGTTGCTGGGTAGGGGATGGGGATTTATTCAGCACATTATTCACAGGGGGGTGGGGAATTCCTGAGTGCCGTGCTGTGTGTGTAGGACCTTACTTACTTGAGCGTAGTCATCTCAGTGAGTGACGGCTGCGTGGCCTTGAGGTAGCTGGCTCGGCGCGCCTGCACCTTGGGGGACGGCTGCGGGCTCCCGTCCGAGTCGCCGCTGTCGTCGTCCGCCATGGCTTTGACGTAGCTGCCGCTGCGCATGCGCCGGCATGGAATGTCGTCGTCCTTGCCCATCGATGGGAAGCCGCCCCAATCGTCCTGGGGCACCTGTGGAAAGGGCAAAAGGCAGGTTACGATGATGGCGGGGGTGCAATGATGGTAACTATGACAACAACAACAAAAATAGCAGCAACAGGTCAGGCAGTTAAAAATGGCTTCAAGGTGTTCTGCCAAACAACGATGCTCTACTGCTAATGAGGAACGGATTAACACAAGGTGTGCTGTGCTAACAAGCCCACCCCTGACAACATGGCTTTAGCGTGTTCAGCAACCTGTGACGTGGTGACCACCTGGTGGTGAGCCTAGGTAGCAGACTAGACTAGACCAGACCAGACCAGACCAGACCAGACCAGACCAAGACCAAGACCATTTTGAACATCACCATCTATTCTCCTCCCTGTAAGTACTTCAAAAGCCACAACGGATTCAGAAAACAAGCATCAAGCAAATCAAAACTCTGTGTTTAAAATACCTTATTGTGAGGCCCCAGTCTGCAATTTAAAATGTTAATTGGTTCCACACCAATACAGGTATTTTCATGCAAATTCAGTTAAAGTACATCAGCACACTGAGCTAGATCAGCAACCGGCAAAAGGACTCAGAACAGACATGCGACCGACTGGCAGTTTTAGGAAGCGGGTCACACTTCCAGGAACATAAGTGGTTACAAACAAGCTTTCTAGATGCGCAATAACAACATATGCAAAATTCCTTCACACAAGAAATTTCTCATATAAAAAATTTGCCTAAAATTTGCAAAAACTGCACCCACAAAAAAAATTTAAATATGAGGGAAGTTCAAGTCCACAGGTGCACTGAATAGCACACCTGGGAAAGGCGAGCAGCTGCCTGGCTTTACCGTCCGTTTATTGCCGATTTTGCCACATAAATCAGGGCAAATTCAAGAACACACAAAAACTGAGTTACGTAACGGGCTGCAGAACTCGTTAATTACGTACGATGCAAACTGTCTACATTATCACACATTATTATACAATAATACACATCTACACATCTGGGAAAAGAAGTCCTTAAGTTTCAACCACACATTGTCAGAAGTCAGCGTGTGTGTATCTGCATCACTTCCTCTCTGTTTACTTCTCCATCCATCCTCTCATCTCATCCATTCCTCCGACGTCCTTGTCTGACAGTAACGCTCACGATCCCACATACACGACGTCAACCCTGTCATTACGTTAAGCACACCACATCGACCGGCGCAGGATTCGGTGAGACTATCGCTAATTATACAGCAATATCAACAAGCTCGGGGTTTTCCTGCGCTGGCGTGCGTATTTAAGTAAAAAAAAAAATAAGAGAAATAAGAGAGGAACGTCTCTGTGTGAGTCACCAGCCGGGGACCTGCCTTCATTGAGGACTTTACAAATGAGAGCAACAGGCTAATTGGGAATAAGTTCACAGTGATCTTGTTAGCCACTGGCTAACTGAGCATTAATGAGTCTCATGCCATTAGCTGGCCACTTCCTACACTGACAGTACTGGGATAATCCTTTTGGCGCTGTGGATGCGTTCATCATTTCTATCTCAGCAGACCGCTTTTTGTGTCTGGCTGAACATGCCTCCAATACATTAGCTAAGAAAGACTATTGCCAAAAGTTTTCCTTATTGGGTTTTTTTTTCTTGATAACCCAGTGCAGTAACTGGAAAATACCGAACACTCCAAGGTGCAGGACTTACATAAACGATGCATTTAAAAAATTGCCCTTTCTTAACAGTTTGAGACAAAGTATATTAATATAAAAGAGGGTTAAATTAAAAAATTAAAGATTTTAAGCTTAACTCCTTTTTCACTGCTTCATTTAATTTATTTTTCATTATTGCTCTGAGAAAATTTAAGTAAAAAAAAAAAACTATTGGGAAAACCCATTTCAACTGTGTCCTGTAGTCACATGACACCTCATCCAGCTGTGGCAGCAGGGGGGGCTTTCAGAGAGACAGCAAGAGGAGCAGAGCCTTCCTGGTGCTCACCACACCTGTCCTCTCACACCTGTCCACATGAACCTTCTCCAGGCGCACCCACCTAAAGACTGCGTGCAAAAACCTCGGAACACACCCTTCTTAGGGAGTTTTGAGTTTAGCTAAGCGACACAAACAGATGAGGGCCAAATCCATAAAACAGCCCATTCAGTTCAAAGAGTCCACTAAACAATTAGCAGTTCATAAGGTAACATTTAAGTGTCGGGAAGCTGGTTCTGCAGCCCACACACCCCTTTCAGTTCGCAATGACGTCTGGAGGAGAAATGCGAAGTTCCTAAAGTGAAATGCACATTTCCTGTCATGACAGAAGGCGATTCGAGGCAATGGAAAACATCTGGCCTTATCAGCTCTAAGCCTGGGGTACTTAGTGGGGGGGCGAGGGTGGGGGGAAGGCGTTCAGATGCAGCCAAGCAAGGTCTGGCATCTCTCCGTGAAACACAGAAACCTGGCCAAGGGAGAACATTTCATAGATGCTCGAAGTGTGCTTGGATCTGTGAATCCCCCCCCACCACACACACACACACACACACACACACACACACACACTCTCTCTCTCTCTGACATCCTGCTGCTGTGGTACTTGTTTTAATGATGAGAACGGGAACATGGCTGGAATTAAAATCGCGATACCATGCCGAGGACAGCTGAGCGAGACAATTAGTCATGAGACGTTGATGCATTCTAAATTCCCTGCATCGCTCCTCAACTGCAAAAACCACAGTATGACATAATACTTCACATATACTAAGGCTGCTATTTTAAGCCTTTTAATAGATACTTACTAAAACTTAAACTTGGACCAAACAAAGAAAAAACAATGAAAATCCATGAAGTAGATTAATCAATCATTCCATATTTACTTTGACATTTAAATGCTCAGATAGAAAAATCCATATTTTACATTCTGAAGATATTTAAAGGATTGCTTTTTGCAATTAATAAGCATACAAATATATACATATTGGTGAGCAACAGAACATTTAGCAAAAACTATAACAGCAAACAAAGATCCATTGCCTGTCTCAAATTTTTTTCTTAGCAGCTCTATTTTAATGTCCAGTTCCAGAATGTTGAAAGACACGTTCTGTCACCCATGGCAACCACCACTCTACTTTCCTTAGAGGTTACAGTGGTCCATGTGTTTCTTTTTATAACCACATTTCCTGCACCTTTCGCCTGCTCTGTGAAAGCAAGGGACTTAGTGTGGGCCACGGTGGGAGCGGCACCAGAAAAAGGGCCGCTGTATTCATGCCAGACTCCGCGCCAAACATCGCAGGAACACCGTGGACAGAACGGTGAGGTGACGAACGGAGAACGCCACATGCTAAAAAAGAAAAAGAGAGAGACAGGGAAAAAAAAAAAAAAAAAAAAACAACAGAAATTCCACAAAGATTACACTGATCAATCAAGGGCCTCGGTAACTAAGGAAACAGCGAGCAGCGTGTGACGCGAGTGCCAGGAGGCGGCAGATTGAACATAAAGGCGTCAGCAGCCGGCCCACGCTGATAAGAGCGTCTCCCGCTTCTTCAGTGCTCTGCAGCACGGAAGTGGGGAGGATGCGTCTTTGGAAAATGCAGTTTTAGGGGCCGTGCGTCGCCGGTGTTCTGGCGTGTGGCCCCCCCCCCGTTGCAGTGGCACAGCCCTTTCAGCTCCTGGCTCACCTCTTGCAAAGGGGCCACGTGCAGTGAGCTCTGGAGAGTGCTTAATCTCCACAACACGCTCGACTAACTTTGTACTCTGCGACGGGGTCAAACCATAAAATCCCCCGCCATTTTTAAACTTGCTACAGCATCACGGACAAAGCCCTGCAAAGCTGTAAAGTGTACTTGTTCTTGATTAAACAAAAATTAACTTTTATGCAGCTTGGATTGTGAAACATTCACTGGTCAGGAGGAGGCAGAGTGGTTAAGAGTAAATGCAGGTAAATGTTTCCAAGCCAGAAGGACAGAAAGGGCAATGATGTTAAACTGGATAAGTGAATACCTAATATTTATATGCATGAATACAAATGCGTCGTCATAGCATTCACATATCTGAAGACAAAAATGAAGGTCATTTTATAAACTCCTTTTGGCTGCATTTCAAATCTCCATTCCAACTTACAAAAAAAACACATATGTTTTTTCATAAACTGTATGGAGAAGTCCAGGAAAGCAAAGTAAAACTTTTGCTAACTATTTTAATGTTTAAGCCATTATATCAGGTCCACGTTTCGGTCTTTCCTATGAAGGACTACCAAAGGCATCCTCTCATCCCACTAGTAACTTATTTGGTTCAAAAAGAGGAGCGCCCCCTACTGGCTCACTTCCACCTTCTCCAGAATGTTCTCATATCCAACTGGTAATCACAGCCAGCGCTATTTTGCTTCACATTTTCATTGCGGAAGTGTGACAAACAGGTTTGGCACCCCCCCCCCCCACCAATCCTGGCTGAGTAACAGTCCTCAGAAGACGCCACATCACAACTCACAGTGACCCTGAGAACCGAGCTGCATCTGCCGCTCAACGCTCAATTCCGTCAGTTAAGGCTCCTTGGAAAAATTTACTCGCCCACCGTGACTTCCTTAGATCGATTTAATATCTATTTTTACAGATAGGTAGTCACACTGCTCAAAAAATGTGGGCTTAGAAATGTCGTTCTAGGGCCTTGCTTGATTCGTATCTTCATAAAGATGGAGGAGAAATGAAAAGCTGATCTAGTCAAAGGCAACGTAGGAGAAGAAACACAAGGAAGACCTTATGGTACTATGAGACACTGAACTGCAACAATCTGTCAAGATATTTAACTGAGCATTAAATAGCCTTAAGGACTGACAAAAACTGTTTCACTGCTCCTAAAAAAATAAAAAGAAAATCAGCGTCCTGCCTTGTAACGATGTATTACGGCACAAAACACCAGGTATCAACAACAGACGCAATTTCAAACACTGACGTTTTCACTGACACTCTAAGGCTCTGTCAGTGCAGTTGACTTGCTCCGAGAGGAAGCCATTCCTTTCGGAACGGTTCCTCAGCTGTAGAATTTCCTTTTGCAACACTGATGTCATTCAGAGTTCCCATGGCAACGAGGAGTCAGACCTCAAAACAGAAAAAGAAAACGGAAAGATCGCGGGAGTAAAAAAGATCCAGATATTTAGTGTGCCGCGTTCAAAGAGCATTAAAAGACTCTGTGCGGAGAACGTCGAGAAACGTCAATTTGCTAAGTCCAGATGTGCAAACACTTCCACCGAGCCTACCTCACGGGAACGTGAAACGCAAGGCTGCAATCCACCCGACGACGTCCAATAACGCGCCGCAAAAGGCAGGCTCAGCCAATCGCCGCTGGGCGCTCACATTCAGGCTGCACATGCAAACACATCGGCCCTGATCGCTTACATGCATTCTAACCGTACGGCTCAAAACGGTTACCAGCAGTACTCACTGATTTTTAAAAGTCGACGCCGCAGCACACTGAGCGGAGATAAATACAAGCGAGAAATATAGCACGCTGGCCAGAAAGATCGCATTGACTAAGCGCTGGAAAAATGATGCATTTTTGTTTGAGAATCTGTCCCTCTGCGTAGTCACAGACTGAGCTGTTTTGTGAGGGTCTGAAGAGTTTCAGGTTCTTATCTAGGATGTACGAGCAGAGCGTCAGACTGGGAGGGTTTTTTCTTTTTCTTCTTCTTTTTTCTTTTTTTTTTTAGTGCCTGCTGCTTACATATCGCCAAGCCAAGACTGCGAGGAAACGCTTCAGCGAATGCTTAACAGTGTCCTGCAGCGACACACACACACACACACACACACACACACACACACACACACACACACACACACACACACAAACAGACACACAAGCAGACACACAAACACAAGAAACGTACATGGAGGGAAAAACGCACGCGCATGCACACACTGGCTGAAACACGATTGCGCGCCAACACACACCACAAGAAAGAACGAATGAAAAGAACAAGATGGGATAGAGGGTCACAAGACAAGAAATGGCAAACTGAACACATTCTAAATGTTCGCCTGCTGAGGAGAGTAAGGCAGCTACTGTTTGGCACTTACTTCTCTTGGGGAGTCACATGACACTGGAGTGACAGGGAGGGAGGGTCTCCAGAGTGGGGGGAGGGGCTAAGAAAAACAGCCTACCTGTAGAAAGTGGCAGGAGCGCTCCTGGCCACAGGGCTCAGATTTCATTAACGCTTTATCTACGTGTACAGGTGCCTTCTGGTAGAGCTGGCGCGCCCTGCTCACCGTTAGCGTCGACGACCACGAGCTCTTCTTCACGAGCTGAGTGTCCAAGTTCACGGGCGCGCAGGTGACGCACTTTACGTCGTTGTTGCTGCGCGACGTCTTGAGGGCGCGCTCGTTCACCGTGCTGTAGGGCTCCAGGAAGTATTGCGACTGCGACTTGTCGGGCCGCCGGCCCACTGTCATGGCGCCCGAGGGGCTGTGGAAGAGGCACAACTCGCGGTCGAGGTTGTCGTCGGAGCTCCAGTAGCCAGAAGTGTGGGGCCGCAGCTTAGGCTCGGCCGACTTGCAGCGGTCCCTGCTCTTGCTCCTCTTCCGGTGGCGGGCTGGCGGCATTTCGTCGGGGCAGGCCTTGCTGCCGTTGACGCTCCCCTTGGTGGGGCCCTCCAGCGAGTGGGACTTGGTGAAGAGCTTCTGCACGGAGTGGACCAGGTGGCGGATGCGGCCGGGGCTGTCGCCGCGCTGCTCGGCTGCGGCGGCGGCCGCCGCGCGCTTATACTGCAGCGTGTGGTAGCCGTCACGCGCGTTGCCCGGCAGCTGCCGCTCCAGGTGGTCCAGCAAAGCGGCTGGCGCGCGAGTGACCGGGGTGGGCGGTGGCGGGCCCACGTAGGGCACCAACGCCTGGCACTCGTCCTTAAGCTCGAGGTGGGAACCATAGTGCCGGCGCGGAAAGGTCCCAAATGGCGCAGGGCACTCGGTCGGGAAGGGGCTCCGCTGGCTGTAATACGGGTGGTCCACCGGAATAGGCTCCGGCTGCGTCAGCAGGAAGGGCTTGCGGTCAACATGGTGTGCCAAGGACTCGTAGGACGGCGCACAGGTGACCACGTGATGGTGGCTTCTGCTGCCCGACAAGCCTTTCATCTCTGCTGCTGCTGGGCCTAGGGCATTCAACTGGTGGAGGGGGCGGGGGGTCCGTACCAGTGCTCACTCCAGACTCTGCAGGGGCAGAACAAAACAGGGGGGTCAGTAAGGGGGTTGTGGGGTCAGAGCACCTGCGCTGTATAGAGACTGCACAGAAATATCTATAGAGAACCTTTATACAGAGTGCTCTGAACTACAGGTTCACAGCTTCTGACGATAGGCCTGTTCTTTGACCCTCCGAGAGTTACTGATTCAAAGGCAGGACGTGGCATGTGTTTGCATGGACGTTTGTGCTATTCTGCACATCTGCAGGTACTTGTGTGTGCATGTGTGTGTGTGTGTACATGTATTAAGTGCATGGGGGCTTTTTGCTGAGGCTTTCATTGCCTTCATGATCTTTTAATATCTGCATCAGGGGGTGTTAAAGGAGTGGCGGTTTGACACTTGCCAGCCGCGCAACATCCACAGAGTCACGTCAGCGTAATCAGGGGTGCGGAAGAACCATCAGGCCGCCCCCTCCCCCCCACCCATTTGAACGGAACAGGAACAGACTCCATGGGTTGGGAGGGGTGAGAGTGTGAGAAGCCTGTTATTACTGTGCTATTATGGTGCGCTGCCACTCCGCAGCTCAGCAGGCGTTGGAGCTGCCCACGGAATCACCCGTAACAGGACTGCTGGAGTGTTGCAAGTAGTCCTACCCTGTCTACTCTACCAGCAACCAGGTCTATATCAGCAGGCACATCTGCATGCATATGACTGCACATTAACAGAACCTTCATCATCAGCTACTGAAATCTGGTTCTATCTTACCAGGTCCTCCACCTGCTCCTACCTAATCAACTCATCTACCTGCTCCTACCTAATCAACTCCTCCACCTGCTCCATCATCATATCTTCCATCTGCTCCATCATCAGGTCCTCTACCTGCTCCTACTTCATTAGCTGCTCCACAACCTACTTAAAATGTGTCGAGACCATTAGTTCCAACACTGTTAATGTTGGAGCGGTTGGAGATGCATTATCAGCTCCAAACTTACTAGTCTACCTACTCCTTCACCCAGATCACTCCCTTTAACACCAACATCAAACATTTCTCCACAATGTCACATAAAAATATCACCTCCATCTAGTCCCCTATCAGCTCATTCATGTGATCCCACTTTCCGAGTTCTTCAGTCTGACCCTGAACAGCTCCTCCACCAACTTCTACATCACATCTCCTCCTACATATGTACATCTCGTCCACCCCACCTGCAGCTTATTCTTTCACAAACCTCTGCACCCATCAGCAGAGCTGCAACACAGATCATCAGCACAAATTAGCCCAAGAGCACTTTCCCAGTAGAACTATCTAGGCTCACACTGAGCACACAGAGCTGTCACTGGCTCAGCAATGCTCCTGTTCGCTGACTCTTCAGGCCAGGCTGGAAGCGACACGGCGCCCATCCCAGAGGAAGCAGTCCCGAAAGTCTCGCCTGCATTCAAGCTTGCTGCAGTTATTGCTAAAACCAAAAACTCCTCCAGACTGGTGTCTTAGACAGCCTAAGCAATGAAGCAGAAGCAAATCACACCAAAGCCGTCGGCTGTTATTAACAACGTGAGGCCAAGGTTCAAATTATTTCTCTACAGTTATTAAATACACCACATAACCCCAAAGAACATACACATCTTAAAATAATTTACAAATGACATCAGATGTCAAAAACTCCATACTTAATCTCAGACCCACATATAATTACTAAACACTTCACATTTGCCCCTCAAAAAATGAATAAATAACACCTCTAGGGGATTTTTTTTTTTTTGCCCCTGGAATTAATCTGAATGCCACAACTGTTTTGCAGCTCACGGTATATAAACACTACACATAAAGACAGTAGTTATCGTATCAGTTGCAAATTACATTAAAATGAGTGCCACAGAACAGTCAGTACATAATTCTCTTCTAAGGAACGAAACATGCAAGAAAAAGTAGGTGCTGTGACAAGAGGTGGAAATGATTGGACGAAAACAAGCTTCAAAATTAACATTAACCTTCCTGCGGAGCCCACCGAACACGGCACAGCGCTGCATTATTCCTGTTACTGATGAGGTGGTATTTAATCTCCGCTGCTTGTCAGTGAATCACTGTGAAGCACAGAAAGCCTGTCTTTCTTGCGGCTCCGAGTTTTCTCTAAGCCCTTCATAGCTTCAGTACCGCACACGTGAACCGCACTTACTGACATCACGCTAAACGCAATACATCGCAAGAAACGCTTTGTCGATATTACAGATAGCTTCATCCCTTTTGTGTACTGTGTTTACAGACAGATTTGTGTTAAGCGCTCTGCTAAAAGGTACATCAGAAGCACACAAAGCGTTCTCCCACTGGGTCTGCCGGTGCCCAGAACAGCAGAGCGGTGAGGTCTCACAGGGGCGCAGAAGTGGACGTAAGCCGCTCCCATCCCAATCGAAGCTGACAAACCTAACGGCGGTCTGGGAGCGGCTCCCTTCCCACGCAAACACGCACCGAGGCATGTCACCTCACCAGTGAGTACGGAGGCGGTTGGTGGCGTACGAATCAGACATGAAATGCCAAAATGGTCACCCTGTCTGCACCGCTAAGAGTCTGCATGGCTGGGGACAGAACAAGATATTCGACAAGTAAACGCCAGCAGATGCTCTGGGCCGGCCAAACCAGAGGGTGCTGCGGAACTGTACAAGAAGGGCAAGAGAGCACCATCAACTGGCAAGGAGATGTACTCGATAAAGTGCCACAGAGGGCTGAGGACTAAAGGTCCATTGACACACATGGTCTAGAACCCATAATGTCTGCCAGAACAGCACAAGCGTCCAACTGATGCAGGAAGTCCTGCTTCTTAACAGGGAGCAGCTGCAGCTTCAGCAAGACTGAGAGAAGCAGGGGTATGATTATGCATGATGCGCCGAGACTTGGCGCTATTTAAGCAGCAGGGAGAAACGACAAGAAAGCTCTGCCCGTGTCAGCGGACGCCCCCCTGAGAGTAAGAGCTCGCCGCCTTCCATCTCGCCAGGCCTGGCGCGATGAGAACGAATCTGAAGAAAACCACAACAACCCAGCCGCGAGTGGCTGGCTCCACATCTCAGCAGAAACCACGTTAAACTGAGGGACTAGTGGGTGGCAGGTAGTGTATGAACAAAATCACAGCGTTGTTACCGTATGACTGTTGGTCTAAGTCCCAGGAGTCCTGTGTGTAAAGCAGTTACCTTGAATTGCTTGAGTAAAACATCAAGCTGTCTGGTTGCATGAATAAAACTAGCAGGCAACCAAATCTACATAATCAGGTATATCTTCATGTATATGACTGCACATCAACAGAACCTTCATCATTAGCTACTGAACCTGCTCCTTCATCATCAGGTCCTCCTCCTGGTCCTACCAAATCAACCCTCCACGTGCTTTTTCATAATCAGGTCCTCCTGGAGATTCCCACCTTGGGTCTGTGTGCGTGGAGTTTGCATGTTCTCCCTGTGCTTGGTGGGTTTTCTCCGGGTGCTCCGG
>JABJVR010000065.1:4323023-4333822 GCA_025773905.1 Chitala chitala
TCAGTGCTGGGGCCTGATCCCGCACTCCCACATCCTGTGGTCCTCTCCTCATGGCTTCAGTGCTGGGGCCTGATCCCGCACTCCCACATCCTGTGGTCCTCTCCTCATGGCTTCAGTGCTGGGGCCTGATCCCGCACTCCCACATCCTGTGGTCCTCTCCTCATGGCTTCAGTGCTGGGGCCTGATCCCGCACTCCCACATCCTGTGGTCCTCTCCTCATGGCTTCAGTGCCTTCCTCCACCTCTTAAACTGCCGCCGGGCGCTGCAGCCTCTTTAAGTGGCCCTACAATGCTGCAAAGTCACCCAATCGCATTTCGCTCCTTGGTTATTTATCTATTTTTGTTTGACTGCAACGGTTTGTAGATCGATTTACTTACGGTACGTTGACCCTCGGCTTGGCTGACGACGCTGGGGTTGAGCTGAGCGAGGCACAGTCTAGTTTCGTTTTGGGTTTGTTTGAGTGTTAGAAGACAGACATGCAGTAGCTGCTTGCTGAAGATCAGTCACTCCCCATAAAGCCTACTGTGTATATTTTTAATAGTGCCAAAAGCCTTACTAAACATTGAGATTGAACTATAAAGCATAAAATATGTGTAAAGAAACTAACGTCAGAGCAAGTGTTACCGTTACTAATTCTATACTGCGCCCCTCAGGGTGTATACATATGTTTAAAAAATAAAAAAAAGTGTTGTATGATTTGTATGAATAAATTTTGTAAACTACACGTTTGTGTTATCTTTGTAGCACTATAAGGTAATTAAACGTAGTTTAGCACAAACTGTACTTGTCATCTCTGTTCTTTACGATCGCTCATTTTCTGGCTCGTTTGTGTTATGTGTTTGTTGATTTTCTCACACACACACACACACACACACACACACACACACACACACACACACACACACACACACACTTAGGGTTGGTTCTTCACCCGTTTTCCCCTCACACGCTCACTCCTGCCGTCAGCCTAACAGACAAGCTAACAGTCAGTGGCCAGTTGTCTTGAACCACGTGACTCCAGTCGTTCCCTAGATATTGATCATCGCCCCCTGGCTCTGACACACAGCATCCAGCCGTTATAATCCACTGACCCAGCACATGTGACTGACCACTTCACGTCCTGAAGATGGACCACAAAAATACTTCAGGTAACATTTCTGGAGCCATTTTGCGGGCGACGACATGTACAGTAATTCTGTGGCTCATTACACAGATATCCGCTTCATCTCCAGAAGCACCACACGTCCTGGTCCCAGAACAGACTACTGTGTCTCACTATGTAGTTACAGTCCTTGCCCTGTTCTGCTGTTTGGGATGCATTAAAGAGTAAGAGGAGACCTGAAAGAACAGAGCTCACCTTGTCATGGCGGCATTGCAAAGACTTTTAGCGACTGTGAAAAACGCGAGTGAATTATGGCTCATCTTTATTAAAATATGCAGCAAAATAAATAAAGAGAAATGAAGATACATGGAGAATACGATGCCCCGTACTCCAGTGGGAGTAAAGCCTGTTCAGATGAAGTCTGTGATCTTACTGTCTAGTTTATTCCGGGTAGGTATTTATCCCAGCACAATCTGCACTGGCATGTAAAGCGTGGGGAAACCATATAATCTATAGGTGCCCGAAAGGTCATGTTTTAGACAGTACATGGCATAGCTCACGCTGCCTGAGGCGAGTGACGTTACAGCTGAGTGTGTTTCACTGCTGAAAGCTGGTATCAGAAACACTACACATAAGATTGGGGCCCTCATCAGATACTAGGAACTCTGTAGCTCTGTGTGACTGTGTACAAATTAAAATGAAGTTTTGAGACCTTTCCTTGCTTTAAAAGAATCAAGCGTGCCTCATTCACTGCTAACGCCACACCGGATTTCTTGTGATTCTGAAGGTGTTTGTGAGTCATACGTCGACTCGGTGAATTAGCCCAGTGTGGATCGGCCTTCGCCCGGGCTGTGCGTGTCATGTCATGCCGATTCAGAAACGCGATTTAATCTGCATGGCACGCGAAGAAAAATCCCACGGAGGATTGGATAACACGAAAACAGGATGCAGGAAGAACAGGTCAAGATCTTTAGGACTTAGAACTACAGAACTGTTTCCATTGGGCTGACGCCATGCCAAAAATGTCTGTGGAGCAAAAGTTACTGAGATGTGGAAGGTGTTGTGTGTCCACAGAATTACATGGGTGGACTGTTCACCCTGCCACTCGTTCACTATGTCCATCCCAAAAAGTGTCCCCTAACATCCAGTCGGACTGGATCACGCCACTTTGCATGGAGCTGATCTGTCTCCCAGAAGACCCCGCTCCCTTACATCACGTATTTCACGCCTTTTTACATTGAAAATACATGTGATTCAAGGAGTCATCCTGCCAAAGAAACGTTAGACACCGATGTACCAATACAGCAAGAGCCAGCGGGCTCTGTGACGGACACTAAAGCGGCAGTAATCCTTAAGCACACACAGCCATCTTGTTTTTCTCTGTTAATCACACGATTCCTTAGGGTCCCCCACCTTGCTAAATGTGACACCCCCAGCTAATTAACAACAAACCGGAAGACGGCTGTTTATCACTGCATTGATGTGAGCTCTGGCTGCACTCAACGCTTCACATCAAAGTGTCAGCCTTCTTTTGTAAGTTCGTTCACTCCACTCACTCACTTACTCACTCTCTATCCTGCCTTATCCAGTTCAGGGTAAGGGAAGCCTGGAGCCCATCCCAGGAAGCACAAGGCAGGGGACACCCTGGGTGGGGTGCCAACCCACCACAGCTTTTACAAGTTTTAATATATAAATGTCTTTGTTTGACACAAGAAGCTCATAACAAGGACAGCATTAGCTTACTCCAGTGGGTCACCCTGTCAGTGCCTGGTGGCTCAATGGGTAGAACATCAGGCTGGGATGCAAAAAAGTCTCCTAGTTTGAATCCCAGCCCAGTTACCAGGTGTATCCCTGAACAAAATGCTCGGTGCTAGCCAGGTGCTGAAAGATGGCTGCCCGCCAGTCCCCCGGGGGGGTGAAATGCAGAGAATGTGGGACTAATAAAGGATTAATACAAATAAAGACATCAGGAATTTAACTGCTTAAAATGTATCCTGTTCATTACATTAGAACAGATAACTGAGAACTATTCTCAGCAATCAAAACACAAGGCAATCATCATCTATATATGTTAACATTTTTTCCCACCCACACAGAGAAATAACACTTCCGCTGTTTCTACCAGCTGTATTTTTTCCCAGAATTTAAAACTAAATATATATAAGTTTTGAATGATTTTATTACTGAGATGTAGTGGGCATTCCAGGGAGTCTCAGTACATAAATTAGGGGATACAACTGGCACCCATGGTTTTCTACACGCAGACCATCACTGCACATCACTCCTGGTTATTGAGCGTGCATGCTTACCTACAGGGTGCGGAAGCTACAAGGCATGTTATGTGGAAGGGATCGCGTTCCAGAACGCTAACCAGCCTCCTTGGAAAACCTCTCGACACACAATGTTGCATTATGAGAAGGTTCAGTGATACACTGAGAAGCCAGGCTGGGGAACAGGAGAATGTCACTGCTAGCAGCAGCACTCAAGGGTCCTGAGCCAAAACGTGCTGCCCACTTCAGGGCACCTACTTTGGCACTTACAGCGTCACCATAAGGGAGGTCCGGGTCATGCGATATTTTAATACTTAAGCCATAAACGCTTATGTTACTGGAGACGGCTAATGTTCAAAAGTCACATTCTTCACAGTTAAATAGGCAAGACTAGTCGATGGAAGTAGCATGTAGAAGTTACTTCTCCTGTCAAACAACCCTGCGACACAACAAGTGCCACGTCTTTGGTATAAGGAGCTCATAACGAGGACGGCATCAGCTTACTCCGGTGGGTAACCATGTTAAGATCACATGTGTGACATAACCTACAGCCCTCAATAATCCTGTATCAGGGGAAATCAAAGCCACAAACCTGACACCACACTTCTGACTAACAGCATGGCAGTCCTGCTGGTGTCAGGTATGCATGCTGATAAGGTGATGAGAACACAGCTGAAAGCCACACTGGCATGCACTGATACCTCCTCAGTGACCCAAACAACGCTCTCCAAAGGCACCCGGGGCTGCTGATACCCACAGTGGAGTCGGTGCAGCAAAAACTTCAGCTGACAAAAACAACTGCAAGCAGGGGCCTGTTTGACAAAGGATGGAAACGCCAGAGAAAAGGAAACACCCAGCCGACAGAATCGTCAGCACTCTGAATAAGAGTCCTGTTTTAAATGGAGTTAGTAACTGCTGTTGTATTCCATGCTACACAAAACCCTGGCTAGGATCTTAAGGTCTGACTGATACCTGAGAGTTAGCACCTGCAGCTAGAGTGAACATGTGACTCTCTGTCCAGCCAATCGTCATCGAGCTGCCTGCAGCTACTGTGAACATGTGACTCTCCGTCCAGCCAATCGTCATCAAGATCAGGTGTGGGGGGAGAATATCTGATCATAATGTAAGTAAGGTCATTGCTCTTGGTAAGGTAAATAAATATTTGTCATCTATAAATAAGATTTGAGCAGGCCTTTAATTTCCCTGGCTAACTTCAAAAGATGTTATGGAGCTAAAGCCATTTGAATTTATAAAGCATGTATTCACATACCCATCCTGAATAATGCATCTGACATTTTTCAATAATGTGGGGAAAAAACCAAGGCCTAATTACTGGGTAATATGACAGGAATAAATGCTGCAATATAAACTGAGTAATGCAGAGGTAATTCAGATGTATTGACTGAATAATTTGTTGAAAATATAGGTTTATTAACTGAATAATAAAGAGACAATCACACATTTTTTGTGTGGGGTTTAAATCAAATCAATAAAGGACTATTCCAGGGAACGCTGACTGAGTAATGAAGGTATGTGGGGGATGCATGAGCTGCGCCATGCGGCCGTCGGGCAGGCCTGCATGGCAGTCAAGGCCATGGACACACGTTTACTGCCAGCAGTGCTACACATGAATGTAATCCCACTAACTGAATGCTTTTTTTTAACTTAATTTTTCCCCTTTTGTCTTGCAGATATATATTTTTAATGAGGCAAATAAAATATTGCTCCAAGGTCACATTGCATCGCATTAGTTCTTTTGTTTCAGAGCTGAAAATGTGTTTTGGCTGTAATTGGACGAGCTGTGTGTTCCCGTTGACAGTCGTTAAAGGGGCAAAACAATGCCCCTGCTAATTAAAAATGCAAGTCATTTCATTTAAATTTGAAGCACAGACTACAGAAGTGTGAAATTAATAACAGAAACTTGTGGTGGGCTGTTGATTCACGGAAATATTTCTACTCATTTAATGCGAATCCTCATACAGAACGTTTGCTCTTATATTCTTACTTTAATAACAGGGTTCAATATTCAAAAGATATTTTAGTTTCCTACCAACACTGTGAGAAGTCTACATATAACACATTGCAAAAGAACAGGGTGGTGAGCTAAAATAAACCAGGGGTTTTATCCATCCGGAAAAAGGAAAACTGGGATTACCTGCTTGCACAGGTGGACCATTTTATAACACAAAAAACATTTCATTTCAGGGAAGAGCAAAAAAAGAAAAATGAAGGTCAAAACCTGGGAGGATGCAGTGGGTTCTAATTAGGCAGATGAATCCACTTCTTTCCTACATGGAGCTTCCCACATCTGCAACGAGTGAACCCCTCTCTCCCTGAACAGAAGCCCCCTCCCTGCCCCAAGGCACCGCAAACTGGACCACAACAACAGAGGACAGTGGCAAGTGGAGTCCTTGAGCAGGACACACAAACACTATCTCCCCGGATGCTCACTGCTGCCCCCAAGGGGATGGGTTACATTCAAAGAATCAATATTGCTGTAACATGTATGTGAAATGTTGTCACTCGTTTTGGGTAAAAGCGTCTGCTAAATGTATAAATGCATTTGTAACGTAAATGTAAGCGAGGAACAGAACGCACCAGAAATGGAAAAGGAAAACAAACGACACACACATCGCACATTTTTCAGTTCCTCGTTCCATATTCATCACGCCGAGTGGTGCGAGAGGAAACAGGAACCGAGAATTTTTTATCTCTGGGATCGCACATTCAAAGCTTCCCGAACAGCTTGTTGTATTAAACGTTCATATTTCATGCAGTTATATGCAGTGTCCTTAACTGCTACACCCCCTGCTGGCAAAGTTTGAGCAGAATGAGTACAACTTTCTTCACAGCAATCAGCTGTCAGTTACATGGCCTTGGCCAACCTTTGGTCAACCCGTCCTAAAATTTCATTGGCCATTCTGAGTGCCACTCCAAATTTCTTGAAGTACCCTACCTCCCTAAACAACCTTGGCAACCCCATTTATCAACTTCTAGAATTGCCACAGCCTTCAATTGTAAAACTCCAGGGTCAGGAAATGTTTACTGACTTCTCCAGAGCTGCGTCTTGGCCTCATATTATGTGACATCTCCAGACGGAGTCTTTTCATAAACTACAACAATGAGACAGGGAATAGGCCTTCTGTCAATCAAACTGCTCATGTACAACTGTAAACTCTGTTGCCATGGAGGTGACTCAGTGCAGAGGTGCAGGAACATAAGGCAGGTACCACAAGGCCAAACCTTCCTATATTTATTTATTTATACATCCATGATTTTATTCTTTTGAAATGTTATTTAATTAAAAAGCTAGGAGCGACTAAGCCGAATTAAAATAAAACTCAACCTTGTTGGTGGAGTGCCAGAAAATCGCAGCCAATAAGTGCAGACTGATACGACTCTGCATCTTCCTTCATCTCTGTTTCAATATTTGACTTTGTTGTGTATGTCAGCTCTAACGAAGCTCACGCCCCTCGCATGAGAGCTTCGTTAACATTAGTGGGGGAGAGGGAGGCCCAGTGAAAACGGTGCTGCACCTCTAGGGAGTTGAAAGACAAGTGAACTTCCTATAATAACTACATGTCCTCCTAATATTCCACTGAAGTTACCTAGCAACAGGCATAGGAACGGTTTGAAAGGCTGGGCTGTTGCCTCCTCCTCTTCAGCATCTGGTGTGGAATTTTGGGAAGTAAACACCTACGGTAAACACTTGGGGATCAGTTTGCTGGGATTCTGCAAGGCAGGTGTGTGACTGGAAACAGACAACAGGGAAATATGTCTGGCCTCGTGTCCTCTGTTACACTTGTTAAATTAACGCTTTAAAAAAAACAATGGCGCTTGTCAGGATTAAAAACAAGCAGTATTCTGAGCATCCTGAAAATTTTAAAAGAAAGCCACAAAATTCTTGCTGTTATTTTATTTTTATTATCCAAAAAGTGTGAGGAAAACACCCACAATTACTAACCAACAGGAGTATGCTGGAGTGTTTCAGGGGTCATTCTTAGGGAATACCAGCAGTAAACAGGGCGCTGAATGTGTTTCTGAAAGATGTAGACAGATTCTGCAGCTGGATTCATCTGCTGTGACTCTACTCTGACCCTAATGTCACCCTGCTGTGACTCTGCTGTGACCCTAATGTGACCATGCTGTGACCCTAATGTGACCATGCTGTGACCATGCTGTAGCTCTGCTGCAACCCTGCTGTGACTCTGCTGGCCACGGAGAAGGGATGCCGCCAACACACAGAGGGTACGTGTCTGCTGGTGGGACCAAGCTTCTCAATACAGCATATATTAATATATGTAAGGGTATCTCTTGTTTGATGTTCCAGACAATTATAAATATCTATTTCTTTCTGTCTTTCCCAAACCCCACCTAAAATGTCCAATTGTCAGGCTGAAGTCATGTGTCAAACGGGCTCGTTCATGACTTTAACAGTTTGTACAAAGCACCGCAGTGCTACGCACAGTTGCGTCCATGTTTAGCCCGGCCAGGACTTCCCACCTTGTGACACAGTGTTCTGCCACCTCCCACATACAATGCCCTCCCCCTCAGCTTTGTCCTGCATTTTCCTACATGCACTTTTTAAAAACTTTTTTTTCTTACAGTGTTCTGCCTTCTCCAATGCAAAGCTCTGACTCCACTAGCAAGCCATGACCTCGCCCCATCCATACGGTGTTACCGGACCACAAACCTGGCTGTGGCTCCGCCCACATGCACACGCGTGACGCTGTGTGACTCCTCACACAGACAGTGCTCTGGACATGTGTGCTGTTCTCACAGCTCTCACTGGGCCAGATGGAACAAGAGGACATTTATCTGCATAAATGCTGCATTTCTCTGTCCACTCAATTATTCATCAAGATGCACTCAGAAAACACTCCTGCAGCCCCTCGGTGGATTTGTCTCAGCTCGGGGTGGTCTGTCCTCTGCTGAAATAAACAAACACGCAGACTTATGAACTACAAACTCCCCTCCACCCCCACACAAACACAGGGTGATTCTGATCTCTCCAATCTATTCTCCACAAGCACTGGGATGTCCAGGAGTCTAACTGTTCAGATATTTATAGGCTGCTCAGATTGAAGGACATTAATCAGAGAACCCATGTCCTTCCCCTCACTCAGGGATGAGATAAGCAGAGAGAATGTGCCTTATTTGAGAGGAGAATAAATGTATTGGAGGCGTTGGGTCCTTTGGGTTTTCTGCACAACTGTATCAGAACTGACAAGAAAGAAAATAGCATAACACATAAAATCCTCTCTGGATCTGTCATGGCACCCTCTGTGGTTCCACTTAAAGGACTTAATCCAGTTTATGAGCTGGGCTGCGAATACCGTCCACTCTGTCTGTCTGTGTGTGTCTGTGTGTGTGTGTGTGTTGGTGAGAAGCTGTCAAACTACACAGCCCAGTACAGGGTTCTAAGACTCCGGTGATGCGTTATACTCAGATAGCTCATTAACAGCCCTTTCAAAGCTGACATCATCTCGAACCTGGCGTAACAGCCCTGGCCTGCTGGCTTGCACCTCAGTGACGTCTCTCTTAATTACAGAGGCAAAATAGCTTCAACAGTTCTGCTCTCTTCACACCAGAATGAGGCAGCGGGAGGTTTTATCGATTTATTGTTTTAACCATTGTTGAGCTCATTTTGAACAGTTATTAACCCTGAAATGAAATGTTATCCAAACCAACATCTGTTGGTAAACAGGTAGATGATAATTAGGATATAAAAAATTTAAAGACGTAACAGCAAACCAGGTGTGGGACTTTCGCCCATGAGCACGAATAGCCTCAGTTGTAAGTGGCACTGACATGTAGTTGCTAGGAAACTGGCCACACTCCTCAAAGTGTCATGGTGGTCTACATACACAAAGTTCTCCCATGTAAGGCTTTCGTTTCTATCCTTGACTAGTTTCTCAAAAGGAGTTGTATTTCCTTTAGCAAAGCAGGAAGAGGTAGCAGCACTGAAGGGCAACACCCCCTTCATGTAAATATATTTTTTAATTCATTTAATGGTGTAAGAATCTGTGCTTGTGTTGGCTGAACTTTTAAAGATACGTTAATGGACTGAGTCGGATAGAATGGAATATGAGGGACATGTTTCGTTTTCAAGGAGCAGTCATCTGCCATTAAAGTCCAAACTGTGGACTTTCTGGTGTCCACCCACTTTCAGACTGTGCACCTTCAACTACGTGGACCTTCAACTACATGGACCTTCTCACATTTTGGGTGATTTTCCTGAGCAGAGCCAACAGTTGTAAACATAGTAAATCTGCAGTAAAGTGATGGTACTTACAATAAAACAAAAGAGTGGCATCACATGCCTTCAGGTCACTCGATCCTGTACATGTTTTTCTCCTTAGTTTAATGGTGTAAATTATCTACTGTACACTTTTGTTGCATTTTATTTTCATACGTTTCAGATTAACCAAAAAAATAAATAAAATCCTATATCAGCCAAGGTGCCAATCAGAAGAAGATACTGTACCTTTAGTGACTGTATTCCAGCGTACTGGTCACTAACAGTTCAGCTTTTATACTACACTGACAGGCTAATGAAAATGCTATTAAAATGATAAAATATTTACAAAGACATCATTATTTATTAGTAAGAACCATTCAATGGGTCAGGAAAAATGACTGAGGGACCGTACGTGGACACCAACAGAATAGCGCTGCTCCATCCATCCATCCACCCACTCATTCACTTTACCGCCGAATCCAATAGAGGGTTGGGGGAAGCCCAGAGCCCATCCCAGGAAGCACGGGGCACAGTAGCCCTGTTCCATCCAGCTACGTTCAGAAATATTTGAATACCAGCGGTGTTTAACAACAACTTGCCTCTATTAACAATATGTTACTTTAACAACTGTTATAAAACCTGAACAAACTTTTATTTTCCGTGTTTCAACGTGCTTAACAAATCACCCAGTTACCTGAATCTCCACACAGTGCACACTCGCACGCACACGCACGCACACGCACGCACAACATCAAAGGGACTTGCAGACACTTCAGTTATGAGGATTACCCACTGTGTGGTTACAGCAGCACTGCCACACTCCGACTGTGAACCTACAACTGTGTGGTTACAGCAGCACTGCAGCACTCCGACTGTGAACCTACAACTGTGTGGTTACAGCAGCTCTGCCGCACTCTGACTGTGAGCCTACAACTGTGTGGTTACAGCAGCTCTGCCGCACTCCGACTGTGAACCTACAACTGTGTGGTTACAGCAGCGCTGCCACACTCCGACTGTGAACCTACAACTGTGTGGTTACAGCAGCACTGCCGCACTCCGACTGTGAACCTACAACTGTGTGGTTACAGCAGCTCTGCCGCACTCCGACTGTGAACCTACAACTGTGTGGTTACAGCAGCACTGCCGCACTCCGAATGTGAACCTACAACTGTGTGGTTACAGCAGC
>JABJVR010000065.1:4333922-4352103 GCA_025773905.1 Chitala chitala
AGCGCACTGAGCACGTGCAGTCAACCTAACAGCTGGGAGCGCACTGAGCACGTGCAGTCAGCCTCGCAGCTGGGAGCACACTGAGCACGTGCAGTCAGCCTCGCAGCTGGGAGCACACTGAGCACGTGCAGTCAGCCTCGCAGCTGGGAGCGCACTGAGCACGTGCAGTCAGCCTCGCAGCTGGGAGCGCACTTAGCATGTATATACTAACTGTTTGAAAACAATATACTATTATACATGCTAACTGCTAAAAACGAATATATTATAAATTATAGTCTTCATTTATGAGTAACAAACTAAATGTTTAATTGCAAAATAATGTTATGCTGGTAAAGACTGCAAACTCACCTATCACTTTGAAAACCACATTCATCAGCTCCTGGAAACCTGTAACGTTTGAAAGCATATGTTAATGTTGTTTTCATTTGGAATAAAATGTGGTTTTAAAGGTCTGAAGTGATTTTATGCAGTGGTATTTTCTTTGAGTATAAACAAAGAGGTGAGAACACGTAGGTTTGCATGGCTGCTGGGAAAACAGCTAAAGGTGTGAGTTTAGGAGCGGCGCAGAGCTCTCCGCGGGAGCCGAGCTCACCTTTATCGGTTAGGTCCAGAGAGCTCTTGTCCTTGCCACGGTCGTCTCTCAGCTTCACCTGGTAAACACCCGCATCCTTCTTGGTAATCTGAGGGAAGCACAGGATTGTGGGTTTACAAACACAATCTACCAGCGTGAAAATCACCCCTTGGTCTCTTTGAAGTGGAGGGTGGGGGGGGTCATAATGATGACAGAAAAAACACAGTGGACGTCAACAGTGCCAGAAAAAATCAGCTCTTCTCTTGTCCTGGGTGCTGCAGGTATCATAGAGATGACAGAAAGAACCAATCAAGACATACTTATTGTCAAGCAAGCACGGAGCACATCCAATAGGATGGCGACTTAGAAAAGACTTAGATTTTTGTGCATTTCTGCCACAGAGAACGTGAGAGGGTGGGTGCATTTCTTCCCAAAAACAGAGTTGTATTACCTTTAGAACCAAACCTTACCCGCTTAGCTCACATTGACATGCAGTTCAGAGAGTTCATTGAGAGCCATTCAGCACCTTCTGTTATACAACCACGGGGTGTGTGAAAACGCATCCAGAACAGCTGGTCTCAGCATTAAGCAGTTTTAATGACTTCATAAAATTTGCATGCATTGCTGCTTAGGAACAGCCCAGGTTGCATGTGTGCATGTGGCCACTGCATGCAGCGCAACAACCCACGGGCTTACCTTAGGGATGCTGAGACTCAGCACTCCTTCTGAGTACTTAACCTTCTCCTCCTCCTCTTCAATATCCTGCTCATCCTTGGACCAGAAGATCTCAGTCTCCTTCTTCATGTTCCCAACCTGAATGGGGTGGGGTTGGGCGAGGGGGGGGGGGGGGTGGAGGTGATGTGGTTTTTAACCCGCCATGTGCTCAAAAGATTCAGCTGTAGCTCTACGGCAGGGCCTTACTGTGCACTTCAAAATAACGTTGCACTCTGGAGTGACGTGGAAGCTGAGGTACTCCACAAAATGAGGGCCTATGGAGAGGGAGCAGAAAACCGATTATTAGGAACGTGTCCAAGAATCAAACGGAACCACATAACTTGTCAAGAGCAGCAAGACCCTTGTACCTTGCTTTCTAAACCATTCCTGTCTCCTGAACTCTGATTCCTTCTGCAATGTCCTGAAATCTGGAAGGAACACACACACACACACACACACACACACACACACACACAATGTCATATTACTAAAGCACTTGATATCCCAAACAGCAGGCAGGAAGCTGTGAACGTTTACAGCATCCCGCCTCCAAACACACAGTAATCAGAAGACATTAAAAAACGGTAAAGATGAAAGATGGTGGCAGAGCCACCGAGGGGAGCAGAGCCACGTGAGTTCACTGGTGAAGTTGCCGAAGATACTGCCTTGCCTCAATGACACTACGAGTATTACTGCAGCCTAGCTGTTATTAGACAAGGCGTCTTGTCGAAGCTGTGGATGGGAAGGAGGCTCTATCTAAATCGTTTTTGGCGCAGTGTCCCCAGTGAGAGTATACACGACAGCAGCAGAGTAACCGTGTAGAGCCCAGTCGGACTGGCGTTCACTGTACCCTCTCCGATCAGCACCAAGCTGGATGTCCCAGTGGCCCTTCCGTCCACTAGATGGAAACAGAAAGTGCCCTCGTCCTCCAGCCCCAGAGACTCCATGAACATCTCGATGATGCCCGTGTTTTTGTCGAAGCGCATGGAGTATTTCTGAAAGCCACACAGAGCCGTGTGAGCAGCAGCCTTTCAGGGCTGAAAGCTGATATTCATATCAAACATATGCTTGGTTCTTTGTGTGGAACAGCAGCGAGGTCAATATGAAGGGAGGCTTTTACCGTCCTGTCCTCCGACAGCTCACATAACAGAGAGTTTGCATTGCTGCCCTGGCGTGACCACCTACCTCGCCCTGGGTGAGAGAGACGTCATTGAACACGTAGTCCACCTGGCAGTTAGCCGTCACCTTCTCCGCCTGGAGCCAGAACCGCACCCTGCCCTTATCCAGCAGCTCCACAGCCAGTTCAGAAGCAAAGGAGATAACTAGGAAAGGGGAGGAGAGTGCAGGTATGGGGAACAGTTCTCACACAGACCAGAGCCAGACACACACACACACACACGCACACACGCACACACGCACACACACACACACGCGCACACACACACACACACACACACACAAAGAGGAGGCTTCTGCTTTGCATCAGCTGACAGTTTACTGTCCCACAGACAAATTTGTGAGTTATTCTGCTTCACGCAGTTCTGAGACCTTGTTTCATGACTGTCACTCAGCAATCTTCTTCTCAAGTTTAACACAGTTCCATTTTTGTCCAACACCTTCACGGGATGTCATAACGGACATCTGGCCCTGAGGCACGATACTCACTGGGGAACTGGCGTTGGTGGCTCAGGTCAAGTAGACGCTTCAGTCCTGAGAGATGAGAAGAAAGCAGCTCCACTTACATTAGTGATACACAGAAACACCGCAGTACCTGATCTGGGATGCTTTCACCTGTGCAGGGTCGTGGCAACCCGTCACCAGTGCAGGAATGTCCACACAGGCAGGCAGCGACCTTAACATTGGGTCAAACGCCACAGGGACAAATTCAGAAAATAAAATTCGAGAAGCAATTACTCACCCTCCTCATCCAAGGCGTAGCTGGAGGAGAAACCATCCGTGTCCGTGACTATGCAAGAGTAAATTCCCAAGTCCTCCACTGATATGTCCTTGAAAATCGCTCGTGACCTAACCAGGATGGGAACAGGCAACCTACTGTAACCTCAGCAAAAACACACTGCCCATATAGTCATTAAACTCCTGCAGAAATAGACGATTGTTCATTTGGGGGGTGCAGGTTATTACATTTCACGCTTTTCCCAGGCATGTAGGATCAGCAGTGACTACAGGACAGACCGATGTTACACAAAGCCATTAAATTAGGGACTTAATCCATTCTTTCCGCTATCAGAAACAGGAATCCATCATGGCTAAAAAAGTAAACAACTCACTTGCCCCCAGCAGTCTGCATGGTGAGGCGAGAGAAGTCAGTGATCTCCTCGTAGTTTTTGGACCACACGAACTTGGATCCTGCTTTCATTTCCGAGCACTCGAAGATCAGGGATATCACACCGTTATCATCCACGTCCACCACAATGTCTTTGGTGCCTTTGGTGGAGACAGACACACGTTAGTGTGGTCCAACCATAACTTCTGTAGTCTTCTACACTGCTCTCAGCCAAGCTCTAACCAACATCTTTGTGAGGTGAGTCATGGCTCACATGTCGTGTAAGCAGCTGAAGTGACCTGACTCCTCTGCAACCACTCCATATTTTGATCTGAAGATGACTTTTCCCACAATCCCCTGCTTCATGCCATCCGTGGGACTTTTTTGTGCTGCCGGGTTGCCATAACCCCCCTGCACTTCCACACTAGCTGACTGGTTTGCTTAGAACAAACAAAAGGGTCTAACGTGTAAAATTATCAGTTGAACAGTGGCACTGGCGACATGTTTCACAAAATGGGCTGTCCTGATGAAGCAGGGGGACTTAGGTAGTGTTGTGGCATGGGGGTCCGTACCTGGACGGGTCTTGGCCAGGATGGGGGGAGTAAGCTGAGATGTACGTCCCACCCCTGCCAGGTTCTGAGCGCGTACACGGAACACATAGGAAGTCCCCTCCTTCAGGTCTGTGATCTGGTTACACAGAGAGAGGGGTGTGGGAACACACAGTGTAACAGAGCTTTTCTGCTCAGTGAATAGGCACATAAACATGTAGTCCCTGAGCTCTGTTCAGGCTCTAACCTTCAGGTACTTGTTGGATGTGGCCTTCTCATTGACGCCCTTCCAGGCATCGTCCCCTGCCCCTGCCTCCATCACATCCACGTAGTACCCAGTGACACTGGTGCGACCCTGAAACTCCGGTTGGCTCCACAGGAGCACCAAGGAATTCTTCCGCACCTCGGACACGTGGAGTCCAACAGGTGGCCCTGAGTCCAGAATTAGGGGCACTTAATTAGCACACAGCCCTCACACATGAGCTTATTTTCCTTTGTCTAATGTTATATGGGATATACATAACAGGGTGGTAATAGCCAGCAATGCCAGTGGACAATGGCTATGTAAGAGGCTAAGAGGGGGAAATGCTGCGTTTGTTGGGGATGAAGGTAGTGGGTTTAATCTCATGGAAGCAGTCAGTGTGCAGCTTCTGCATTTCATCCTACTATTCTCAGGCTAGCACAGGTGAGCAGTCCTGACGGTAAGACATGTTTGAGTAATACAAAGAGCCTCACCTGGCACCTTGATGGTGTACTCCTTACACTCCAGTGCCACACTAGGCACTGATCCTGTGCTCACGCCTGCCAGGTTGACTGCCCGCACCTGGAACTGGTACAGTGTGTTCTCCTTCAGGTTCTCTATCTGGGAAAGGAGTAAGAAGGGGGGACACGAAACAGTGAGAAGGGGGGACACGAAAGTGAGAAGGGGGGACACGAAACAGTGAGAAGGGGGGACACGAAACAGCACATTTAGCAGGATTGAAGGAAAAAAAATGGGTTAATTCTGTATGTACTTAATTCTGTATGTGCCAAGTGTTGAACCTAGAGGAACCTCTGCCCACTTTCATTTGATTCATATTCTTTCTTGTACAACCACAAAAAACTATTAAAAAACAAAAACCGTGCAAGAGGGCTGGTCATACCTTGTAGGACTTGATGTTGACAGCTTTCGTATTGACCTCATGCCACAACCCTGGCTCTCCATCTTTGACCTTGCGGATGTCCACATAGTAGCCAGTGACATCTGCCCCCCCATTTAGTTTGGGTGGCTCCCATTCCACTAACATGGTGTCCCGCACTTGCTGCACCACCCTGACATTCTGTGGAGCACTAGAGGGCGCTGTGGCAGCAGACACAATGGTCAGCATGCTGTGAGATTTCATTTTGAGCTGCTCACGTTTCTCAAGTTCAGGGCAACATAAACTCTCCAAACACCTCAGTAGATACCAGCTGTTTTTAATAAAGCACTATAACGTAATTATTTCCAGTCATGTCATTGACCATATGAGGTTGTTTGTGTGCATGTGTGCATTAAGGAGTTAATATCAATAACCTTAAATAAAGGTATGAAAACAGCATGCTTAACATTTTTTAAACCTGTAAATTGCAATTATTCATTTAAGATAGTACTTAAAATGTTCACCTCAGAATCATATGACATTGAATTAGTGCTTTGATGCCTTAGCATTGATCAAAAATGTTTTTCAAGGTCAGTCATGAGTGTATGCAGGTGTTTTATGTGCCATTTAATGACTATATGGTTGGACGGTGACTATAGTATAAATCCTACAAAGGCCAGTATTGCCACAGCTCTTCAGCCAAACTCCACCACATCAAAGTACCTTCACTGAACAGGCACATTATCAAACACATATAATGTCAAAGCTCCATGCAGTTCATTACAAAGCATGAAATAATACCCACAATGCAGCCACAGATGTATGCTTAGACTCTAGCTCTCCAAGTGAATGGCACCAAAACCAGAGTCATGTTCAACCATAAGAGAACATGACTGCAATTCAGCAGACCGTGCAGTGGATTATGGGGCAGATCTTCATGGGGTCATTGTGAGGTACCCTCGACTGGAAATAAGTTGGAAAGATACGTAGCCTAAGAAAGACTTTAAGAAAGACTTGGCGTCACTACCCAGCCAAACCCCTGCTTACCACCCACTCAGCCAAAATCAGCACTGCAGTACTGCCCCCCACCTAAACGATTTGGTAGAAAACTGTGAAAAAAAAAATCAAGATACTGAATTGTACACATGAAAAAGCAGCAGGGGATGGAACGTGAAGATTAATGTCCCTGTCCTTAGGAGAAGTGGAGGGCTAGAAAGTGAGGCAGTGCAGCGGCGTTATGTGGGTTCTGTGCAGACATGTTAAACTTGAACAGGACATGGACGGTCTGTGGAGAAACATCTCACTGAGAGAGTGAATGGCTGTTAGAAGACATACACAGTCACACATAAACCCTTATAAGTCATATTCGTTAATTACAATTTGGAAATGTTATCTTTATCATTTTTCAAACATTTTAAAAAACCGTTCATCCAGTTGAAGGCAACCCACATGCACATACATGCATGAGGACGTCTGGACACTTAACAGACAACAGTTCATGTGAACAGCACAACTTTGGACTAAGATAGAAAAGTGGAGCATTCAGAGGAAACAGCTACAGGCACAGGGAGAACATGTAACTGTCTCTCTCTCTCACACACACACACACACAGACAGCAGAAGGCCAGAATAAACCCAACAGTGCTACAACTGTGAGGCACCGAAGAAACTCAGCTGCGATTCACTGTGCTACTATTTTATTATTTATATTTGATTAAAAATATATATGACCCATAAATTTAAATGTTTCCTTAAGCTTGCAGTCCTAAAAACACCAAACAGTAAAATCTCCACTGTACACGTCTTGCAGGCTGTAGGGTTCAACAGTATCTAGACAACTGTCATCACTGTGTTAGTGACAAGTACAACAGGTGGATGAAACAAGCCAGGCAAAGCCAGGTAGGTGGAGTCAGGGGAGGAGCTTGTGACTGTGGGAGGGGACACTGAGGTGGGCAGAGCTCATTGGAGGTCTGCTGTGGCCCATTGGCTGTGATTGTGATGATTGGCTATGACATTGCAGGGGGTGGAACCACAATTTTAGTTGATGTTGTGGTAGATGTGTAAGAAGACCAGCTGTGAGGGATGATGGGAAACACTGTGGGTTGGCATTAAACCGCGGGTTTTTGAGACTGTTTTACAAGAGCACTCAGGCATGGCTGCAGAGGTAGGAGGTTCGATGTGGTAACTACAAGAAATGACCATCGTGTGCTTTTACAAAACTAAAGGGCATAGCTTTGGCCTGAGTCATGGGACATTAACTAATGGAACAGTAGAACTGTATATCCTCAGTCTTTACAGTATATGTGTCTGCCTAGCTTTATTCACCTACTGTGGAAGGTACTGCATGACTCACCAATGGCAGCCTTAACCTCCACCTTGTCTGACTCGGTGGAGTACTTGCTGTATCCGGCTGCATTGACTGCCCTCACCCGGAACACACACTGGTCCCCTGTGCAGAGGCCATAGCAAACAAACCTGTCCAGCAAAGACAGGAGACAAAGGAGGTTAAACAGGGTAGGAGACTCAGGAAGGAGGTCACATAGAGCATGAGAAAGAGGAGGTCATGCAGAGAGGAGACACAGGAGGGCAGACAGCAGGAGACAGAGGCGGCTAAACAGGGTAGGAGACTCAGGAAGGAGGTCACACAGAGCATGAGAAAGAGGAGGTCATACAGAGAGAACACGGGAGGTCGGGCAGGAGACAGTTTCTAAACAGGACATAGCTGTCAGCTTTTCCACAACACCTATCCCCACACATCAGCTGTACCAGCTCCCCTGAAGACCCTGCCTCACCCACCTGGTGCACTTGACAGGCTTGTTGTTACAGGGTGCCCACAGGCCGGTGCCCACAACGCTGACCTCGATGTAATAGCCTACCAGCTGCCTGACATGCTCAGACGCCTCCCAAGCCACCACCACTGAGCTGCTGGTGTTCCTGGTGGCCACCACACGACCCGGGGCAGAAGGGAGATCTGCAGGTACGACAAGGCCGTTAACAACACATACACCACTCAGGAAACAGCTACACGGTGTACGTGTGCTGGTGTACGTGTGCTGCGAGCGCCTATAATTCTGGGTATATAATGTACATCTGAGTGAGTGTGCGTGCGTGTGCGCTTGTGTGTGTGCGTGCGTGTGTGTGTGCTCATGCGTGTGTATGCGCGCATGCGCTCACCCAGCTTGTCCCCCACAGTGGTAGGCTCAGTAGGAACTGAAGGCTCTCCAACTCCTGCTGAGTTACAGCTCCGCACACGGAAGCTGTAGGACTTTCCCTCAGCCAAGTCAAACAGGGCGAAGCGTGGGGACTTCACGGGCATGCCAGTGTTCACCCGCTGCCAGCTGTCTGTGCCCAACACACACTGCAGTGGACAGAGACAACGCACACTGCTGTGGACCTCACCACAGAATAGTGAGAGGCAGACTCACTGTAACTCAACACAGCGCAGTGAAAGGCAGACTCACAGTAACTCAACACAGTGCAGTGAGAGGCAGACTCACTGTAACTCAACACAGCGCAGTGAGAGGCAGACTCACTGTAGCTCAACACAGCACAGTGAAAGGCAGACTCACAGTAACTTAACACAGCGCAGTGAGAGGCAGACTCACAGTAACTTAACACAGCGCAGTGAGAGGCAGACTCACACACTGTAACTCAACACAGCACAGTGACTGGCAGACTCACACTGTAACTCAACGCAGCACAGTGACAGGCATACACACACTGTAACTCAACACATCACAGTGAGAGGCAGACTCACACTGTAACTCAACACAGCACAGTGACAGGCAGACACACACTGTAACTCAACACAGCATAGTGACTGGCAGACTCACACTGTAACTCAACGCAGCACAGTGAGAGGCAGACACACACTGCAACTCAACACATCACAGTGAGAGGCAGACTCACACTATAACTCAACACAGCGCAGTGAGAGGCAAACTGTGTAACTCAGGCAGAGACAGCATTGCAGCTCGGCCTGTACCCTTCAGACAGGCTGGAACAGACTGACATACGGTCCCTTGTCCTAAAAGGCTCCTGTATGTGAACGTTCTCCCACCCCAGCCCCCCCACACTCACCTTCTCCACGTAGTACATGACTCCCTCGTGGCCCCTCTGGAATGGGGGCTTCCAGCCCAACACCACATAACTCTTGGTGGCCTCTATGACTGCCACATCACTGGGCTTGCCCGGGACCACGCCCTCTGCAGAAGGAACACATCTGTCTCCATGGCAACCACTCCCACTCTCACAGCCTCCACTGACAGGTCAGTGCACCTTTAACCTTTAACAGTACAGTCTGATGGCACACGGATCAGGTCTACAGAGAGCTTACATTTTTATTGAGTTAAGCGAAAAGGATAAGTATGTAGGATGTTATTCTGTTACTGTAAGCATGTGTCTGCGTTTGGGTGCTGCTGTTTACCCGCCCATTCACATCCTACCTGTTGGCTCCTCCTCAGTGACAATGATATGAGCCGTCCAGGGCGCGGATGGGTGACCTGAAGGGCAGGAACACAAGAGCAGGTGGTGTTTAAATCCAGCTGAGCCAAACACGCATACCTGCACAGCTGCAGGTAATGCACTGAACAGGATCATGGACTATGTTGTAGGTTCAAGTCCCACCCAGAGGAACAGAATGCTTCTTTGCCTTGCTGTAGCTGAACTCTCAGCCTGCCTGCAAGAGCAATGCTGTAAAACTCTTGATTAAAAGTATGCAGAAGGTCCGCCAACTCACTGCGCAGGTAGGCACGGTCGGCAGGCGCCATGGCAACCACGGGGTCGGAGATGCGGGAGGGATGACTGATGCCGGCATAGTTGATGGCACGGACCCGGAACACATAGGAGCGACCCTCCACCAGGCCCGTGACGGGAAACCGAGCAAACTTCACCGGAGTGTCATTGCACTGGATCCAGCGGTCTGAACCAACCTCACACCTATGTTTCAGACCTCACATCAGTGTCACACAGCCATCATATTCCTACTCTGCTTCATCACCTCTGTCATTGCTACCACTTGATCCTCATCTTCATCACTGTAACACAGTGTTCATTTTCATCGCTACCATACGATATTTGTCTTCGTCACAATCACACTAGCTCTGTACCATATGATGCACTTTCATCATCTTAAATAGGCACTAGGAGCAAGGAGTCATGCAAGACACACTGATGATGGTGCTGAGGTGAGCTACGGAACATCCACAGAGAGCTCACCTGTCCACAAAATAACCCAGGATTGTGCTGCTTCCTTCCACTGACGGCTGTTTCCATGTGACCACCACATAATCCTTGTTGGCATCCTGGCACTGTACGCTCAGAGGGGCTACAGGGGCGCCTTCCTCCTCCACATCGGCATCTGAGAGCACACACACACACACACACACACACACACACACACAGACTCCTTAGAACACACACACCAGTGCCTGTTGTAATTATAGCCCACGTGTTACAGCACCCATTCATTCCAGCGCCCATCAGAAATGAATGTGTCTTGTTCCTGACTTGGATTTAAGCCTCATATCACAAACACTGCCATGTTTCTGTGATGCTGATCTTTGTAAAAAACAACTCTTTCTCACACCAAGGTTGCTGCTTGTGCTAAGGGCTAATATTCTGCTGATGGTTACTGGACAGCAGAGCACATACTGTATATATATTTAGAAGGAAGAAACTTAATAAGAGACAAGCCTCTTAAAGTCACCAACACACTTCACTGAGTGCAAAAGGTAATTCAGCCTCGCCAGCCTGGTGTGGGCGTGTGTGCCTGTGTGTGCGCATGCATGTGTGTGTACCTGTGGTTAGGCACCTCTTTCTGCAGTTTCTTTTAAGATGTAAATTTTATTCTATCAGTCTGTGTATGCATTTTCAGTGATTGTTTCATTTAATAAACTATGCATAAATGAACAAGAAGAGCTGAATAAGAAGTGTGATAAACACGATGTGTGAACGGACCCCCCTGACCTCCCTGTCCCATCTCCGCACCGTAACTCCGGCGGGTGCGTCGGGACCCTCACCTCGGACAAACACGTAGGCGGAGTAGGAGTTGAAGCCAGACTTAGTGTTAATGCGCAGAGTGTAAAGGCCCTCGTCTTCTTTGTTAAGGTGCGTGAGGGTCAGCGTGGCGCGGTCCCCGCCCCACTGCATGTGAACCCAACGTGACGGCTTCAACAGGGTGGCTAGGGGACAGAGGTCACAGAGAGGGCAAAGGTCACAGAGAACACATTTGATTGGAAGCTAGGTACAGACACACATGAAACATGCCAACAGACACAGTAAACACACTGTACACACACACACACACACACACACACACTTCCATGCATGTAAAAAACATGGGCACACTTCCAAATATGTACAAATATCTACGTTTAGTACATATACTGCATGAACACACACTCTGAAATGAAGGGCCAGACAGGAAACACACAGACATCTATATATTCACAAAGATAAATTTAACAGAGACGTTAAACCACCATTCATATATGTCAGCAGTTACACGCAGTGTACTGTACAGTGACATGCAAAAGCACATGTGGTATATGTGGGTAGCTGCTGGCCTCCTACCATTGCGGTACCACAAGATTTCAGGCTGATAGTGCTTGACCTTGGGATAGAGAATTACAGTGCAGCCCAGACTCAGAGTCTCTCCCTCATGGCCGAAGGCAACAGAGAACTTGTCTGTGATGTGGGTGCGGAAGGTGACGCCATATTCAGGGCAGAAACCATCTGAGATGAAGAAAAGGACATGTAGCCCACACTTTGTTGTAACTGTAAGATGTAACTGTGCTGATCTGTCCTCATCATTCATAAAAATGTTACTGTGCTGATCTGTGTCCTCATCATTCATAAAGATGTAACTGTGCTGATCTGTGTCCTCATCATTCAGAAAGATGTAACTGTGCTGATCTGTGTCACACAGAAGCAGAAAATGGTCACAGTGTAACTTACGAGGTTTTGGGGCAGCAAGACCCTTGCCTTGTTGAAACCCTAAGCATAAGGAAAGGTTAAAGAGGTGATGTTAACCTTGCTGTATCAACATGAAATACAGCTATTATGAAAGCTGAAAAGTTGCATAAGTAAAAACAAAGAAATTTTCACAAAAAACTGAGGAATGTTTACAAAAATGCAATACTATATCACTACAACTGTCTTAAACAAGACAAATTCATCCTTAAAATACATTAGGTTTTGGCTATGACTAATCTTAGTCATTCCACTATTGCTTGAACTATTCAAACACTTTCAGTTAAATTAGGTAACTAAGTAATTTTAATGTCAAGTACAGAGAGATAATTCATCTTCAAAAACAATTATAAATATCAAGTGCAAACAAGCAAATATCTGTCATAAAAAAATATGAACAGCTGTAAAACAAGATGGGTCATTTTAAGCCACCGTACTTTCTGGGGCATTTGAAAGCTTTAAATAACTACGGAGGTCAGAGGTCAGTCTCCAATTCACAACCAGAGTAGGACAGTGCATGTTGTCATTACTGATAAAAGAATAAAAAGCTCCCCCAACAAAGGCAGGATATAAGGAGTGGATTTTCGGATGTTGATAACGTACTATTCACCACCAGCGTGGCCACGGAAGAGCTCTCCCCTTTCATATTCAGTGCTGAGATGCGGTACTGGGCCGAGTCCTCAAAGGTGCACCTGAAACAGGACAATCATTGGGCTATTAGACCCAATGCCAAGGCAGCAACTGTCCATCAGGTCAGCATCCTGTCACTTCTGCAGTCAGGCTGGCCTCCTTCGTACCTTCTGATCTCCAGTGAGTGCAAGTTGTAGTTGCTCTCAATTGTATACTTGTCAGGGTGAGCTTTGGCATCAATATACACGTTGTTTTTGTACCTGTGTGCAAACAAACAGGCGTAAATACAGAAAGCCAGCAGGAAAACATATATAGTGTCAAACATATGCAGGAAACTCTGTTTTACAACTCAGTTAATATCACCAGGCCCTCTCAGCCGAGTTAATTCTACATATCAGCATCAGCCCTTATACGGCACTCCCACACTCACCAGGCAACCCGTGGCTTGGGCCAGCCAGCGACAGTGCAGTGCAGGGTGACTGTCTCACCCTCCACGGCTGTGCACGAGCACGGCTTCACCATGAATTCTGGGGGGTGCGTCAGGCTGTCTGCATTCATCTTCCTCTGAAACTCTTCCTTCTCGTGCATCTGTGGGGAGACGATCAGGAGGTAGATGTTGGGGAGTTGAGGTTATTCACCTTTCACCTCCTCGCCAAAATAAAAGGCGAAACCCTTAGCAACAGCGTCAACAAAGCTAACCACACTCGTGCTTTCACTGACAAACACAGCTGTTTGTAGGAAAGGAAGTGAAAAAGTGACAGGATAAGTGAGTGAAGCACCTCAGGGACTTCAAAACATGGAACCTTCCCCAAGTTTCACCACTGCCTCATCAGACACAACCAAAGGTGTAGAGTCAAGTAGCATAAAAACATGCAGTGAACCCCTGAGGAACACAAACAGGTAAAACTGCGAGCTTCACTATCTGTCCTGGACACAAGCATGTATTTCATAAATTAAAGAGTATAATAATACCATGGTCCATCAAAAGAGTGTAAGGTCTGAGGTGAAAACCGTGACAAACAGGGAATGACATGCATGTAAACATGTTTGGAGCTCACTTTTCTCACGAGGGTTATGCGGTCGGCAGACTCCCTCATGGTCCTCTCCCTGGTCTTCTTCTCCACACGCCGCATTTCCGTGGCTTCCCTGGTAAACAGGTTTCTCATGGCCACATAGCCAATGCTCTCCTCCTTCCTCTCCGCCTCTTGGGACTCCCGAAGCTCCCTGGCAAACTCATGACTGGAGACACAAGCAGATTGGTCAACATGTCTGTCACTGTCACAACGTACTCGTGGTGTCGCACACAACACGACTCCTTACCTCTCTACGCCCACATCATCATCATAACCATTATAGTGGCTGATAAACCATGTGAGGGATTACGATGGATCATGTCTCATCGTTATCGTTCTTACCTTTATCAAAGCTACATCCTACAGACCTCTACAGTTATTCTGAACACTAGTGCAAACAGAAACCTCCCACCTTCCCAACACATTACCGAACATTTTCCAAAATACCTGCTTCTGAATACGGGTATAACGTAGCCAATGATTTCGTCCTCCAAGTCCAAACCCAGGTATGTTTTTCTCCCTTTCTTAGAGAGCACGCTGAGGTCTGATTCTTCAAGAGCCTTCACTGAACGTACGGTGCTCTTGACACTGGCATTGAGACAAAAAAGTATACATATTGAGCATCTGGGACATGCCAATACTGATGCACAGATGAGAAGCAACAAAGACCATGCTGATCTCTGCTGACCATGCTGATCTCTGCTGACCATGCTGACCTCTGCTGACCATGCTGATCTCTGCTGACCATGCTGACCTCTGCTGATCATGCTGATCTCTGCTGACCATGCTGACCTCTGCTGACCTCTGTGCATGAGTCTGGTATGTGCATTAGACCAAAACTATTCCTGCTTTACAAAACATGGTTCTGCACTTCATCATGTAACTGGAGCACAAACCTCACTTGTGTGAGGAGATTATGTCTTTCTGTGTTTTGTTACTACACTAACATGGTTGCCTGCCTGCCTTGTCATTAGTAACAAGTCAGACCACTTCCTGCTGTGTAATTACAGAACTCCAGAGACCACAGATGTTCATTAGTATATTCCACACTGAACAACAGAAAATCACACATTTCAGGACAAGCCAAAAGCTGTCAACTTGGCAACCGGCATTTGAGAGCTTTCTGAAATACACCCAATCAAGACATTTTTAGTTTTCTGATATACGCCCAGACAGGATGAGAAGTATGTGGCCATGAAGTTATCAATCTGAAATTAATATACGGGACTGGTATAATATATGACAATCCCAAAATTTAACATTAAAAAAATGGTCAGAATTAGTCTACCCAGTGGATTTTCTGAGGATATCTACACTACAAATCCTATCTGTAAAAGAACTCACAACTATTGTTATACTGGTATTACACGGGCACTTGCCACACTGAAATGTTACGGTCTTACTTCTTATCTTAACCCTGGCACTCACCCATGGTACCTCATAATAAGGCAGTTCGTTTTCTCTGCCAAGCTAGGAGCCTGTAGTGACACGCTTGAAAACCAAGTCACCTGTGATGCAGTGTGAACACAATTGTGGACACCTTCCAGGACTCAAAGCTAAGCCAACAGTTCCCCCTCCAAAGCTCATGTCAAGGCCACATTAACACCCGGCATTGTTCACTAATCACTGGCCACAGGTGCTCACAAACTCTGCTGCTGCTCTACCCACTGCCGGTCACAGAAGTGTCACTGGATAACAACAGCTGAAACATCAGCTTAATTACGATGTTGTTGCTGAACAGTTTATGCTTTTAACCTCTTTAAAAACCTCCACCTGCAGTTTGTCATCCCTTCCTGTTTCTGTACATGATCTATTACTTCTTCTGAGATGTTCATAACTTTGGTAGGTTATGAGTTAAAACTGTCCACAAAAGCCCCCCTTATTCTGGTTGAATTCAGCTGCTTCAGCTGATGGCGAAAAAGAGTTTAAAGTCGTTTGGAGAGACAGGACAATCAGCCATGTTGTCCATGCAAGTGCAGCAAGGCACCGTCCTCGGACCCAGGCCTTCTTACCCTTGGCGGATCTGTTTGCTGCGGACAATGCGAGTGGAGTGCGTGCTGGACCTGCTGACCTCGCTAACAGCAGACATGGCCGATGTGCTGCGGTGCCCACGCTCATGGTGCTGCTGGGTCTCCTGGTAGGACGATACGGACTTGGACATCCTCTAACGCTCCAAGCAAGGCTTGAGCTCCAGGTCTCCTTAGCTGTGCTTTGGAGTTGTCGTTTGTTAGAAATGCTGTCAACGGACTACCTCTTTGCAAACGCTGCCATTAATTAAAATGGTTTATCAGTTAGATATTATGGTTATTAAAATTCTTACAGATGTGCTAAATTAACCAATCTTCAGTCATGTTTCACTATCATTTTCTGTTAAATTACTTCACTTAAACTACTGACGACAATGTTTCTCAGTATACGTAACTTCCAACCAAAGCATAGAATAAAAAAAGTACCTTAAAAGCAGAGGACAGATTTGGGCATGGATGGTAGGACATGTCCCTACCAATATTATGGAAGTACCGAACTATCCCCTGTGTGTGTTCAGAAAGGTGGAGGGGTTGGGGGCTGGTTTGGTCCCTATCAATATTGAAGCCAAACCTATGCCATACATTAAATGAATTTATTTGTCCAATTTTAATAAAATGCAAATTTGTGAGTATGAGCTTCCTGATTTACATCAAAACCTGAAAATACCGGATGAAGAATCCACCAGTGACACAATGCAACCCAACTCTAACATCTGAATTGTTTTAGTTCATGGCTATTACTTACTGTATGTTTCATGCAGGTCAGTGATAATATATCATGACAATTGCATGGTTTACAACATCTTGCTGTGAGTATAATGCCCGCTTTAAGACCTTAATCCATGCAGAATTGCCAGCATGGCTTCACAGGGATGCCACTAGAGATTTTGGACACCATGAAAGATTATCATGTAATTATGTTAAAATTTTCAGCCCCCTTTCATTCATGGACTCTTGGAGTCGTTTTATCTGGTTCATACAAGCACTTTAAACTAATTCCAGATAACATAAATAAACAAAACTCCAACATGACATGACACAGAAAGATAGGGGGAAATGATTCGGACACGTTACTAAGATATATTTGCACTAGTTGTGCATAATAATTATAGACGTGTGATTATATTCTGCGCTCTGAACCACACTGGACTGACGGCAGGACTTAGTTATCCTTAACTGGGTCTAGGTCCATATATGAAAGTGGACCTAGACCCAGTTAACTCTGAGCCCTCCTCTGTCACTTGGTAATAAATCGAGGGCTCAGAATTAACTGGGTCTAGGTCCACTTTCAGCAGAAATCGAGATTCAGGTATACACCCCTCTGACAGTTAACAAGTAATACGTCCCACAGCCATCATTAAATATGGAGCAGAACTTTGGAGAAAATTACAGAAACCGATTATCTTTAGCATAATTTGCACTTATTTTAACCCTTCATATGCGTCTGTCTCCATTCAGTAACACGTTGACAAGTTACTTTTCACCCATATAACGTTCCTGACTTCCTACACATGGATGTATAGCACTAATACGTGTATATAATAGGTGTCAACAACACAAATCAGGTTTTTCATAATGTCATAAAAAGGAACTTAATTTCAACCTAAACAGATGAATCAAAGGAATTCTTAATAAATCTACTACATCCAGTGGAAAAAGCACAAAATGCACAGGTAGTATAGGGCTGTAAGTAAACTAACATGCAATAAAAGTGTTAAACTATCCATAGTTAATTTACGGTTTATATTTAATAGCACGACTGTCTCACAGATATAACTGTCCTGACACGCTCTACTAGTGCAAAAAAGCAAAGAAAGCAATACTGTCACTTACCAAAATAGGAGATTAAAAGAAGCAAGCAAACAAAAAACCTGAAACGTAGTCAAGCACGGTAAAAATCCAGGCAAAGCGGCGAACAGGGCAGGGGACAGCGGCCAGGGCAGCGCTCTAAGGCACTGAAATAACACGGCCAGTGTGCGGAATGCCGCAGGGACCGGCGCGACCTTTTAAGGCAGGCGCACCGTTAAATATAGCCGCACACAGCAGGGCAAAGTTAGCTCTCCTCTCAGTGAGCCCGAAACGGCTTACAAAACATTATATGAATCTTTAGGTTTTTTTTTTTTTTTTTTTTTTTTTTTTTTTTTTTTATTTTAGACAAAGAAATTTTTTTTTAATTAAAAAAAATAAAGTTTGGGTTTAAATTTGGAAGAGACCAAGAAAATTAAAGAGGGTTTTTTAATATAA
>JABJVR010000065.1:4352203-4363410 GCA_025773905.1 Chitala chitala
ATATAATAAATGCATTTTCACACTGGAGAACATCATATGGACGCTGTTAATACATGTAGTTGGGGCTTCGTTTTCGGTTGTAATAAGGTTCAGAGCGGTGGGGTCTGCGCTGAACACCAACCCTGGAGAGGCTGTGTAGTGCGATCTCTATGCACACACGCCACCATGTTATTTTAATAACACAGGGAGTTTCTATACGTATATGGTTTAGTTCCGGTCTTCTGTAATGCGGAGGCTGAGATTTCCAGCATCCATATCCATGAAAGATGTAGGACTTTACGCTATCGTTACTACTACTTAGAAGAGGCGCGCATGCGCAATGACAGCCAGCAGCCGGTCGGTGAAGAGCTCCGTGCGAAGGGATGCAATAAAGGCGAACAATTACCTCCATCTCCTGGCATACATGGTGAGATTGTAAGTACTGGCGATTAGTCTTTATCCTCAGGTGTGTATAATTACATCAGGGTGGGCGGATACTGGTGACAGCCTTTGGTGGCATTTAATAACCGATACAGTGTGGCACTTACAAAAATGCTGTTTTTTCTGAGCTGTCCAGGGAGATGGAGCTGTATTATACCAGCTTTTCATGGTGCCACTTCCTAATGGTGTGATGATTGATGCTAATCCGTTTAAGTATTGTTTTTACCTCTTATGTGAAGACAGGTGAACGTTAAGAAATATGTATTGTTTCCACATAGGTGCACATATACAGCATGCAATATTGCCGTCCTCTTGCTGAATTCGGTACCTGGCAGTGGTTTTGGATGGGGACTGGCTTGCCAATATCCATGCGTTGCGCGCTCCTGTATGTCCGGCTGCTTAAACAGATAAGCCTGTTCACGTCCATGTATCTGATGCACGTTTCGGTCCCTGCTACAGCAAGTTCTTACTTCGGTTTCACAAGAGGGGATCTCATAGACCGAAGAGGTGGTTCAAGTGGAGGGGATCGCATGTGAAGCGCCGTCAGCGTGCCTCGCCTTCATCACAAACGCCCCCGCGTTGCATCTTGTCTTTTACCAAATATTGTGACATGACTGCCTAACGCACGTTTCTTTGACAGGAACAGTGCAGTTGTTGGGAATTAAGGGCCGTTTCGTTTTGCTTAATCAAAACGATGAGAAGCCCACGACCGGTTCTCCTCGCTGTTACTGTATTTGAAGACCCGTAATAGAAGAACAGCTGTTGGTCTTGCACGTAGATTAGGAGGAAAAGATAATGGTCTCCAACTCTACATACGGTATACAGGACCGGAATCCCACAGCAATTAAACTCGAGTGTGAAATTAATTGAAAGTGTAAATAATTACATTTTACATGTAATAATATTACCTCAGTTACTTATTGGCTTCCACTATGCAAAGTGTCCTCAACTTGAGGGCCAGATTTATTAATTTTAGAATCTACTTATCATTTGATTATGGAGAGCTGCAGCCCGACCCGATCTGCGGACACATGGAGCGCAAGCAGAGCTCATCCTTCAACATGCCAGACCACTGGAGGCTCCTCACACGTAAGGGGCAATTCAGAATCACGGGCAGCTAGATCAATGGGACAAAAGTGATAGGCAGGCACAAACTGCAGAAGCTGGGCCTTCTGCACACACACAGATGTGTGGGTGAGATGCAAACCTGCATTTGGTGACGGCGCAGTCTGTTGATCTACTGTTTTCGCAGTCAGTCTCATCTCTGGTGTTTCACTGCGACAGCCACACGAATAGAACATAAATGTGCACAGGTGCCATATAAACTCCTGAAGCTGTTTATCCGATACACTTCTGACCTGTTATGATGGGGGGGGGGGCTAAGGCAGGCATTGCATAGCATCCCAGTCTAATGGATGGTCTGGTGTCATAAGGGCACAAACGGGTGAGCTTTCTAATTAGAACCTCATTAATATTCAGCAGAGATGTCAGGGTCTAAAAAAAGCTCATATAACCTTATGACCAGTAAGGGCTGTGTTCCCGTTCCAAAAACATGAACACAGTGGTGCAAAATGTTAAGTCCCATAACAGAACCGATATGTGTTCATGGTAGCTGTCTGCTGTGTTACAAAGAGACAGGAAAATCAATCAGGAGCATGCACATAGATTAAGGATGTGTGTTTTTTCTGGCTTTGCTACTTTATTTTTAAGATTAATATGTATGTATGTGCAGATTATAAATATGTTGATTCTGTTTCGTTAGGGAGATGAACCCAAAATGGAGAGTCTTGTGAGACAGTCTGAGTGTGGAGTATGAAGTCAGTTTGGATGGCAGAAGGATATTTAATGATGAAGTCTAGAGTATATCTGCACCATATGTGCTGAGCACAGAGAGGTTCATCTAACCACCTCCAGTTCTTTACCAGCAAAACATGTAATAAACATTTCATATTTGACAATGCCTTGCATGTGAATGTATTTAGGTTATATTGTACATCTGAGGTTAGACACCTGATGAGTGTTTAAAGTACTTCTGATTTCTATAGTGCAAGAAATTGGTACCTTAGTCTTCATTACCAAGAGAATGGTAAACAGGACTGAATAGTATTTACAGTTTTCTTTCTTTATATATTGTAAGATAATTTGTTAATTAGTGAGAATTAAACAAACAATTAAAGCAGCTTCTGTCATTTGATTTTGTCTGGAGGTCTAAAAAAAGCTTTACAGATTATCCAGGTAAGTTTTGCACACGTGAAACAGAGTGTTAAACAGCACGTTTTACTTCTGCTCCTACCTGGCCGCTGTGCTCTGTGTCCAGCCAATGGGATCGGAGCGGATGGAAATGCGCAAGCGGCAGCGAGCAGCGCGGCATGGCGCAGCCGACGATGGTTGGGCACGGCGAGGCTCGGGAAGCCCCGCCTCCAAAGCCTGCTGCTTCTGCTGGTGCTGCTGCTGCAGCTGCTCCTGGTGAGTACTTACTCCCTCTGTCGGCACACATGAGTACTCACTCCCTCTGCAGGCAGACACGAGTACTCACTCCCTCTGCCGGCACGCATGAATACTCAAGCAGTACTGGTGGAATCGTACATAACTACTCACTCCATCTACAGTCACACATGAGTACTCACTCCCTCTGCAGTTATACATGAGTACTCATGCAGTACAGGTGGAATCACACATGACTACTCACTCCATCTACAGGCACACACAAATACTCATGCAGTACAGGTGGAATCATACATGAGTACTCACCCCATCTACAGACACACATAAGTACTTATGCAGTACAGGTGGAATCACACACGAGTACTCCCTCCATCTATAGGCACACATGAGTACTCATCCCATCTGCTCGCACACACACACACACACACACACACACACACACATACATGTACTCTCCCTATCTGCAGGCACACTTGAGTACTCACTGTAGTAAAGGTGGAATCATACATCAATACTTACTGCAGTACATTTACTCATGAATAGTCACTACAGTACAGGTGAAATCACACATGAGTACTCAATATAGTACAGGTGGAAACACACATCAGTAATCACAGCAATAGTTACAATCAGACATCAGTAATTCCTAGTACTTACTGCAGTATACTTGCACATGAGAACTTACAGGACTATACTTATAGTCACATCAGTACTTACAAATCCTGCCATGTAGTCTCTAGCGATTGCTTTGGCCTGCTCTATAGTGTTGCATAATGGTGAGGGCTCACTAGTCTGGGATATTGTTACTTGGTCACTTGTGGTGGAGGCAAGTACTGTATATCTGCTAAAGCAGCAGCTCCCAGTTATGTGGACAAGAATGAATTGAGTTCCCAGTGTTGGGTCTAGTCACTTTGTCTGCAGGCTGTGCTTTTGTGGTCTTGAAACACGGCACAGGTGCCCCTATTACATATGCATGGGTTAGAGACTGAAGTGCTGCTCACATACATAGACCAGGGATGTTTACAGCTTTGTGGCTTCCAACACAGGACAAATTTAGCAGTATGCTGTGTTGTGCTCCTCAGAACAGAAGTCTGTCACCGTAACGTGTTTACCTCCTTACAGTCTCACGGCTAAGAATGACGAGGGAGAGAACAGGAGCTGCCGAGGGTCCCGGGACACCAAGGCCGAGGGGAGCACCACTTGTGAGGACAGGTTAGCCGGAGTGAGGTAGCACTCTGTGTGCAGTGAACAGGTTAGCTGGAGTGAGGTAGCAATTTGTGTGCAGTGAACAGGTTAGCTGGAGTGAGGTAGCACTCTGTGTGCAGTGAACAGGTTAGCCAGAGTGAGGTAGCACTCTGTGTGCAGTGAACAGGTTAGCTGGAGTGAGGTAGCACTCTGTGTGCAGTGGACAGGGTAGCTGGAGTGAGGTAGCACTCTGTGTGCAGTGAACAGGTTAGCCGGAGTGAGGTAGCACTCTGTGTGCAGTGGACAGTTTAGCCGGAGTGAGGTAGCACTCTGTGTGCAGTGGACAGTTTAGCTGGAGTGAGGTAGCACTCTGTGTGCAGTGGACAGGTTAGCTGGGGTGAGGTAGCACTCTGTGTGCAGTGGACAGGTTAGCTGGAGTGAGGTAGCACTCTGTGTACAGTGGACAGGGTGGCTGAAGTGAGGTAGCATTCTGTGCGGTGGACAGGTTAGCTGGAGTGAGGTAGCACTCTGTGTGCAGTGGACAGGTTAGCTGGAGTGAGGTAGCACTCTGTGTGCAGTGGACAGGGTGGCTGGAGTGAGGTAGCATTCTGTGCGGTGGACAGGTTAGCTGGAGTGAGGTAGCACTCTGTGTGCGGTGGACAGGTTAGCTGGAGTGAGGTATAACTTTGTGTAGCGGACAGGTTAGTTGGAATAAGGTAGCTACAGTGATCTGGCCAGATTTGCCATGGAAAAATAAACTTAATGTAGCCTGATTATACATTCAGAAACAAAGTGGTTCCAGTTTTAAACTCTTAGTAAGAACAGCTGCTGTTGTGCCCCTTAGATTGCAGTTGTCATGCATTGCTTTACAAAAAACCCAGCTTTTCTGTAAATAAAATATTTAAAAACTTTAGCAGTTTGTTTGTAACAAGTGTATCTGTAAAAAGCACCATACCTTTTAAAATTTTGTCACTGTGGAAACATTTCAGCACATCTAACTGATAAGTCCAAAACTGAGTTTTTATTTTATGTGTCCAAAAATCTGTTCCACACCCCGTTCCATCTTCCCCCAAGCCCAAGACCCAGTGCAGATGAGGTGCGCTCCTGGGGGCAGTCTTTCGACAGGCTGATGAAGTGCCCGGCAGGGAGGAAGGCTTTCCGAGAGTTCCTGCGGACCGAGTTCAGTGAGGAGAACATGCTGTTCTGGCTGGCCTGCGAGGACTTCAAGCACGAGACCAACAAGGCCGCCATTGAGGAGAAGGCCCGGCTCATATACGAGGACTACATCTCCATCCTCTCACCCAAGGAGGTGCGGCCAACCCTGATCTTCTTGTATTTTGCTTCCAGTATGATTATAAACAAAAATAACATCATGTGTTCATTGCATCACCCTAAAAGAGCCTGGCAGGCCAGGTTAGTGTGGGACATAGTGAGGGTGGTGCTATAGTTTATCTCATATCGGTATGATGACTACCAATGTCAATGTAATAAACACGCTTGCACTACATCCAAAATGGAACACAAGCAAAGATTCATCACACAATGCTTCATCATTGTGATCATATTAGCAGTACATCACTAAGTGGTAAACATCATATAAGATATAGTAAAATATGTGTAATTATGTCTAGCCTCTCTGCCCTGGAGGAGGAATGGCCATCTTCTGTTTTCCATCCGTCTGTTGCCTTCGCTCTTCTGTGTGTACCTCTCACTTCCCTTTGGGTTCGCTGCTGACCCATTTCTTCATCTCCAGGTGAGCCTGGACTCCCGGGTCCGAGAGGCGATCAACAGGAGCATGCTGGAGCCCACGTGCCACACATTCGACGACGCCCAGATGCAGATCTACACGCTGATGCAGAGAGACTCCTATCCTCGCTACATGAACTCATCACTCTACAAAGGTCTGCTTCAGACCTTATCGGAGCAGGGCCCAGAGTCATAACCTCGGTACCAGTCTGTCTTTTTGCCCTCCTTAATATTCTGGTACTTAGCGCCAGGTCTTTACTCACTCAAACTGCCATTAACTGTCCAACCTTTAAAACAGTATTAACACGTTTAAGGATCTAGCCTGTCTTCACTCTCACTCGGCCATGTGACGGTCACCAAAATCGATCACAAGGAAAAAGTCGTTCTGTCGTAAGGAAAAAAAGGATATTTGCTGAAACAAAACCAACAGAGGCACGGTGATTACACTGAACCAAGAGCTTATCTGGATTAATCTAACAGGTCCAGAGTGGTGTTGTTCCGCACAGGGATGCTACAGGTGTGGCTGTTATCCCAGGAAACCATCCCTGTGCCAGAACTGCAGCGGGGCTGGAAACTCAAGTGAAGAATCAGTCCACATTGATATTGCTACATACTCCAAAGTAAATCCATCATGTTTCCAAATATTGTAATTTTTTTAATCACTTATAATTGCCATTATATATTCTGGTTTAGAGACAAATGGTAGCTGCTAAATTCACCTGTAAAATATGCCGGACAAATGTGAAGTGAGATAGCAGAGGAAAACGTCCGTGGGAAGTTGTCACCCAGCGTGAGGAAAGCGTGTGATACGATGTGCACCAGTCTCCACAGCGAGTGAGCTCAGGGCCGGCTTTCTTCACATCTCTCTGCTCTACCAATCAGGTGGCTTTATGACTTAATCTCTTTACTTGTTCTCCTTTATTTTTATTTCTTTCCTCACCTTGTTTGGTTTGCCACTAACATTTTGGCAGCTCCGCGTTTTCCAAGTGATTTTCCTTTCAACGGTGGCTGAACGACACGTGGGTAAAATCTGCTTCATTTTAAAAGCAGCACACAAGTCCGAGCATGACTGTAATGTGATAAGTACATGTTCAGATTCAGCGCCCCATGGCCTGCATCTGCAGCACTGTGATGCAGATTTCGAGAGCCGCTCTCCCTCTTTGGTGGTGGTGTTTCTTAAAGACACACAACCTTTCATCTGCTCAGGTCTGTGTGGATGCATTACTTTGAGAATGGTGCTTTTAATACCGACGTGATGTTACTGCTCTGTGACACATGAGAAGAGCCTTCATCCACCAATGGGTAAAAGCATGAAATGAACTGGGTATGTTGTGGCCAATTCTTCCGTCTGTTTAATTTGTGACAAACTGTGACGCAATTACACAGCATTTCAGTCACTCTGTGATATATGTAACAGGGGCATTAAAACGTGAAAATTTGAAGTTGCCATTTTTTTGCCTGACTTTAATGTCACACAGAGGTAAGACCTGTCTTTAGGTATGTGCCTTGACGTTCAGTTTGTAACATCACTTGTGTGGGCAATACTTGTTGAAAATCTCTTTGCCACATAAAAAAGCACGTTTGCCAACTGTGGCTGAAGGTGGGGGTATTGGTGGTGTTGGAGTAAGGTGTGCCCACGTTTGCAGTTTGCAGCACGGGGGGGGCGAGAGTGGACTGACCACACGCTACCACTGGTTTGAAGGCACGTTGCCTATAAATGCGTGTTTGTAAAATAAAAAGTTATTTTGAAAAAAAAAAGAGTTTACTATGAGACATTTTAACAAGAATGTTTACAATGTTTTACAATGTTTTGTTTTTTCTTTGCTGATCTGATAACAAAAGGATTCTTAACTGGGGCATTTTGATTATTTAAAACAATAAAGCACAGTAGTTTTACCCTGTTTTATTTGGTCTCGCCTGCATTTATCCAGAGTTTTTGTAATGTTTCTTTGTGTTTAACCTGGCTGGAGATGAGCGTGTGTAAGAGGCAACCCCGAGGGCTCGAGCCTGCCCAGAGTGACCAGACAGGAGGACTAGCCTTATGAGCTAAATACCTGACTCTCTTGCTTGGGGGACTAATGACAGGCAGGGGTTTTTACCAAACAGTATTTAATCCACTACACGAGCTCCAGGTTCAGCCATTTTGAGACTGGAAGCCCAGTGTTCAAGCCTGACGACTGGAGGTGTTATGTTGGATGGGAGTGTCTGTTTAATGACAGCACCCAGGTCAGATGTGCTTTCTGCTCCGGCACCTTCTGCAGGAGAACCCTCTGCTGTTCACAGTCAGCGACGTCACCCACGTCCTCTTCTCTGTGCTTCTTGCTGGCCTAGTTTGCACCACATGAAGATGTAGAGTGGTAACGACCATTAAGAGTTCCTCTTGCCCTGGCAAGAAGTTGGTGCAGACTGACCAGTGTGTACCGCGTCTGACCTCACAGACTGCTGAACAGATGGGCGAATCACAAAAGCGATGTCACCACTACTCAGCTCAGAAGGTCAGAAATTAGACTTTGGTTTTTAATGACATAGAATCTCCCAAGGCACATTACATCCAGTTCTCATCTGATGACCTTGACCTACTATCCACAAAGACTTTTGGGGGGGGTCGTCACCCTTTAGCTCAGTTTCAGGCTAATATCACAAGGTGTCTTTCAGTAGGGGGGCCTTAGTTTGAAGATGGTGTGTGCAGCATTTTGTCTTAAAAGCACACACAACCCTCTGAGCACTCAGACGTTCATCTCACTGTATGTTTAAAGTAACGTGCAGTTGACTTGCAATATGGCCTGTGGCCACCGGAGGCGCCCCCCCATTTCACCCCCTTCAACAGGAAATGAACTGGTCTTAGAGTTCTGCAGGGTGGCCACTTCTCCCACACTAACTTGGACATGATTACCGTTCCATGTCACTGAGCTGATCACAGAAGAGGTCAGCATACGCAAGCTTAAAGACATTAAGGGCGTGCCTAAGGGTTTTTAATTAACCTTCACCGGACGGCATCCGTTTGCCAAAACACATGCTTTTGTTCACGGCAAGTTACCTTTCACGTCTTGTGACTCAGCAACGTCTCAGCAAAGTGTTTCTCTAGAGTCTAGACAGAACCGTTAATGCTGCACAAGGGAGACAAGCCTCCACCATCCCAGAGATGTCCTGCCAAGGTCATGTAACAATAATCAGCCACTGGCCACATGTTATTACTTCAAGTCATTACATGCACGCGAGAAACGCACACAAATTGTACTGTAATTTTCATATGCAGTAGGAAAGATCAGCAGATGGCACTGTTTCCTCAAAATGACAGAAGTTCAGATGAATATCATGTGTACAGGTACAGTTGTACCACCGTAATCACAGGTGTGTTCCAAGCTCTAGAATGGTTGACTGAAACTGCAGATAACAGTGGACATGTTACTTTAATTTTGTAGTACTTTATTAATTCCAGAGGAAAATCACTTCTCTGCATTTATCCCATCCAGCTGCATGTGGTACCCAGAGAGCCAGAGTTTGAGTATCTTGTTCCAGGACTGGGAGGTGTCCTTCTCCCAGCCTGATGTTGGACACATTCAGCCACCAGGCTGGTGCACCCTTATGTTACCCTTTGTTACATCCCCAGTCATATCTGCTTTGTGGTTCTGTGTCTGTGCGTCTCTTTGAACTCTTGCAGGACGACCCTGAATTGGATTAACAATATAGAGAATGGATGGATGGATGTTCTTCCCTGTTTGAAAGCCACTGTTTTGTAAATATGACTTTGCATTAAGGCAGTTAAAGTATCAACAAGTTGTCTGGCATGGGAACCTGTCCACACAGTCTAAATCGGCTTTTACACCCGATACGCCTGGCATGGGAACATGTCCACACAGTCTAAATCGGCTTTTACACCCATCACGTCTGGCATGGGAACATGTCCACACAGTCTAAATCAGCTTTTACACCCATCACGTCGTGCAGAAGAACTTCGCCCACATACAGATATTTTGAGCCTCTTGGGAAGGCTGTGGGTTTTGACACGGATTTCCAGGTGGAAGGAGAAGACCATAAGTGTGATGTGTGGCTCTACTAAGCCTGGGAAGAGGAGACAAGAGGAAGGTGGTCTTTAGTATGAGCCAATGGGAAGCAAGCTCTTGTAGGGAATTAAAAACACCTGAGGCCCAATCAACCAGCATGTGAAGTGGCCCCTAATCCCAACCGCTCAAGAACTCACCCAATCGGATTACACTTCAGACAACAAATGAGAGACAGTGACTGTCTGTGTTTCATCATGTGACCAACATCACGAGTTGCAGGTTCTCAGATGGAAACCCACAGAGCCCTCAGTGTGAGTTCGTAGTATGTATCAACCCATGTCATTAAGATTACGTTAAGCATTCATTGAGAAGAACATGTTTACAAAGGTAACAAGCATTTCACATTATGCTTTCTGTCATGTATTATGGCCTTTGAGGAATACATTTCTCAACAAAATGGTTGTCTAAACTGATAATTTCTTATTCAGCTTTCAAGAGTTTAATTACTTTATTTCCATAACTGTACGTTTATAGGCTACGTAAATAGGACAGACTGTAGAAATGAAAGTGTTCTGTCTAAGACAGGTCCTGTGCGGTTTTATGGCACAAACTCGCACAGCTCACCCGAACAGCAGACGAATCGCTGGTGAACAGTGGGCAAAGATTAAAGCAAACTGATCCTAATGCCGTCAGCGTCTAAATAAGCGCACAAACACGACGAGCCGCTTTGGAGAGGCAGGGCTGCGGAGAAACACCTCAAGATCAGCGAGATCGGCGCACTTCCCTCGCAGAAATGTGAGTCTGGGTGAGTCTGATCACACTATAGTGACGAATAAAAACCCGGTAGTGAAGAATGACTGTGCGTCTCCGGCCGGACTGGCGCTACGCAAGCAATAGTTGAACAAATTATTCGCCTAGAAAATAGTATCGCAAAAGCGTGATTTTATTTTACGTCAATGATTGCGGGTTGTTTGGAATACACGAAGGACAATTATCCAAGCACATTTAATTAAAATACTTATGTAACTTATGTAAGCGTTGCGTAAAAGTAGCACTTGTACGATAATATTCTTATTTTATTAAACTTTTTATTATTTATTTTAAACCGGGTTTTTTTTTTGTTAAAAAAGAGGAACTACAGCAATTTGTAAATATACTCTCCTGCAAAAATAATTAAATTCTTATCCTGTCTAAATATATCTTTACGGTGTGTGTCCTGGGCTTGCACTCACACACCCTGCGGTGGCCAAAGCAGCGAGCTTACTGCGCGTGCAGCGCACCCTCCCGTTTAATGTGTTACAATGTAAATTCACTGGCCCAATCAGTAACCTGTTACAATGTAAATTCACTGGCCCAATCAGTAACCTGTTACAATGTAAATTCACTGGCCCAATCAGTAACCTGTTA
>JABJVR010000065.1:4365389-4379847 GCA_025773905.1 Chitala chitala
TTGGATAAGGGATCCGTCACTCACACACGTGTTGCAGGTTGACAGCCCATTGGATAAGGGATCCGTCACTCACACACATGTGTTGCAGGTTGACAGCCCACTTGCCCTTGCTTTGTGCTCCGGTGTGGTTGTGGCTGCGGGCCCTGAACCCTTCAAGCTGGCTGACTATGATGCCCAGGATCCAGCCCAATTATGCTGTCAGGGCCACATCCCTGAGCCCTCGAAGCCACCGCAGGTGCACTCTCATGCAGGTAGGTCTCAGTTTGTCATGCCAGCACACCAGTTACTCACCTGTCACCAAGTGTTACGGCAGATTTTACAGAAGAACGTTAGATTTTAAAAAGTCCCCAAAAAGTGCAACCGCACTGCTAATGAGAACTGAAATGGTAGCCATTTATTTACAACTACATTATATATATTATATATTTACACTACTTAAATCATAAAAACACTATGGCATGTTTTGCATGTACTCAACCTACAAATAAGTCCTATAAAACCTATTATCTGGCATGAGTTCTCACATGTGAACCTGTCCTTTAGTCCTCATTATACACTCAGATCCCAACTGCATATTCATGGAATTTATTTTTTTTTAATTCAAAAATTGCTAGTGTAACTCTCACTGTGATCCTCTTTTGCTTCTTTTTCCTCTATCCAACATGCTGTACTTTGTTAACAATCTCTATGTGAAACACTGGAAATGCATCATGCTTCACCGGCCTTTGGGCTTTATGTGCCTCACCTGACCGTCTAGCTGGAAACATGAACTCCTCGCCCAACAGTCAGTCTGATAACCACATAGAGAATTCTCTTGGTGGGAGTTTGTTTGATTTCCATAGCAACCATGCTTTCTCCACGGAGACCGCAATAAGTAGCTCAGTGTGTCCAATGGAACCAGAACCTGTTTTCTGTGCAGCCAGTGGCGGACATGCAAAGTCCCTCTTGCCTCCAGAAGATGTCATTGAGAAGTCCTTTCGCATCAATGAAGATGGCAGCATGACTGCAGAGATGAGAGTGCGGTTAACGGTCAAGGAGGATGAGACAATACACTGGAGCACGACGCTTAGGCGTTCAGTGGTCGCCGAGTGGGCTGGACCTAACAGTGACCATGGTCCAGAATTATCACCACGCCCACAAGATCCTGATCATGATCTCACTGCTGTGAAGAGAGACAAACCCAGAGCAGAACCTACACCAGATATGGACAGGCTGAGTAGGACAGTGCCAGGCAGAGACACACCCCACCCCAGGAGAGCAGCTACACCTGGTCCTAGGAGCTCATGGACGCAGGCACCACTGGACACCAGCAGGGCTTTGTCACACAAACAAGTTAGAGGGAACACGGTCTGTGCATGCAGCTACAGACAAACAGAACTCGGCCGTGATGGTCACGATGCACGTGTCACGTGGCAGGACTCCTACCCCGCGCGCACACACACAGTCAGCTGCGAAGGAGACGTGCAGACGAAAAGCACGTCCATTACCACAAAGCCTGCTGACAAGAAGCGGTCCGGCACCTTGTCTAACTGTGTGACTCCCATGTACAAACACAACCTCTGCTCCTCTCTCACAGACTGTGACCCATCCGCCATGCGCTCAGCTGTAGGGCCTTCCCCCACAGAGACGGAGAGGTCAGAGGTCATTAACGAGAAGGCACCAGCCGGCCAGGGCAGTGAGGAGAGCAGGATAAGGCCTGGTAACGCTAAGCCTGCAACATCAACAAAAAGGAAAAAGAACGTGATCTCTCCAGAGGCAAGTGTGAACAGGAAGCAGCAGGAAAGTGTCACACACAGCTTGGATGGAGGCAAACAAGGAGGATGTTGTAACACTTTGTGTGAGACCAAAGAAGGAGAAGACACTAACCATGTGGCTGAAGTTTTCAAACATGAACAGATGCTGGGAAAGGTGAAGAAAGCAAAAAGACACAAAGATGGCCATGTTCCAATCCTGGGTTTGTCTCTTACTCGGAACACAGGCAAATTTGACAGACTGACTCATAATGAGAAAAATAAAAATGGACCAAAACTGGGTAACAATCTTCCAGTCATTAGCCCTCCTGTCTCTTTCACAAAAGCTATGGTAGGTGTTTTACCAAATGTTGATTTAAAACAAGCTAAAAATGTAGAGAGAGAAACAGACCCGCAGTCCTCCTTACACACAGATGGCGCGAACATTTCTGAAACAGATGATGACCCAACAGCAGATTACCAGACAGGAAATGATTCCCAAGAAGAACTGGGTGTTAAGGATGAAACTAAAAGTATGGAAAAAGAAAACTCAGTGTCCAGTCATCGATCAGAGAAGGGGAGTGAAGACACATCGGAGCCACACAGCACAAAGGACCGATGTGAATCAGCAAAAGTGACGACGCAGGTATCGCCAGAGGCATCAGGACAGAGCTCAAGGGAAAACCCTACACCAGGCCTGGAGCTGCTCCATACCTCACAGGGGTCAGACAGTCCTGCACAGCACTGCAGTCAGCATAGAAGCGAGGAAAGGTCCCTTAGCTTCACAGAATCATTTGGCCCGTCCACCAAACTTCTCCTAGCGTTTCTGTCAGTGGCGGATTTGACTGAAACTGCCAACCCAGCTGCAGGTGAATCCTTTGCTGACAATGAAACCTGCTCAGAGGTTTTGAGCATGATTAGGTTTCTGCAAAGGTTATCTGGTGCTGAAGATGTGGGAAAACTGAAGGCCTGCTTCTCTGATGCCCTGACATTCACATCCCATGAGCTGTTGAATAGTTGGAGAAGCTTCTTAGAGGAGAAAGGAGCACAAGGGAGACATGGTCAGCTGTTGTGTAACTCACTGAACACACTCATCCTGGAGGATAATGCAGAGTTTAGTAGGAAAGCTGAGGAACCTTTCAACAACACTGAAAATCTGTTGGGGAAACATGCTGTGTTTGAAGATTTCAAAAAAGAGCTTTTATCCCTGGTGAGGGACAACATGAATGGGTTCACCCTTAATAAAGAACAGCAGCAGAACTCTGAAGATAAGATCTTCCTTGGGTCTGAAGAGGACAAAAATGCACACAGTGAGAACTCTGAAAGTCAGACAGCACACAGGGATCAAGAAGTAGGAACTGAAGATGACAAGGATGAAAACATGGAACGGTGCCGGTTTGAGAACAAGAATGATGATGAAAGGGCTGACTTTGAGCAGGTGGCCAGAATAGAAGTCCTGCCAGGTGCACCAGATGATGTCAACTGCAGGTCACCCTTTACACTGAGCAAACCTCTTACACCTGAATCCAAGAGAACACAACAAGGCTTGGAGAGCACAGGTGAACCTCAGACCACCAGTGGAGCAGATGTGCCAGAAAGAGAGGTGGAGATGCAACACTGGAATAATTCATCTCACTTTGTAGAGATCCCACAGGACATACTTAACTTTGTAAACTCTGCTCTGTACTCCACCGCTCTTTATTTCAGTCATGATTCAAAGGGTGCTTTAAAGATAGAAGCTGAAGGAATTGGAGTCAAGTTACTACACAAGTTGTCCAGAAGCAATGCAGACACACATTATAGTGAAAAGCAACTGCCAAGCCCAGATACATCTGAGCTCTCTGATTACAGGTCAGAGACATCAGACAGTGATGGATCTACGTCACAGGAGGACTCGGTGGAGTTACTCACAGAAAGTGAGTATGATTTTGAAGGAGAGACTAACGCACTGTGCTATAAAGAGAGGCGTTTTGAACAAAACAACTCTGAGAATAAGGAGTCAGTGGACAATGCATCCTTCTCAGCATGTCCTGTAGAGCAGACCCAGAGCCCTGGGGATGGAGTGGGTGGCTTTGTTCCAATCAACCAGGCCAATGGCAGGGAGACAGCAGGCGAGGCCCACCTTGGCACAGCAGCTTCGCTTGATGCCCACGGACTTGCTCGGTTCACTGGCGACAGAGTGGATGTGAGTGAGGGCCTGCTGATCGACAGGGGACGATGGCTGGTCAAGGAGAACCACCTCATTCGAATGTCACCTCCCAGGCCAGCGGGCATGTATGCAAACGCAGACACAACATCGGCCGACACAGGCCAGGATGACACCAGCCACGAGCTGCCCTGCTCGTATGCCGCAGCCCCCGCCTCTGCCGCCGACGCCCTGTCCTCCTCGGATCTGGAGGAGATGGCCAAGCCCAAAGACCCGGCGAGGCTTGCCTACTTTGCCGAGCTGCATAGCAGCGATTCTGAGCTTCTCCGTGAAGCCCTCGGCAGCGGGAGCGGTGCGGGAGTCGCCGCAGCCTCGGGGGAAAAGAGGGTGAAGGGGTACGAGGTGTGTGATGTCTGTCCGGCCACCGAGCGCCCTGGAGAATGGGCGAAGAAGATGGGTAGGCTGGACTCCTTCACCTCAGTTGAGTTCAAGATGGCTGACAGCAGGGTGTACCCGCTGGCCGTGCCCTGTGACATGGTTCCTGTAGGTGACCAACACGAAGCCCAGAGGCACATGGGATGTACAGCCCGGCAGCAGCAGTCCCTAAACAGGCTCAGCCTGCTCTGTGGGCCTCACTGCCACATATTATAGTATATATGTTTCATATATACTACTCATGTATACGGTTCACACACAGTACAGTATACTATAAGGCCAGGGGTGTAGGAACTGGCAGAGTGACATAACCCCCCACCCCCTCAAAAAAAATATAAAGCTATGATGGTGCATAAATGTGTGTAATATTTCTTAATTATGTTTTGTATCCTAAATCCTTGTCCAAAACTATGGATACACTTAATGATGTAACCATATATACTGATTCTCACGCTATGGTCAAATTATCATACTGCAGCTTCAATTGAAATTGTTTGTATTTTGTACCTTATAACAGTGTTATGACTGCCCCATGCATCATTATCTTCTCGCTGTCAATGAGAGTGTAGCCTTAGTTGGTGCATCGTCAGCCTCTAATGGTGCCTTTTCACACGAATCTCTTTGAAGCAAAGCTTACATGTAATAGGACAACAAAATGGAAAAACTACAGCATTAGCAATACTGCAGGGTATACCTGCTGAGTCTGTCTGAGAACTACAGGGTACACCTACTGAGTCTGTCTGAGAACTACAGGGTACACCTGCTGAGTCGGTCTGAGAACTACAGGGTACACCTGCTGAGTCTGTCTGAGAACTACAGGGTACACCTGCTGAGTCGGTCTGAGAACTACAGGGTACACCTGCATGGACAGCGTCAAGGGAACTGTCAAAGCATTGTTTGTTCCAATTCTTTACTGTGACTGAACTGAACACATTTTTCAGATTTTTAACAAATCTTTGTGGAGTAGACACACACACAGACACGTGTACAGGGGTCTCTGTTTGACAACATTATGACTGAACAGTCATTAACAGCCCAAAGGCAGAGTGTGAGAGAGTGTGAGTGGACATTCACCTGCAGCAGAATGTCGTTAGCTGGAACTGTCTTTGCTCAATTCTCACTTCAGGCATCTGAACACTTCTGTCTGACTGACATGTGTCCTTCCATTTCTATGTTCATGGTTCTCCTCAGTAATAAATTACAGTTAATATTAGGATGAGATTACACCCAGGGGAAACCAAAATCTTTGTGTCCTTTCAATATACACTATATTGCCAAAAGTATTGGGCCATCTGCCTTTACACGCACACACCCCAAACTCGCTCATCTGTGTCTTTATGGACCTTGCTTTGTGCACTGATGTGCAGACATGTTGGAACAGGAAGGGACCATCCCCAAACTGTTCCCACAAAGCTGGGAGCATGAAATTGTCCAAAATATCTTGGTAAGCTGACGCCCTAAGAGTTTCCTTCACTGGAACTAAGGGGCCAAGCCCAACCCTTGAGAAACAGCCCCACACCATAACCCCCCCCCTCCACCAAACTTTACACTGGCACAGTCTGCGTGCCTAGGTGCTTCATTTTATACACCTGTGGCCATGGAGGCAACTGGAACACTTGAATCCAATGATTTGGAGAGGTGTCCCAATACTTTTGGCAATATGGTGTATTTTAGTGTTTTCCTGGAATTGGGCTGTCAAGTAAAAATCACTTAGTTTAAGAACCTGTTGATTATTTACTGAAAGGAATTTGCTACCCAGTCAGTTTTGATTTGTGGTCTAACTGAAAAACTTCACATCACTGAACACCACCACTCTCCACCACTACTGAGACTTTTACATGCCATGACCACAAGTTGGCAGCAAAACACATGGTAATATCCAGTAGTTACAGACTGCAATGTGAATGCAGTGAAGCACTGAATGTATAATGCCATCGCTCTTGTAGCAAAACTGTATTTTTGCCTCTTTAATTGCTCCTGGTAGCCTGGGTTTATTTCAGAACCATTGGTTTGTATTAGCCCTGTCCAGTGTGTCCCCTGCCTTGTGCCCCAGGATTGCCTGGGGTACACTCCTGGGGTACACTCCTGGGGTACACTCCAGGCCACCTGCACCTGTGCAGGATAGGGGGTGGGACAACGGCTGGCAGGCTGGTTTGGAATATAACTGCCCCCTTTTTGAGTTTCCCTCCGGATTGTAACTGAATCCTTTACGTTAACTTTTTACTTATAATTGGCTGGCATCAGCCTGCACATATATTAATATATCATCCTTTGATGCTGAAGTGGAAGGCAGTGCTGGGCTATTCTCAGTCAGCCGTGTTCAGCAAGTGTGGCATTATGAAATATCACTGTGTGGCACGGGCTCCAGAACTCTCACAAGCCCAGCCGGGATCACTGCTTTGATCACAGATGGATGGAATGGACATATGGCTGGCCCCTCTATGTCAAATATAGCTGCTTTGGGACCCTCCCCACATTTTAAAAGTCGTACAGCTGGCCCTGGCTGACACCTTGGCTGTGCTATAAACATCCGGAGTATACATGTGAGAGCACCTCTCTGTTCTGTGATCTGAGCATATTCCAGTGAAGGGTTCGCTCAGGTCCGAGGTCCACTCAGGTTCAAACTGCGGCTCTCAATCTCTGCTCTACTGGCTTGTACAAATCACAGCATGTACAGGAGATGCAGTTCTCGGCTGAATATATCCATTGGAGATAGATGGAGTCTGTACTGTGCAGGAGAAGGGGTGACTCACACGTTAAACAGCTTGCTGTTATTGGCGACATTTTAGCGATGAGATGTCTGCATGACACATGACTGGCATCATGCGCTGGTGCCTGTATTTTTAGCATGCATGTGCTCGGATGAAATGCATCAGTGCCTGTACATATATCATGCCCTGGAGCCCTGCGCAGCATGCTCCGTGCTTGGTGAGTTGCTCGTCCGTTCTCTCAGCAGTTCACCAAACATCATTTCCTGTGACTCGAGCCCCTGGGCTCCGCCCCCCTGAATACTAAATGAGACGCACGTGTCCAGTGACTGAATCACCGCCACAATCAGGGCAGATCTCCAGGCCAGAGGCTGCCACATGCATGCAGAGCTGCTTGTCACCACTTACAAAGCCTGTGGGTGCATGAGGTGTGGAGCCCGTTAACGTAACGACCTGCATGTGTTTAATCCAGCAGTGCACAGGCTCACCATGCGTGTCTATATCTGACTATATGGAAAGGCTACTGAAATGTGAAAGAACACGAAGTCAGGAATGGTTCAATGACTTGAAGTTCTTTAGTAACTATTTTAACACACGTCCTGCCAAATTAATGGAAAATCCCTTGGGGGCGACATGGGGTGACCCCCAGGAAGACTGCCATCTGGGGGGGGGGGTAATCCTGAAGCAGCAACAGGGGTTAACCTTGGAATTCTGCCAGAGAAGAGCAGCCCTGGGTAGCCAAACTGTGGAACGCTGGTATAAAATTATAAATAGCACCTTATCATAGACATACAGAAGAAATCCATGGGCCGAGGTTTCCACGTTCTCACTGACAGTGTACTGGCAGTCGTGTGAGGGGTCGGCTTTTCTCCGTGTTGATGATATGAGCAACCGGTCCTTGGGAGTTAATTTGGCTCAATTCCACAGAGGAGGGAAATGGCACAAGCCTTAGGTTGCATGTCAATGTATGTGGGATAAAGCTGAGGTAACGTTTTAAATTGGTCTCACGTGAGACTAGGTGAGTTAGTGTGTGTGCCTTCCAGCGATGACAGAGCCCCTTACCGCTGTCTAATATTGTTTAAAGTGTGTGTTAGAGCCATGCAGAAGTGCTTTGGGCAATCCAAAGGTTATTGCCATACTGACTAATATGCATCTCATTATCTCTTCTTGTGCGGCTTGTCATTTAAACACCGCTTGGTCGAGTTCAGTCCGTCTACTTTGACTAAATGTGTTACAAAGCGTTATTTCAGATGAAATATTGTCATGATTACGTCATGATTTCTCACACTACTCATCAAGTTCAGGATCATGGTGCATGCCCAGGGGGTCAACCAGGGCGCAGTACGAAGAGCGCGCGCGCACACACACACACACACACGCACGCAGACACACACGCGCACATGCACACACACGCGCACACGCACACACACGCACGCACGCACACACGCGCACACACTACACATAGCAGGGGCTGCTAAGAGTTTCCAGTTCATCTGCACTTCATGCCTTTGGGATTGTGGGATTAAACCGGAGGAACATGCCAACTCGAAACACACACTCGCACACCCGCATGCACGCACACAAACGCGTGCACGCACGCGCGAGCACATAAAAGCGATATGAGGCACCCACACTGCTGGCTGCACCCCTGAGCCGCCCAAGTTCAGTTAGGCAGGACAAAAAAAAAATTTAACTTAAAAAATGAATAGGGCTTCCTGACATCTTAATAACACTTTCTCAGAAACAAAACATGAATAAAACATTTTAAACCGTAACATTAGATTTTTAACCTCACGCTTGTAACCATATACTTCGCTTATTTGCTCATACGTTTCAGCTCTCTTGTTTTTCACTTAAGCGGTTAAGTATAAAATGTAAAATATTAAAACTGTAATGAATTAATTTCAAGCAATATGTTGTTTTTTCAGTTAAGCAGAAAAACAAATTAAAGCTTTAAAACAGTGAGCGGAGAGCCGACAACAAAATTAACCAAGAGCAGTTTGCCTAAATACACACACGAAATAAACAGGAGTGTGTGCCATACCCAGCCTCACGGCTCGCGTGCACCTGCGAGCGGAGAGACGCGCGTATGCGGCCGTACTGTGCACAGACACCCCCTCCACACACACACACACACAGGGCTTCTGATGATGTTCACAGAGCTTCTGATGATGTTATGAGGTTTCACAAATGGAAAACACGCCATAAGGCGGAGAGGTGGAAAACGACGCCGATTTCTACGTGAATTAAAGTCTATGTTTGCCTCCGTGTCTTTCCTTTGCATACCAGCCACGGTGGGTCTGCATAAGCAATGGACTAGTTTACCTTATAACTTCCGCCTTCATGCAAAGATTAAATCTAATGTGGTATTACCACACCTGTGCTTGAACGCAAATCAAGAAAACCTACACGCACACCTCAACATCTGCCCACCTGGATTAAAATTTAATATCTATAGTGGGGAATGCGTATTTTATTGGTATTTAAATATTTTAAGTCTATTTAAATATATTATCTGTCTCTTGGTCCGGGCGGTATCCAATTTTTGTGCTTGATCTTATCCATCTTGTATTAGAAGAAACTGATACGAGTTATTTTAAGACGCATACACGTTTATTTCACGCATGTACAAAAATGGTTGAAACGCAAGCAAATAGTGACAGCGAGTCCAGGAGTTACAAAGCAATGATGTCATGGTCTGAACGTGCGCTGGGGAAGCGCATACGGCCCGTGCGCGCCGCCGAGAGGGAGCGCTGCTTTGTTGTGAGCAGGAGGCGCCGCAGCTGGCGGAAGAGGAGGTGGCCCAGCCCAGTGTCAGGAGCTGACAGGCAATAGAGGAAGAGCGAGAAGGGAGGAAGACGGTCTCTCCTGCATGGAAGCTTGTTACAATGGCCGCTAAGTCGGACGGGGTGCTGAAGATGAAGAAAAGCGACGTGGCGTTTACTCCTTTGCAAAACTCGGAGCACTCGGGCTCGGTGCAGGGGCTCGCTCCCGGGTCGCAGCCGGACTCCGGCACGGGAGAGGGGGACTTCATGAACGGGGAGTCGCGTTGCTGCGGCTCCTCCTCGACGTGTCTCCGTCTTAACAGGGACCAAAAGCAGTACACGGTGTGGGACTTCCTCTGGGTACTCGCGGCCGTGGCGGTGTATTTTGCGGACGTGGGCACGGACGTTTGGCTCTCCGTCGACTACTACCTGCGCGGGGACTACTGGTTTTTCGGGCTCACGTTATTTTTCGTCGTGCTCGGGTCGCTGTCCGTGCAGGTCTTCAGTTTCAGGTGGTTCGTGCACGATTTCAGCACCGAGGACAGCGCCAGCGCGGCCGCCGGCTCCTCTCAGACAGACGTCAAACTGATAAGCGGATCTGCCTCGCACGGGGACATGGGTGGACAGCCGTCCGTCCCTCAGAGGCAGGCGTCCTCTGCGAGCAAGAGCAACACCACGACGAACAGCTGCAGCAGCAGCACGGCAGCCCGGAGCCGCAGGGGGAGGTCACCGTCCTGCACCTTCTGCATGTGGCTCGTGCACTCCGCCATTCACCTCCTGCAGCTCGGACAAGTTTGGAGGTGAGCCTCCTTCTGAGCCTCCTAGTGTTAAATATCGGGGGGATTCTTGCTTTGGGGGCCCGAGTGCTGAAAGCGCTGGCTTTATAAAATTATTAATGTGTGTTTCTCGAAATAGCAAGTAGTGATGTCAGACGCTACGGCCACAGAAGCACGGGGTGCACGCCGAAATCGCCGTGCATTAGAGCGGTTTGGGGATCTGCGGGGACGGCGGCGTGCCACGTGACTGTCACGTATTCACGGTTTTGGAGTTGGAGGTTAAATGCGTTTTCTCTGCGCGATCACTGACATCTTGATTACGAATGTTGCTTATAGCCGTGCTTTGTCTCTGTCAAAGAGCATGCGTATAGACGTCAGGTATGACTGATGATCACGTCCGTTGCGAACAGGATAAATGCCTCATAAATATACAGTGGTCTGTATGTCAAAGGTTGCAACAAGGTTCTCGCCTGAGGAAAGGCCACTGATGCCTGTACCTGTTCAGCTCTGTCCGTGCAAGGGTTAAAAGTAAATAATCCTTAAATAAGGTTGTTTTGTAACACGGTACTGTGATAAGATTCATTCCAAAAGCAAAGATTTCAGTTAATGAATGGCTTAAATGTTGTATTCTCTTGAAAGTTTTATTGTCATCATCTTGTGGATGGTGACATTGAGGGTGAAACTCAAACTGAACTCCTACCTACTCAGAAATGAACTTTATAAGCAAAAAAGGCCAATTATTTTCTTTCCAGAACCTAAAGACATTCAGTGCTGTAACATTTTGGAGCCCGTATCTAGATTTGTGAGAAGTGTGATGTAACAGACCAGGTTCCCTTTTAATGTGCAGATGTTATGAGCCCAAAGCTTCCATTAGAAATTGATCCTTGTGGTATTATCACATTAAATGTTTTTGCTCTAAAGAAAACTCAGTGGCACTTTATTGAGATATTTTACATAAGCAGGCTGAGGTGCTTTACCTGTTATGTGGGTCTTGGACTAATCCTCTCTTGAAATGTCCAATCACAACAGGCCCCACTTTGTAAGTAGAACTCAGCAAATGGCCTTAAACCAGGGTCAAGTGGAGTCATAGCCCTGGTAATGTCATCAGTGGTGCTCAGCAGACCTTCTAGACCCTATCCTTAGCCCAGCTAGTGGGAATTTCAGCCTGTATAACCCCTGTTCCATGTGATCCTGATGTCTGGGTGAAACTAAGATAGTATAATGTGATTTATTTCACTGCTACTATATGCTAATCATTTCATTTTACTGCTACCATATGTCATGACGCTAAATGAAAAACAAGCATGCAACATTTTGTCCTGTCCTGTGCCTGTCATATCCCTCTCTGTTCTCTAGCTGTCCATTTTCCTTATTGTCTTGTTTTTTATTACTGTTTTCCCCATGTGAACTATATTAATTTAATCAGTGCTTTCAGGTGTTTCTAGTTTCTACCTCCTCTCTATATAGGCTTGGTGTTTCAGTTCCTTGCCAGTTGTTGTAGAGTGTTGCCCTGTAGCCCAGCCCAGCCCAGCCCAGCCCAGTTTAGCACAGCTCAGCCCAGCCCAGCCCAGTCCAGCCCAGCCCAGCCCAGCCCAGCCCTTTAACTCTGTTCCTTTGTTAGTTGCTCTTTGTTACTGGATGTTCTTTTACCACTGCACCTCTGTGTTACCCCACGTGTTACCCCATCCGTGAGAATAAGCCTTTCTGCATTTACACTCACCCTTCGCCTCCCTTGCTACATGTTCACCAGAATGTTACAAATGTAAAGGATGTAATTTAATTAAATACTTCACGTACCCAGCTGTATACCAGCTAACACCTATGTGTGTGTAGTAGAGGCTGACAAGTTATGGTCAGACATTTCAGCCACATCCCATGTCATTTTTCAGGGGATGCGTTTGTTACAGTGGGTTTTTTCCAGGCAGGGCAGCCCAGTGTGCCATTTCTGTTGCAGTGTTGTAGCTCAGAGCACTAAGCTATGGGTTCAGATCTGGTCCTCTGTAGTGTGTGTGTATGTATGTGCGTGTGTGTGTGTGTGTGTGTGTGTGTGTGTGTGTGGGTGTAGTTAGGTTTAAGGCTGGGAAGTAAAAGAATCTTTGTAACATCTGTGTATGTGTGAATATTCAATTCAGTTTATTTATTATAGTGCATTTTGCATCAGAGCAGCTCCAATGTTCTTTACGTTTCCTGGAATGTGCCTGCAAAACTGTAGTGTTACCTTGGAATCAAAGCAATTTAGAATCTGTGACATTGTTCTCTTAACAGAACAAAAAAGAAATATGCAGTCATTTGCACGTTTTCACTTGATTATTATGAAAATTCTAAAAATATTTACAGTCAGTCTCAGAAGTGGGGAACAGTTAACACAGTGAGCTAGAAGTGCCCCCAATCTACTCAGGCACTTTGCCATTTCTCCCACATTTAGTTTTCCTCTCCAGACATCTTCTTTTTAGGATTTGAATCCTCTAAGGTACCTTGATGAGCAGGACATGTTGCTTGTTTTCTGTTTTGAATGGATAAACAATAATCTGGCTGCCCCGTCACACCAGCTACTCAGTGTGATAATAGCTGTTTACTGATGGCTGCTTTCTCGACTGTAACGTATCCCCTGTTCATTCAGAGTGAGAACGCTAAGCCGTTTAACTTAATTCTTTCAGCTGTATCATTCCTGTGTTACGTCTCTGGTTGTCAGGCACACATCTTTTTATCTTAAGGGGCCCAAGTTAGCCTCGCCAAGCCAATCTGTTCCAGTCTGTCTGAGGAGGTGTATAAAACCTGGGTTCTAAAATAGCAGCATTATGGTGAAGTTGAAAGTGCCCAAAACTGGTAGCCAGTGGATAACATACTGCGGGACATGTATTTGGAGAGTAGACTGGTGGAAGAATTTCCACAAGTACATTAATTATTTGGTTAAGGTAATAGAGGTGTGTACCGTATGCTCTAAAATTGTTCTGAGATGTCCAGTTGAAGAAGCCTGCAGTCTCTCAACACAGATAAACAGGTGTGTTTTTGTGTAGCTTCCATTAACCCAAAAGAAAAGTGTTCCTCTCAGTTTCTGTGTGATAAATCAGTTGCCACAGTATAATAGACAAGTCATTTTGGGTCTTTGCAAAAAAATGCAGCAGAACAAATTCAAAATTGGTAAGTCACACCAAGGTACATGTCATTTCAGTGCTGTGTGTTAAAGTGGATTCTTGCTGTGTTCGTATTGTAACTTGTCTTTGTCCCAGTTTGTTCTTAGCTGACTGTTGTAAGTTAAAGTTGGGACACTACTGTATACCTGCTAACTCAACACTGTAATCTAACATGTAAACTGCCATGGTTTACACTTGCATTTTGACTGCATGTGTCCCTGTGCATGATGCTACACGTATGGTAGTGGGCTGTAGATGAGGATGTGTGTGTGTGTGTGTGTGTGTGTGTGTGTGTGTGCGCCCAGTGATGAGTCCTAGGATATGAATAACTAATGGAGTGTACAGTAATCTGTAACACATATTCATTCATTTTTGCTTTGTTTTTTCTCATGCCATTTCTGTTGCACTGCTGTAGCTGACATTCTGTGTGTTTTAGTCTTTGCCGTCAGATCTGACTGTTCCTGGATAAATGCTTTATACCCTGTGATACACCCAGATTTGGTTGTTGCTGCCACAATACTTATTTATACATAATGTTATGCATGACACAGTCAAAGCTTGTTGTTCATGGTTGGCATTGTGTAACGAGTATGACTGGTATGGAACAGTGACACCTGGCTGTTCCTGGTGCAGCCTGGGGATTACTGGTGCAGTCAGAACCAGCTGTTCCTGGTGCAGCCTGGGGATTACTGGTGCAGTCAGAACCGGCTGTTCCTGGTGCAGCCTGGGGATTACTGGTGCAGTCAGAACCGGCTGTTCCTGGT
>JABJVR010000065.1:4379947-4394247 GCA_025773905.1 Chitala chitala
TCAGAACCGGCTGTTCCTGGTGCAGCCTGGGGATTACTGGTGCAGTCAGAACCGGCTGTTCCTGGTGCAGCCTGGGGTATACTGGTGCAGTCAGAACCGGCTGTTCCTGGTGCAGCCTGGGGTATACTGGTGCAGTCAGAACCGGCTGTTCCTGGTGCAGCCTGGGGATTACTGGTGCAGTCAGAACCGGCTGTTCCTGGTGCAGCCTGGGGTATACTGGTGCAGTCAGAACCGGCTGTTCCTGGTGCAGCCTGGGGTATACTGGTGCAGTCAGAACCAGCTGTTCCTGGTGCAGCCTGGGGTATACTGGTGCAGTTAGGTCATTCTTCTGGCAAAGTGTGCCATGACTGTGGATTGGCAGAATAAGGGGACTGGCTTCATGCAGCCGGTGTAGTGCATGGCTTACCTGCTAGAGACATTGTATACTCAGTAAGACTTATAGTAGCTCAACATTGTCCTCTGGTCCACTTTCTGTACTTGTCATGCAGGCCAACAGACTTGTATAGAGAAGTCTAACAGCTCTCCAGCCACACACCTGTTTCCTGCTTAATCCATCACCATGACACGGGCCGTGATTTGCATCACATCATTTATCAACCAAGCACAAGTCCGTCGAGATGAATGAGTCTGGTGCCTGAACATTCCATGAAAAAAAACGCCCGCCCGATTCACGCCTCGTCCTCTCTCCCCAGTCATTTATAACATTGTTCTGTGCTCCTCTGAAACACATTATTTTCCTGGTAGCAGTAAGTGTTATATAATGTTTATGACCTTGCCTGGTGTGAGAATTTGTCACATCCAAACAGAGTGCTGGGTGGACAAGCAGCCTCCTGGAAACACTGGAGACAAGAACTCCAGATGTTTGGTGGACAGTTAGGGAGACCACAGCCTGTAAAAAGCAGGCCTCTTCTGCAGAACAGGGACTCCAGTAAATTCTGGGCAGGGAAGACTTTAAACTACAATTCCTGAGAGATTAGGCTCTTTGGATTGAAGACTGTCATAGCATAACATTATAATACAGCCACAGAGGAGCCACGTGTTTGTAAGGCTTAATGTCTGCGCCATCAGACACACACATTCAAGCTCCCTGCTTTCACACTCTTTAGAGGGTGCTGGACAGGACTGACGAAGGGGCCGGCTCTGTGCAGGTTCTGTAAACACACATTGTCTTTGCACCAGGAAGAGCATCATCCCCCTGTTTCAGGATGAAGGTGAGGGAATATCCAGGGCTGAAGGTCAAAACAGCAGACCTCGCAGTTTAAGACAGGAGGTGTGTTTCTTTTAGGCCCGGCTCTGAAGCTGTCTTCATCGGGTTTTGGATCGCTGAGGTCTTTGCCTGTGGACAGTTAGCTTGGTGTGATATGAGATGCTTACTGTAGTCTTGTATGCTCTTTGGGATGCAGTGTGGACCTACAGCCAGGTAAAACAGGACTTGGCGGTTCGTCACTCTTCTGCTGTCTGTGGGTTTGCACTGAGGCCTCCCTGCTTACATGTTACTGTAGTGAGGATGCATGGCTTTAGATACCTGTGACCTTCTGCGCATTCCTCCTGTGTGATTTACTCTTTGGGATACAGGATGGCTGTAGCTCGCAGAAGGTCATCACGGTTCTTCCAACTTGAAGACTAAGCTGCTGTCTGTTGTCTGCATAAATACAGCCCTAAGTGTCAGAGGCGGACTTCAGCTCCCTGCCTCACAGGATTGGTGGATTACTCCAAGACAGATGCTCTTATTGGCTGACACCCTCCACACAGACTGTCTGTCTTAGATCTGAAACAAAGACAATAGTTGCATAAGTGCCCATTCATAAGGAGGAAGGATACCCACAAAGAGGAGGTTATTGTGTGGCAACAGTGTGGTCAGAGCACTCTGCCGTGATTGTTAATCACTGCTATTCAAAGGAAACTCTGCAAGTTTGTCCACACTGCCTTAATGTTTGTTCCAGCTCTGCGTTTGAACATCCGCAGCCCCGGTGTGCTGTGGCTGCTTCATGAGTGGCAGCAGATCGGCTGAAGGGACGGCGCAGCATGTGCTCAGATGCGCTGAGTAATAACTCCAGCTGTGTGTACACATGGCCTGCATGTCATGGGCACACACACAAACACTCGTTGGGTGTAAAGTGTGACAGTTTTACACATCGCGGTGTTTGTCCATCAGAGTGTTTGATTTTGAGAGTGGGGTGTGTTTGTTTTCATCTGAGCACAGACCCCGCAGACTCCACCCCTTGGCTGTGAATTTCAGGCCTGACAGATGTAGATGAGATGAAGAACCGACTACCTGTTGGCATAGGTGGAAATCCTGGGGTGGGGGGGGGCACATGTCCCCACCTTCCAAAGGGTTGTTCGCCCCCAGTGTGTCACTGTAAACCAAGCATATAGTTAGTGTCCCCGTCAGGAATTGCGCCTGGGAAATATTTGTGTTTATTGTGCCCTGGAAGAGTGAAATGAGATTTGCACTCCTGCCAGTTGGGTGTGTCCCACTCACCTCACTGCGTAATGGTCTCTCCCTGGAGCCAAGGTCCCTTCCTGCAAATCCATCTGCCAACAGTTCCCGAAGGTCAGTGGGCTGTCAGGCTGGGGCAGGACTTGCCCAAAGCTGTGGTTTTCTAGTCCCCACATTTCTACTTTCCATTGGCCAGTTATTAGACATTGACTGGATGTCTCTCTCACCTTTTTCAGTTTCAGTTCCCAGCATGGCATAAGAATGGTGAGTGAACATGGACTGAACCACTGTGTCATTAACAGAGAATGCCGTAAAATTCATTCATTTTCCAAACTGATGACATTCAGTCCTGAATTGAGGCAGCAGGTCTTCCCGGAGTCAATCACAGCAACAGTTTCTGCATCATTGGTCCTTATCCTTAACTAAAACCGTTAATGTACCTTTGCTTTTATTTGCCTGGTAATGAGAGTGACACCTAACGTCATCTTTAATGGAGCAGAGAGTTTCTTGAATCCTTTCCTGCTGGCTGACTAATGCCTGTTTCTCTAACCCACTGTCAACACGATCAGACCAGCCAAACCAGTTGACTCCATGGCTTTTAACTTTACTACTTACCCACTGCATTAAATCAGCTCCTGACCTGTTCAACAATTATTTATAATGCTGTTTTATTTGTGCCACATACCAAAGTATGCTCAGCTGTACCAGGGGGCTTTTAATGAAATTGGGGGATCAGGGCAGTGACTGTGGCCAGAATAGTGAGGGGGGTGAACTGGACAGGCTCCTGGCTGTGGCCTAGCAAAGGTCCTACAACATTACCTTGAGGGGAGAACATTGGCACAGAGGGCTCAGCACAGCGGAAGTGACTGAGCATGGGGGTGTGTGTGTGCATCTGAGCAGGGGTTTGGGCATGTCTGTGACATTGGAAAAACCACACATTTGTGGGTCAGTAATTGTCTGGGGCAGTAGACGTTTCACCTCCCATGGAAGCTGCGAGGGACAGGAATGGGTTTGGGGCTGTAAGCTGTGACTTCTCCAGGGACGCGAGAGCTTCTGAAATGATGCCGTCCCATCTTCACAGGCCGTGAAAAAGTTGTTATCCCACAAACACGCACATATACACACGCGCATTTCCACTGCCTTTACAAAAATACTTGGTAAATGTGTGAGCAGATTAATACATTTAATTAATTTGTAGTATGACTGAACTCTTTGAGGCTTTAGACCACTGATCATTGGCACCGCGTTTTCATGTAGACAACATGGGCTAACAGATACATGCTGCAAGCCTTTGTCTTCTGAGTAATGTTCCATACCTAGACGTTACGTAGACAGACTGCCATCTGCAGACAGTGCCTTGCCTTGTATGTACCTCCACTGGCCTCCTCACGGAGGTGCGACCCCATCTGTGCAGTGACTGCACAAAGGCAGGACAGTCTGGTATCCAGGGTTCATCTGTTGGGTGAGGAATGTCACAGCGTCTCTTGTGTTTTAAATCCCTCTCGTCCTGTCTTTGAAGTCTCAGTGGCCTCTTGCATCCTCCGTTACCCACAGGTTGTGAATTGGTCACTTTAATGCAGTCATTCCACTAAGGATGCTGGGAGCTTCTGCAACATCAAGCTTCTCCACCAGTCACTGGAATGAAAGGCTGCTGTATACTGTTATGTCAACACACACAGAATGAATGTAATTTGGAGAGGACAGCAATCCTTCTGTCTCTCACTGTGTAATTCTGTCTCCATAAACCATACAATTTATAGTGATGGGCTGGAAAAGCAGGTATAGATGTGTTTGGGGAATGTGTTTGGAGGATGTGTTTGGGGGATGTGTTTGGGGGATGTGTTTGGAGGATGTGTTTGGGGGATGTGTTTGGGGGATGTGTTTGGGGAATGTGTTTGGTGACCAGGTTCCAACACCGTGGAGAGAGAAGATATCCGTATCCTGTGCCTGCTGTTCCCCAAAGGAGGGTGGCTTGTCTGCAGAGCGCACCTGTTACGTTGCCTTCCATTTGGAGTGTGGTCTCCTAGATACCAGCCCGACTTTGTTGAAAGATGCCCAGTGGCAGTCTTGATGTCAGGGATGCTCATCCACCTGCTGGTAACTCCAGTCCTTCTTGGTCTACAGTGGCGGTTTCCTTCGGAACTCAGCATCACCTGGTCATCACTGCTGTCTTCACGCAGGTCACCAGGTGGAATAACGCTACTTGCTCTTGGAAACATTCAGGTTTCTTGACAAGCCCTGTGGTGTCGGTTAGCAAGGCCGTCAACCTGAATCATACTGCTAACATGATGTAGGCGCACCTGCGTTTGGCTAAATGTGTCCACTGAAGACTAAATGCCAGTAACAATGTGATTTCAGTCTTGATGGGATGACCTAGAACAGCCGCAGAGCCTCTGAGCCCCACTGCCTCTGCCTACTAGGCCCTGATCCTTCTATGTCTGGCTGAAAATACCACCTGCTGCCACGTCTCAAAACTTTGGGTGACTGGACAGCTGTGTCAAATGTTTAGCACATAATTTAGCAGTGCTGGTAGCTTCAACCCTAACGTACGATTATAAATAATGGGACAGAATGAATGAGCAAAAGAAAAGGAACCCTACTTACTTTTTGCTGAAGTGTTGAAAGATTACCGTAGCAGGAGTACTTGGGTTTATTTGCCAGTTAGTAGGGTTCAGAAGTGCTGCTTTAAACTACAGGCTATGGCTGCAGAAAGTATGAATCACCGAGGGTAGGCACAGTGGTAGGCACGCTGGTAAGCACGGTGGTAGGCACGGCCGTAGGAGTCCTTGGCGTGTTTATGAACGATGTTTCATACATGTGGGCTTTCTCTGGGTTCTGTCCTTTTGAATTCCTGTCTTTCCAGTGGATTCTCCTGCGCGCCAAATGCTGGAGCTCCATGTGGCTGCGGTTGCAGCCCAGAGCCCAAACAAAGAGCATGCGCATTTCCTGCGGATCGCTGGGTCTCCTCATTATCAGCAACCTGAAACGAAGCTCCTCTGCTAATTAGGCTCTGTGCGCTTTCTGTGGAAGGAAATGTTGAGTTTTTCATTTAGTTTTTTTTTGTGACTGCTTGGCTCAAGCAGGGTGTGTCGGAGAGACTGAGCCGAATGCATGATGTGTGAAATTACACACACAGAATAATGAAAAAGACTGGTCCCATGGCTCTATCCTCACTGGATGCCTACCAAAGCAAAGAAGACATTCCACACAAAAATAGAGAAAGTGTCAGAATGTGGAGTACATTCGACAGTACTCAGCACTCTTTAGCACCATTATAAAGACTGACGAGTGTATTTTGTACTGCTGTCAGCGGTCTAGACCACTGACAGACCATTGCGGGGTTGATTAATCATAAAGAAAATGTAGAAGATATAGTCATCTCCACCTGCTTATTACTGAAACGTCTGTGCCATTTTGGACATTACTGATTCTAAACAGACTGTCCTATGAATAATGTAGCCATTTCTAGACGTTTTGTACATTTCTGGGTTAATCTACACCTTTAATTCAATTGTTGAGTCTAACTGCCGATTTCGTGAGTAATGCCCGTGTTTGATGTTCCTCACACGCAGGTATTTCACCTGTAGGTTTGCATTTCAGCACTATGTACCCACATTTATGATCCATGTTCTTCTTGCACGTACATGTTATAATAGACATAGTTCCTACATTTTCGCACATTTTCACAACTGTTATTTACTGTTCAAAAGCATCTTACAATATATGAAAACTCTTCTGAAAGATTTATGTATACATATCAGATGATGAATTTAATTTGTATTGAAGTGTAACAGATTAATTTATAGTTGGTGTAAATCTACTCTCTGCTGTATTGACTAGATACTTATAAAACACCCAAGTTTCGTTTTAGACTTAACACCAGAGAGGGAACGATCTACATAAACAGCCAGTTTAATGGCAATAATTAGCCTCCTTGTTGCATTTCCCGAAAAACCTTTTTATTAATCAACGCCATAAAAGTTGAGTTTTACAACACTCAAGCAGCCTGGGGATATCACTAAAATCTGAAGGTTAGGTTTGGCCTTTTGCCTGGAAAATCCCAAAGTTAAAGTGAAGTGGCAGAGCAGACTGTGGTCTGCACTGCTCAAGTGCTGCTTTATTTATTAATTTATTTCTGACAGTGAAATACTAGACATGACCTGGCACCTGCTGGCCTTAAGTACAGGAAGAGAAGTTTGCAAAAGCAGACGCGGAAAATTAGAGGGAAACAGACTTGTTTTTGGCATGCAGACTTGTGTTTGGCATGCAGCCGTAACCCCCCCCGTGGCAAAGGTTAGCGGGGAGCCGCGTGTCACACCGAGGAGTAATTAAGCACGCGGTAAAACCGCTTATTTAAAACGTCCCTGTTATTAAGCATTTCACGGCACCAGCCCCGCTGGTAAACACACCGTGAGTCACGGATCATGATGAAATCTCCCGCAAAAGGGGGCAGTCGCGACTCCCATCCGGCCGCAGCACTGGGTCATAGATGGCACATTCTGGGACAGCATCCGTTCCAGGTGAAATGCCTAATGGGAGGTTGGGGGGAAATGCGGGGTGTTACAGGGGGGGAATGTAAGCGGGTTTCTCCTGTATTTATGTTGCGCTCACATTGCCACCTCCTGGTGACAGAAGCGCACGTTTACCGTTGCAGTGTTGACGCACTACACTTCCTTTGTAGATTCAGTTAAATGGTTAAATTACCATTTAAAATTATTTTATGAAAGATAGTTATCTTAATTTTTGCATGCACAGTTCTTTACCTGTTAATCCCTTTCCCCCCCCCCCATTTTCTTTTACACGCTGACCTGTCGGCTTTCTTAGTTCGTACCATGATTTTTTTGTGCGATGCTCTTTATAGACCTGCCTCGAAGCACTGTGCTTGTGAAATTGACACATGCTGTGATCCATCCATCAGAGTTTTCCACAGTCCAAAGATTTGCTGTTGGTTTAGATTGTGCGTGTGCGTTACTGGGGCGCCCCGAGCTCAAACTAACAACCTTGCAGCCCGCACAGAGTTACCAAACAAGACGATTAGGCCGCTGAGCTACAGACCCGAGTCCTTTGCTTGGGGAGCTAATTGAACTCTTGTCCGGACTACCAGGGGATTCTCAGCATAGCACTTTCACAGCAGCTACATGTGCATGAGCGTGCGCGCGCGTGTGTGTGTGTGTTGGGTTCATGTCCTGTCCTAGCTGTATCCTGACTTGTTCGCTACGTCGCCTGACAGATGCTCAGGGCCCCCACTTTGGAGAATCCTTATGAAACATTAATCTCCTCCCCCATGCCGATGATTGATGGGAGGCAGGTGCGTGTCCCTGTGCATGCTACGAATTGTGCGTGCCTCTCATTAATTCCACAGGTACCTCCACACCATCTACCTGGGCGTGCAGAGCCGGCGCGGGGCGGAGCACGACCGCTGGCTTTACCACTGGAGGATGGTGTACGAGTACGCCGATGTCAGCATGCTCCATCTGCTGGCCACCTTCCTGGAGAGCGCCCCCCAGCTGGTCCTCCAGCTGTGCATCATCATTCAGACGCACAAACTGCAGGCCATCCAAGGTACGGCCACTTCGTTAGCCCCGTCCTTGCTGGGACCTGGCCACGCCCCCACTGGAGAGGGAGGGAGGTTAAGTGCAGTGTCTTGCAGGTGAAGGGCATCCCCACCTCGGCCTCTGGCTCACTGCCCTTTTGGGCCTCCCACACACACTAACACAACGAGTTTTATCTTTTCTGGTGTCGAAAACGGGTCGGGAGGCGCACACGGGAAATGGAAAAGGCAGCAGAGAAGGTAGCAGGTCGGGTCTGAGAAATGGGTCTGAGACACATTGTAAAGAGTGAAGAGGAGGTGTGTGAGGCCTCACACCTAGTGACTGCAGTGTGGCTTAGCCAGTGGAGTGTAAAGTATCTTAAGTAAAAGTTGAGATAATTTTACTATAAAATTACTTAAGTAAGACTCAGTCATCCACTGTAATATTACTTAAGTGAAATTATGAAAGTATCTATTATTAATTGTACTCAAGCATCAAAAGTAGTTTCTGAATACATGTAGTTAACTATTGAAAGTAAAAGTAACTTTTTAAAAAAGCAGTCAGAATCTGAAGAATGGAACTGGAACGTGCTGATTGGCTGAGGTCTTGGTGTGGGTGTGGCTTCCACTGCCATTTTTTGTTTTGAACAGCCTGGAAGCTGAGCACCTGACTTGACTCTGAACCCTTTGTTCTGACATGAATTGTACAGGTGATTTATCTTGGACCAGTAGCAGCCAAGCAGACATTATGGGGTGGACATTAGAATTACTGCTGGGTTTGTGATTCAGTGGGAGAAACATGTAGTGCAGGTCCATGTCATAGTACTGTCATTACGTTTAGCATCTTAAAAATAGCCTCAGCTCAGTTGTTCAGGTACAGAACATGGTTTCAGAGTTATTGTCGTAGCCATTTTAACCTGAATATCCCTAAGAACCCATGTAGGAATGATGGCTATCTGAAGGTTATGGCAGACATTAAATTGCCTTTCTCATCGGGAAGCCTTTTAGATGCTTTCAATTAGCAAAGTGTGTGCCATCAATCATCCTTAACAAACTCGTGTGACATTACCTTAGCCTTTACTGATGATCAAAGCATTTTCGTTTAAGCCTTGAATTTCTCCCAGCAGTTTATGAACATGTGACATGTAGATGCATGAACACGTCCAGAATTCACGTTTATGACATGCTAAATTGAGCAGCAGAACAATCTCAACCTAAACAATTTTACATTCAGCACATATCAGTTGGCGCAGGTTGAAAATGTCCAAACCCGTAAGGAAGGGTCTGCATGGTACGGAAATGTCTGTGAGGCTGGAATTTCAAGGGACAGAAAATGGGAACCAACATGCAGATGAAGCCGAGTGGGTCTGGGATCAGCAAGGTGATACGTGAGCGTAGGCAGGTGTGGATGTTGTGCTTTAAATCCTGTTTGAGAGGGTAACATGTTACGTTGTCTCTGTTTCGGAGCGAGATGAAGCCCTATTCCTCTCTTCTCCAGGAATGACAGCGGCCGCCTCTCTTGTGTCCTTGGCTTGGGCTCTGGCCTCCTACCAGAAGGCCCTGAGAGACTCGCGTGAAGACAAGCGTCCTATGAGCTACCTGGCGGTCACCATCCAGTTCTGCTGGCACTTCTTCACCATCGCAGCGCGTGTCGTCACCTTCGCCCTCTTTGCCTCCGTGTTCCAGCTCTACTTCGGGGTCTTCATCGTGCTGCACTGGTGCGTCATGACCTTCTGGATCGTCCACTGCGAGACCGAGTTCTGCGTCACCAAGTGGGAGGAGATCGTCTTCGACATGGTGGTGGGCATCGTCTACATCTTCAGCTGGTTCAACGTGAAGGAGGGCCGGACCAGGTGCCGCCTGTTCATCTACTACCTGGTGGTGCTGGCAGAGAATGCTGCCCTGAGCACACTATGGTACCTCTACCGGGTTCCTCCGAGCACCGACGCCTTTGCTGTGCCCGCACTCTGCGTGGTGTTCAGCAGCTTCCTGACAGGGGTGGTGTTCATGCTCATGTACTACGCCTTCTTCCACCCCAATGGGCCACGGTTCGGCCGCTCTGTCAGCTGCGCGCTGGACGACCCCAGCGCCGCTTTCGTCTCGCCGCTGGAAGGCGCCACCAACTCGCTGCGATCAAACCGCGGTGGTGGCGGAGGCACGAGCGAAAGGGACCCAAGGCACTCGGAGAGAGACGGTGGTTTCCCACCCGTATTCCAGGTGAGGCCCACGGTGCCGTCCACACCGTCGTCCCGCGTGCCGCGGGCTGACGAGCCCGTCATCAGGATCGACCTGTGTCGAAACCGCTATCCAGCCTGGGAGCAGCACGTGCTTGACCGGAGCATTCGCCGGGCGGTGCTCTTGCTCAGGGGCTCGCCTGTACCGCCGCGTCTCCAGTACAAAGACGACACCCTTGTGCAGGAACGCCTGGAGTACGAGACCACGCTGTAGCACACTACGCAAAAACGCGAGGCCACGCTGGGGGCACATGAACGCGAAGCTATGAGACAGCACTGTAGTGCGGGAAATCAGACTACAAAACGACGGCGTGTGGCATGCAGTGCAGAACGTGGCCACACCCCCCAGTGCTCAGTGCTGGATGCTTGCCATCCGCCTGGAGGTGTAAGCATTGGGTCCGTGGCAATAAAGAACCTACTCTCCATCTACTCAGCGCCGGACCGGTACGTCGTTATGGCTTAAAGACAAACACCAGATCAGTGTGTTTTTTAACCATTGATTCTCTTTTCGACTGACTCCTTTCATTTTTAAATGTCTGTCAGGGAATTCCCTTTTTAGCCAAGGTAATGGCCCACCTGCTCGCGTGCGGTCACCCCTCTCTCACTGCCTCTGGCGAATCTCCCCAAACACCAGCCTTCTCCCTCTGCGACCGGACCCCCGGGAAGCTCTCCCGCACGCCATGAGCTCTACCGGACGCTTTGTAGGCAGCATCCTTCATCCGTTGGAGCCTTTGTGAGTGAGGCGTGCCTACAGTAGGAGGGACTTATAAACAACTGGATGACATTGTGTGGGCAGGATGAAAAATGTATGTTCTTTTTGGGGGAAAACCCGGGACAGGAAGTGCATATGAGGAGTGTGTCCGTTGGGGTGGTTTGGTTAACAGTTACACCGCTGTCTGTGTCAGTCACCGATCATCATGAACAGACCTCAAATCTTTATCATCAGCCATGGATTTCTAGTGCCAAAGGGTTTTTTTTTTCTGGGTGAGCTGTGTAAAACACAGACGGCAGACAAAAGTTGGAGACTCTGACAGCTCCAGGACAGAAACAAAGTGATGTAAATCATTAAACAGTTTTGAAGGTCGGAATTGTGAGGAGGGACACTGATTAGTCCACCGGAAAAATGAACACCCGCCGAGAGTCAATTGGTGAGCGGCTCAACTGCATGGTGCGATTTAATAGGTGGGAATACCACAGTGAGGTTGTTGAAGTGTGTGGCTGTCAGGAGCCCAGTAGGTGAAAGTACAGCAAAGCTAGGGCCCAGTAATCCAGGCACAGTGTGCTGCACTTATGAAATCAGGAGTGCCGTATTCTGGCTCCCTTAGCAACGGCCCTTTCCTGCCAATCAGCACGCTCGACCCCCAAATGAGTCCGAAGACCAGTACACACATCTTCTGGTCCGCTCAGTCCATACGCGTTACCGTCGCCAACCTGTAGCAGGTGAAAACGTCTTGAGGGTGACCCCCCCCACTCTGTGAGCCCTCTTTAAAAGAGCCTGTTCAAACCAGTCGGGTACTGAGCAGCTCGTGACCAAGACCTGGTTGATGAGGATGCCTCTGATTGGACAATAAGATAAATGTTGAAGAAGGACCCAGCAGGCTCATCCCAGCAGGCTCATCCTGTCTCGTTCCTCCACCTTCATCTCCTCACGTGACTCAACAAGCACAACACAGCACATGTGCAAAGTTAAGGTACAGTTTGTGGGTTTGATTTTAGTGTCCAATTTCACGAGTGGTATCAACCTCCACCTTCTGAGGAAGATTACTCCCTATAACCATACTTTGAAGTCATTCAAATATTACAAATATTACAATGGCTTTTCATTTTTTCAGTATTTTTTTAAATTCTCACTGAGTTTGCCTTGTTTTTTTCAGTCCAAACTATATGGTATATTTTTCAGAATATGAAAATGTGTTTATAATTCTGCACTGAAGTGAATGTTACTTTTTAATAGTGTTGAACCAGGACTTTCCCATTATAGCAACACAACACAGTGTCTTAGGAATGCTTACGTTTAGTTCGCCGTCCACCTCCTTACTTAGTTTTCATATTGTAATGATCAGACAGATTCAAATCGCCCTCAGTTTAAAGTTTAATAGCACACCCTACAAATTAGCACAAGATGTAATGACTGTTTCTGGTGGGGAAGCACATTGTGATGACACCACAGTACAGAAATGGATTCATATTCCATCCTTTGTCCATCAGATAAAGCAGGTGGGGTCAAATGGACTTTTATAAAGAAACTTGTCTGTCCCATCGTGGCACAAGTCCATTATCCAGCAGTGGCACATTTAATCAAAAATAAATTTAATTAAGACTTTGTAGGAAGACAGAAAGTAAGTAAACATGTCACTTGTATGTCTGCAGTATCCCCTGATTTATCAGGATTTGTATCCTAGTTTTGAGATTGTAGAACATGCTGATTAAGTCGACACCTTTCTTCATCAGAAATCACGAAAACAAATATTGTGAAATAATACCCTAAAGACACCGATGTAGCACATTGTAAGGACGCCTGTGCAATGTTTGCTCCATGTCTGTGAGTTACATGCCATGTGGGTTGCTAGTGTCAGGTTTTCTTACTCGGGCAACACTGCAGGCGCATCCACATTAATGTTGTGCTGTGTTAGAAACGAACTTCGTAAAGTCTAAATCGATTATTAGAGTACGGGTGTCTCCTCGATTGTCTAAATCGATTATTAGAGTACGGGTGTCTCCTCGATTGTCTAAATCGATTATTAGAGTGCGGGTGTCTCCTCGATTGTCTAAATCGATTATTAGAGTGCGGGTGTCTCCTCGATTGGGCGTTTGTTGGACAGCCAGGTCAATTAGAAATGCAACATGATTGGGTCCCAGCATTTTCATTTTGGATCTTTGGATTAAAACGTTTAAAAACCTCTAGTCTAAAAAACGTCATATTCACAGTTTGTCCCCCAAAATGTCATACAATTAATAAAACGATAATAAAAACAGAAATTTATCTTAGCACCATGGCTGACAGACTTAGAGTTTCCAGTTCACCAAATCTATAGGAAGGATAAATGTTGAGTTACAGGCACATGCACTTGATGCATATTAGCCCAGAATGATGTGAAAACGCCTCAGTAATAACATTCTGTCGATATGCTGCAAAGATGTAACTCTGTGCATTTAGAAAAATGAGGGACACACCCATGATTGTTTGTATTTTCATCTTTTTGACCATTATTCCCACATTTTGTGAAATATGTTTTTGAAAACTCAGCCTGATTTTGCTCAAGTGGGAAATAATAATTTAATAGTAATAATTCAGTTTGCCTTGTTAGATGAGTGTAGTGTTAGCTACGTTTGTGTATTTATAGCACAGCTGTTGTACCTTCACTGTCATTCATTCCACTGGTTTGTAAAACATTCCTGATGATGATGAACAAATAAATTTGGAGAATGAGACACTAGTTTTCAGATACCAGAAGAAACCACGACTCTTCTGCAGACAAACAAAACCATTCTGACAATAACTTTGCCATATAGCGTAAACTTGCGTCAGCAGTGGGATTAACAGCGTCGTATTTATGTAGTGTACACATGCTGAGTGTAAAGCCAATGTAATATTGGTAAGAAAATCCACTACGGTAGAAACCCCTGAATGTCAGCACAGGCCTGGTTGATTCCTTGAGCTGGGGTCTCAGTTATGTTAGAGATAACTTTGCCTGTTAAACTGTCATGCTAGCTTTCACACTACCATTCCTTCCCAGATGAAGACTTTGTGAAATTAATGGGTCATGTTTGTAGGAACATATATGTGTAGCTGATTTTTGTGCCTAAGGGAAGTACTCACATTACCACGGGAATTTGAGTTTTTGCGAGCCTCTCTCGGATGATTGTGAGTCATCCTTAACTCTTGAACAGACTGACTTAGTTTTCAAAATGTTAAGATCGGTTTTATCATTACTGGTTCCTCATCCAGGTTGATGGTGATAGGCTACTCAACCATATCGATGATGACTGGTTTCTCAGCCAGGTTGATGGTGATAGGCTACTCAACCATATCGATGATGACTGGTTTCTCAGCCAGGTTGATGGTGATAGGTTACTCAACCATATCGATGATGAC
>JABJVR010000065.1:4401539-4414982 GCA_025773905.1 Chitala chitala
GCGAGAGCCCGCGAGCGAGAGACAGAGAGAGACAGCGACACAGAGAGAGAGAGAGAGAGAGAGAGAGAGAGAGAGAGAGACTTAAAAAAAAAACTGAACTGTGGATATAATTAGTCTATCCAATGGCGTAGATGGATGGAAAAACTGAGAACACACTCCACTCTCAAAACAGCTGGGCTGAACTCCAGGCTCAGTGTAGACCATTGCTGGGTGAAGCAGGCTTCAGCAGGTGGTCTGATGATGGAGAAAGTTAATGAAAAGAGAGCAAACTAGCAATGAGAAGGTAGAAATTAACAACAAAAAACAGACACTGATTTGTAAACTGCAGTGATGCAGGATTGCTTTTATTTATTTTTTTTTCACAAAAAAAGTAAATAAAGTATTCACAGAGCTGTGTGGATTAAATCTGCCATTAGCTGGCAGGAAACACTGGTCAGAGTGACCTCCATCACCAAGACTAAACATTCAATATTCCATAAATGGGTCAAACAGGTTCCATAAAAGGAGCAACACAGTGTGAAGAAATGTACATAAGTCATGTGGGCATCAGTCTTACAGTCTTGTAGCTCCCAGAATGCAGTGGGCTCTAATACTGCAGCTCCCAGAATACATTGGGCTCTTACACTGCAGCTCCCAGAATGCAACGGGCACAAAGCCAAAACACGACAGTCTTGAAGGACACCAGACAGCACAGCTGGGGATGCCAGTTTGTGCAGCTGGACAAAAGGTCACACGCCTGCCTTCGGGTGACCCGTCAGATTATTACCACGAACAGTTAGGTGCCCATAAGGTCATCTAGGAGAACTCCTCCTATTAATTTTTTTGCCATATTTATTATATAATTACAGTAAAAACAAGCTAATGTTCTAACCTGTGACAACCCTACTCCCACTCTAACATCAAGTGAGACAGTACTGGTGCTGCCTAAGGGCCACCCAAGTCTTTTAGACTCTGAGCGAGTGGCCAGGCTTTGTATTTACACGTGTAAAACAGCAAGTACTTTTAGTAGCCTCTTTTAATAGCCGTTGAACAGAAAAGGTAAAATTCGTTTTATCGCTACACATTCTAAGGCAATTTCATAAAACAACTTCAAAGCAAAAAAAATATATATGTATATATTAATAACAACAATTAAAATAAAAATAAATTAAAAATATACATTTAATGTAAACCGCTGTACTGTTCATACATCCATCTTCCCCTGACTCCAGAGCCGGCGTTTTAAAGAGAAAAGCAGGCCCTTGTTTAGCAGGACTTGTATTTTGGTTTGGTTTTCGTTGCAGTAGCCCTTAAGAGCTTGTATAAAGGGGCCTAGTAAAGCCCATGGCTCTCGTTTTCTACGCTCTGCCTGGACCTGTTAAAACTGTCACAGACAAACAAAACAGTTGCATACATGTTAAATAACAATGCAGAGTAATGCAGTGAAACTCTTGTAAAACCCAATTCACAACCAGGCAGCGTGTCAAAAACACATTTTGTTCCTTGGGGAGTGGGAAGGTACCAGGCCTGATCAGCGTAGGTAAAGGGGCGTCTCTCGCTGCACAGACCTGTAGGAAGACAGGAAGACAAGGTCAAGGCCCCCCAGCGAATAGGTGTGTCAGGGCATCTGGACAGCCTCTGGAATTGTGGGAAATGCTGGGAACACTATTGAGCTAATTCAGGTTCCATGTCTGGTGCTGAGTCAGTTTACGAGTGGTTTCTTAGCAACAGATTAAAATATTCTAAACATGAGGATTCACCTTCTGAGTTCCTGTGTGTGTGTGTGTGTGTGTGCACCTACATATACACATATGGAGATATATGCAGCTTCATACGGACTGTGTTCTGTGTATGTCTTGCCTTACATCAGCAGTGGGTCTGATCCGACACTGCAATAGGTCCCGGGCCACTCCAGTCCTGGATCCAGCGGGTTCCTGCAGCCACTGCGTGCTAGAACCGGACCAGGCGAACTCATGGGACTCTGGAGCTCGGACTGCAGCGGGAACCCCTGTACATTGACATGGAGAGCAACTGTTCATGAAAACATCTTGGGAAGCCAGGAGCTACGTTTCTGATTTAGCAGGAGCCAAGTTAGTTATAATTAAATCTTCTTTACTGTATATGTTGACAACCTTAGTGGCAAAACATGAGTAATTAAGTATCAGTTAGACTGCAGCTCCACAGAAACACTGAGTCACCCTTCTGGAAAAAGTCCAGCAGTGAAACCCTCACTGTCTGTGTACATTTCCCATGTCAGCGGCCACACCGCTGTTCTTTGCTGGCGGCCCGTGTCTGACACGTTTACAGCAAGTACAGAACTCACAGTGTAGGCATCGTAATAACGTGAACAAAGGAGAAAACCAAGTCTACCATGAACATTTAGGAAAAGCAAGTGGAACTGCTGAGCTTTCTCTGGGTCTTTCTCTAAATTCTTAAAACAATGAGATGAATAAGTAAAAAGTCCAGTTAACAGGCTTCCTTGTTTATAGTCAGAATGGGACCAATGTGCCAAACCCTAGCATCTGACAGCCTCTGTCATCCTCACTGTAATCCTGCTTTTCTCTCTTTCTCACTGTAATCCTGCTTTTCCCTCATCCTCACTGTAATCCTGTTTTTCTCTCTTCCTCACTGTGATCCTGCTTTTCTCTCGTCCTCACTGTAATCCTGCTCTTCTCTCGTCCTCACTGTAATCCTGCTTTTCTCTTGTCCTCACTGTAATCCTGCTTTTCTCTCATCCACATTGTAATCCTGTTTTTTTCTCATCCTCACTGTAATCCTGCTCTTCTCTCTTTCTCACTGTAATCCTTCTTTTCTCTCTTCCTCACTGTAATCCTGGTCTTCTCTCATCCTCACTGTAATCCTGTTTTTCTGTCTTTCTCACTGTAATCCTGCTTTTCTGTCTTTCTCACTGTAGTCCTGCTTTTCTGTCTTTCTCATTGTAATTCTGCTTTTCTGTCATCCTCACTGTAATCCTGCTCTTCTCTCATCCTCACTGTAATCCTGCTTTTCTCTCTTCCTCACTGTAATCCTGCTTTTCTCTCATCCTCACTGTAATCCTGCTTTTCTCTCTTCCTCACTGTAATCCTGCTCTTCCCTCGTCCTCACTGTAATCCTGTTTTTCTCTCATCCTCACTGTAATCTTGCTTTTCTCTCTTCCTCACTGTAATCTTGCTCTTCTCTCTTTCTCACTGTAATCCTGCTTTTCTCTCATCCTCACTGTAATCCTGCTTTTCTCTCTTCCTCACTGTAATCCTGCTTTTCTCTCTACTTCAATGTAATCCTGCTTTTCTCTCCTCCTCACTGTAATCCTGCTCTTCCCTCATCTTCACTGTAATCCTGCTCTTCTCTCTTCCTCACTGTAATCCTGCTTTTCTCTCATCCTCACTGTAATCCTGCTCTTCTCTCATCCTCACTGTATTCCTGCTTTTCTCTCTTCCTCACTGTAATCCTGCTTTTCTCTCTTTCTCACTGTAATCCTGCTTTTCTCTCCTCGTCACTGTAATCCTGCTTTTCTCTCGTCCTCACTGTAATCCTGCTTTTCTCTCTTCCTCATTGTAATCTAATGTAATGTAAACAGCCAGAATGACTGAGGTTTACTAGGCTGCTCTGGGGGAGTAGTTGTCAGGTGAGGGAGGCTAACATGCTCCCACAGCTAGTGCAGTGACCTTCAGGTGTAGCACTCAACCAGCAGAAACCTGATGAAATGCAAAAATGCTTGGAAAGGAAGTTGTGTCATGATTTTTGTCAAGAGGACAGCCATCACAGAGAATGAGTAACTAAGAACATTTTTTTCTCTACACCTTTGTTATGGTAATACACTTATCTGGCATCAGCCGAGCTGGAGTTCCTGTCATTTACCTCAAAATTATTCAGGTAGGAAATTCAAGATATGTCTCTCTTATGTAGGGTAACGAAAGCCTGAGGCATTAATGAAAATATGTTTCAAGGAGGCTCTTTCATTTTTTAAGGACAGTTTGGAAACGTGATCAGTATTTCTGGTGTAAAACTAAAACACCTGTGCAAAAACCAAACACCTGTGCAAAAACTAAACACCTGTGCAAAAACCAAACACTTGTGCAAAACCGCAGCTAAACTCAGGTGCTTGTTTGTCAGACACCACAGGAGAACCTCATTTCATTTCCTGTCTGTCTCCATCTGATAGCGGCTCTTCTTTCTCCTCACAGCTGATTTATTCTTCACTCTCAGGGTCTTGTCTTCACACAGCACTCTAACCGATATGCTTTATTATTGCAAGATCAGGCTGTAAATTATAGTCCGACTTCCCTTTTTTCTGTACTTCAATGCTGTAGTGCTCCATAACTAACAAAGTGGTTATTGAAAAGGTGTGAAAAAAGTCCTGTCCTTAACTGAATGGGTCTTAGTTCAACCATGGTTTCTGCACAGACCAAACCCCCACCCCCAAAATACACCCCTCCACATTTGTGAATTTGACATTCGCAATTTCGGTTCTTCATGACTTGGCTGAGTTTACTCAACTTGTTTGAGGGCCAAGTATTATTTGTGAATTTTCACATTTACAGGTGTCCTCCTCCACCCCAATCCTCACGAATGTGGAATATGAAGGGCCGACTATACCGCTGAAAGTGTTCTTCTCACAAGGAAGGTCCTCCATAACGCTCACCTGTGCTCCGACCCCGACGCTCAGCTGTGCCCCGACCCCGACGCTCACCTGTGCCCCGACCCCGACGCTCACCTGTGCCCCGACCCCGACGCTCACCTGTGCCCTGACCCCGACGCTCACCTGTGCTCCGACCCTGACACTCACCTGTGCCATGAAGGGGGAGTTCAGTGAGAGCTGGTGATTGCTGAGTGACGTCTGCATGCTGATGGGTGGATGCTGGGGTGGGGGTGAGTTGGTAACCATGGACTTTGTGGTGAGGCCATGAGGAGGCAGGGTAGGGCCCATCCCCGGGAAGCGGGAGCAGAGGCCAGGCTGTGACAGGTAAGCCTGGCTCAGGTACGGACTCACACCCACAGGTTTGGGACCCAGCAAAGGGGCTGCTGGGCTCAACTTCACATCTACTGGCTCAGTGTAATTCTGGAGGAGGTTACACACAGTAACACACACACCTGTAATTTACCTGGGCCACACCTGCCCGCCATTTCATCTGGGCTATCACATCCAGTCATGTCAAACCCTGGGCTGCAGTGTCCTCACCACACACACCACACAAGTCACCCTACCTTGCAGTCTAGCTAATCAACATCATCCATTAACAAAGTTGTAAATGAATCTCTTCGTGTACCGAAACAGCAACTCATGTTTATTCAATGCCAGCCTTTAACTGCATTTGTTACAGACTCGAAGAGCCATATCTACTGTGCTGGAAAAACATGACAATAATGTGAAACATAACCACTGTCCTTGGAAAAAGAACCTGGTGTCTGTAGTACGAAAACACCATTATCATAGCAGCTGTCCTTGACAAAACCCCTATCAGTGGTATTGTTATGGTCTCTGCCTTCCCTGGTACACCACAGTTTCTTCATAAGATGTCCACTATTAATTTTTCATACTAAAAAACATGTACTAAACAACAGCTTTTGTCAAAAGACATCACAAACTTCCACACTTCTAGCACCTTTCTGTTCCTGACTGTAATGTTTCATTACACTTAAAGGCCCTAATAAATGCTAGTACATTTGTCTGCACCACACAGGTTCCCAGGGCAAGTGAGGGCTCGTTACCTGGGAGACGAGGCTCGTTACCTGTGAGACGAGGCTTGCTCTGTAGGCAGCCAGCTGTTTCAGGTACTCCTTCTTAGCTGTTTCAGTTTTCTTTTTGTATGACTGCAGGGAGGACAGGTGTGTAGGGTTAACATTTACCAACAGTAAAATCGAGGACCCCAAATTGCTCCGGACCCCCAGACCCAGACAAAACTCCTTTCCTCTTTAATCGTGTCTTTAATCAACTTTTGAATCAGTTCCTTTTCCATTTAACTGCTGCAGCTTTCAAGCCCGATAATTGTGAAAACTTTGTCCCAGCCGTGTTCGAAATGTCCGAGCAAAGTTGCACTATGTGACCTGTCGTCTGTTGTGTTTTACTGGTGTGTTTTCTACGGTTTCCGAGCATCTCCTGAAAACACTGTGTGTATGATTCAGTGCGCTGAGTAGTGTGTGGACAGACTGCTTCCTGATAGCTGAAACCGGACCTGCTGGCCAAGAACATGCCCCACAGCAGTCGGCTTCTGAGTGGCTCTTTAACAATCCCCTACACAAACACAGCAGCCTTTTGGTACGTGCCCCCTTGAAACAAGATCAAATTCAGTGAGTACCTTTGGTAAATAAAAATCCTGTCAAACCGGTGTTTCCACTTTCGACCGGCTAGCTTGAGGCCTAACAGGTGCCACTTTTACCTGGAGTCATGTTTTTCAGTGCCCACCTGCTTCTGCTCCTCCCCCAATCCGTCCCACATGGATGCCACGATCTTGGACACCTCGCCGAAAGTGGCACTGGGGTTCTGGCCCTTGATGGCGGCCTGCGTGTCCCTGAAGAAGAGTGCGTAGGCCGATACGGGCTTCTGGGGCTCGTTGGGGTCCCTCTTCTTCTTCTTCTTGGGGGTTTTGGGCTTCTTGGCCCCCGCTGAAGCTGGCCGTTTCTCCCCTCCACTCGCCTGTGAGGGGGACGAAGGTGCACGAACTGACGCAAATATAAATTTGACTGGGAAAAGAGAACTCGGAGAGCTGGGTCCACTGCACTCACACAGAATGCTGGCCATCAGAGAGCAGAGCTCGTTAAGCCCCCTGATTACCTGATGATGACACGTTTTACTGTCCTGTTTCAGTCAAGCTCTACTATGTTTGTGAATGATGAAATAGCAAAAGGGAAGCATACGCTTAAACATTATAGTATAACATGCATAATATGATAAACAGCTGTTGTAACTGCTGATTACTTAGAGTAATATATTATTTATTACCAAAGAGGAACAATGCAAATAAAGCCATTTTAAATTCTGTCTTAAAATTAGGAATTACGTGATTACTGTTTTAGTACCGCAAATTGGCTTTAACGGGGATGAAGAATTACAGCAGGTGACTGGATTGTACAGCGAGTCATTTGAATTTAATGTGATTTAAATCATGCCGTTTGTTTAATCAACAGCTCAATCTCTGCTAATTAATGAGGTGCTCAGCTGGAAAAGCAGCAACCAGAGGTAAGAGGTGAGCTGGAAACACTCCATCACATGTGGAGCGTATTCTGCAATGTCTAACAGAAAAATACACAGAGCTCTGCTCACCACAAAGTCTGCACAAATAATTATAATAATTGTGATTACTATAGCACTCAGTATAATAAAGTTTGAGTACATTATGTTCAGTGCTGTGGTGATTAACGGGCTCGTCTGTTAACTATTACTGAAAAATGCATCATCTGTGGTTAGTCACGTATGATCAGAGTGCTAAACATCTTAAAAATTCCGATAGGAGTGTGTAAACACAGGTCATAATTGTGTACAAACTCACACTACAGACTGAATTTTATCTTAAATAATAGTGGCATGTAAATTACAATGGCCTTATAATTTTTGGCCATCTCAGATGTTCCACAGCTCTTAAATGTAAAATGAAGTAACATTAATTATTAAATTCTAACCAAAGTGAAAGAGGGTCAGGTGGAGTGACTGACTGTGTCTGTTAATTGCTCCCACGTTAACATTCCTCATTAACTCTCTCACCCATATGATTAGTCATTAGCTGGACCAGATGGCATTAATGAGTGACAGAGAGTATGCGATCGGATCACGTGCTCTACCTTTGCATCCTCCGCCTCCTCGTCCGGCACAGAGCTGGGGGGGGAAGGTGTTGCCGATTTGCTTCTGGGAGGCGAAGGCATGGAACTATGGGGTGCACTGTTGCCATTTGGTCTGTGCTGCGATTGGCTGAAGGCGGTCATGTGACCGTGCTGCGCAGCCACCGATTGGCTCCTGGGTCCTATCAGTTCGATCTTCGGAGGGCTGCCGTACTGCGGCGACTCGGAGCTGCCCATGTGCTGCATCTGTGGAACGCAGCGTGGAGGTGAACTCAGTACGCGCGGCAGCGTGTGTGCAAGAAACACACAGCAAAACGCAGGCGAGCCCTGGCGGCTGTTCTGGAGATGCTGGGCGTTAGCTGCTGCCATGACGATATTTCATGGTTATGAATTACACAAAAGGACACAAACCCAGCCTTCTGTAGCAGGTCTACACTGCCACAGCCGTATCCTGTGTCATACTTCTAGAAGGATCAATCGAGGCGGCTGTACATATTCAGCGTGAGGGATGATGATGGCACACAATGACGGAGACCAATATAACACAATTAAGTTGATAAGGGTATTTTATACCCGGCTCGTTCTGACGAGGGCACGGTTTTTTGATTTGACCATCTGTTGCGTGCTGTTTCCCAGCCTTTCCATTTTTGCGCTCTCAGACCTGAATAAACAGGGACACCTGTTCACTGCAGCAACCTCACTGAACTCACGCGTGTTGGTTGATTTCTGTGTAATTCTCTTTTGGTTCCATATGCTTTGAGTGAACAAAATCTGAAGCGTTGTGTGACAAAGGAGTCTGAAAATGTGACATCAGCATTTCTGATTAGTATTAAAATGTTAGCATTTTTCAGCAATAACCCACAAAAGCACACTGAGAACTAACACTCTTTAACACTCTTTTAAATATAAAAACCAGTCTGTAAAGAGGCCAAAACTTCGGATTTTGGATGAGGTCTGTCTTGGAAAATGAACAAGTCAGTCCACAAGAAATGGCAGGTTTGGTTCAGCCGGCAGATGTTCAGAGCATTGCGTCACACACTTCCCAGTTGCTTGTGGCAGCTGTGCATGTATGTAAGTTGCCCAGCAACCATATTTTACAGTGACCTGTGATAGATGTTAAAGCAGAAGTGAATGCAGAGTAGCCAGTCTATCTGCCAAAACACACTAACCCCAGAACTCACAGTCTTCCACATTAATTAACAAACTGTAGCCTTGAAACAATGCAAAAACTTTTAATATCAATAAGTTAAAACAATTAGCCACAAATAGACATTTTCCCAATGTTATAGCAGCTGTATTGGAATGTACGAGCAAGGCCAGTGTATGTTCTCAGTGAAACACAGCTTGCCCCATCCACAAAACCAAAAACTGATTATGCATCGTAAAACTGAGCGAGGTTTGTGCCTGCCAAGATCCTGGGACTACCCAGTCACAAGTTTCACATTATATTTCCCAAATGACAAGAAGAGGTGCCCGAGAACAACGGCCAGGTTCAGCAGTCAAAGCTCTCGTTCCGTTTGATGGGGATCACCATGTGCTCTGAGCGGCTTTAGAAACAACATCCCTGGTGTTAGCAATGTGTGAACCCACACCTCAAAGTGTCGCTGTCGCTTAGATGTGGTGACTGAAAACTTCAAGGCTTCCAGAAAAGCAAAACTTTGACTTCAAATTTCATCTCAAGCAAAAAGAGAGGAAGATGACAGCTGCCACCCCCCAGTGGAGCTGTAAGCCTGCATCACCATGCCACAGACTGAGGTAAACAGTGCCACAAGGGCCAATATAAAAACACTAATGCACTGTTTATTACTTACATTTCAGGTGATTTTAGTTAAGCTCTTTCTATGGATAGTGGAAATACATTTGTTATAAAAGTTACTTTGTATGGTAATTATTGCTCTGCTTCTCTGTGGCCATCCCTGGGAGGTTTAAACATGTTTTCCCATAGGGCCTAATGCAGACACACCCCAATGCATGCAATGGAACAAGTACCAGCATTCAAAGTGAAGAGCAACTCACCGGGGACAGCGAATTGGAGATGGGGCTTCCATCCAGGCCCAGAACATTGGACACAGCAACGCTGGCCAGGTCCATGGCATGTGGGGGGAAATGAACCGGTCCATTGTGATGGACGGGGGGGCACAAGGCATGGAAACTGCCGGTCTCTGCATGCGGCACGCCGGCCAGCATGTGCTCAGGCAGGGTGGGGGGCGTGATGGGGGGGATGTTAAAATCTTCGTCACCAAGGCTGGGCATGGAGTACGACTGTGTCACAGAGAAACGGGATAAGCAGTATGGATGTTACACAGTGCAAATACGAAGGGCATGGTCCGGCCCCTCGACTCGCCCGACCCTGACTGCATGACTCACCCGGCCCGTCGGCATGACTCACCCGGCCCTGACTGCACGACTCGCCCGGTCCGTCAGTATGACTCGTCTGGCCCCTCGGCTCGACTCGCCCGGCCCGTCAGCATGACTCACCCAGCCCTGACTGCAAGACTCGCCCGGCCCTGACTGCAAGACTCGCCTGGCCCTGACTGCAAGACTCGCCTGGCCCCTCAGCTCGACTCGCCCGGCCCCTTCGCTCGACTCGCCTGGCCCGTCAGCTCAACTTGCCCGGCCCTGACTGCATGACTCTCCTGGCCCATCAGCTTGACTCGTCCGACCCTGACTGCACGACTCGCCCCGCCCCTCGGCTCGACTCGCCCAGCCCCTCGGCTCGACTTGCCCGGCCCCTCAGCTCGACTCGCCCGACCCTGACTACATGACTCGTCTGGCCCGTCAGCTCGACTTGCCTGGCCCTGACTGCACGACTCTCCTGGCCCGTCAGCTTGACTCGTCCGACCCTGACTGCACGACTCGCCCGGCCCTGACTGTACGACTCGCCCGGGCCCTCGGCTCGACTCACCCGACCCTGACTGCACGACTCGTCTGGCCCGTCAGCTCGACTTGCCTGGCCCTGACTGCACGACTCGCCCGGCCCATGGGCTCGACTCGCCCGGCCCTGACTGTACGGTTCGCCCGGGCCCTCGGCTCGACTCGCCGGACCCTGACTGCACGACTCGCCCCTAGCCACCTAGCTTTGTTCTTTAAGGTGGATGTTTAAAGAAAGTTTTCCACAGTTACTTCATGGCTTTCATTTTTACACTGAACGTCCCAAGAGTTGTTTCTGCCCGACACTCTGTACACCAGCATCACGAGGGGTCCGGGCTTCTCTTCAGCCCACAGGTGTGTGAGCGCACAGGACACCCTGCCCAACTGGTTTCTTTGCATGCAAAATGGCAGTTTAGGGTATTTTTCCTCCTGTAGTAGCCAGTGTGTTAAAGATAAATTATGTCAGACCGTGTCTCACTGTCCTGCTGCTCTTAGATGTTTTAACTGTTCACATGCGCTCTGCCTTCTCCCAGCATGCAAAGTGCACCTGACCAAGACACCTACAGTGTAGTTGGTGCAGATTGAGGTCGATCACCTTTACATCACAAACAATCCTCTCCAGGACTAATTTGGGACCGCACCAAGACAACCTCAGTGTGGTTGTTTTGGTCCAAACTGAATTCGACTGCTTGGTTTAGATCTGCCCAAACAATCCGCACCAGCAGGGAAAACAAACCAGTTTGTGATTCACCCACACTAAATAAGGCAGGTGTGAAAACACTTAGTCTACAACCACCAGCATTACACAGAGTGCTCGTTTACCCAGGGCAGCCGAGATGAGTCCAGAAAAGGAAGAGCATCCCTCTTCCAAGGGGCCCCTGCCTGCTTCATGTTCTGCTGTGTCTGGCCAGGGGGGTCCGGCACACGGAACTGAGGTGGGGAGAAATAGAGGGTGATGTTCTACAGCAGCATCTGGAGGGGTTAAACCAAGGGCACAGTGCAATTTCACCTCTATCATGCATGGAAAAGGAGCCTTTATAAACTCTAAATGAACGTGGCTGCATTGGCAGTAAACACAAAACCTCGTCCTGGACCCACTTTGTTTTCGGCTGCTTGCTGACCACAGTGAAACGGTATGTCAACAACATTTAAAGAAGTCTCCCTTAGAAGGAGGTAGATCAGAAAACGTTTTAAATTCTTGGCATTCTATGGCTTCTTTCAAAATCAATTGAGCTGCGATTTTTCGTTGTGTGTTGCCTCTTCCCTCCTGTAACACAGAACCAGTGCAGAACAGAAAGGCGTGACCTCAGGATTCACGTGTTCTGCACGTTCATAACCAGCCTGCCTTTGTCACACTGATAAATAATGTATGGCCTGAGGAGATGGGTGCATTCAGGAGGAGCGCAGCCCTGTAACAGCTGTCTCACATGAGCAATGAGTCCTTAACACAATGTGTGGACACTGTATATATACACTGAGTGTGTGTGTGTGTGTGTATCTGGAGGACACAGCCCATTGGGTTATTCACACCATATGCCCGTGTGCTGGACTCCTCACGCGGCACTGAGGAAATGCATTATTCATGTAATTTATATTCATATTTACTGTTGCCTAATCTGTTTCACCTTGATTGCACCTCCGACAGCTACCTGCTCAACCTCAAATCATCTGTGCCTCTGAACAGCACACCTGAGCGGACCTCCAGGCGAGTGCTTCAAGGCCAGAGTAAATGGTGAGCGAGGGTCGGACCTGAGCTGTGAGTAAAGGGCTCAGGTACGTCACGGCACTGACGGTCTGCAGCCCTTTATGAAAAAAGCTCCCTCGAAATGGAAAGTGCAGCGGAGCTGGCGTGACGTACCTGACCGGCTGACAGGAAGTCGTGGTCCAGCTCTGACGCACCCATGTACATGTTTTCACTGTCTGGCTGCGAAGAGAACAGAAAAAAGAATGTGTTCAGCTTAACAAAAGAAAACAGAGTATATGGGGGTGGGGGGGTTAAAGGGGAAGAGTGAGGCCGCCAAGAACAAAATTGGGTCTTTTCCCATTTCTCCTCAGTTCTTTGCCTGGGCGTGTGAACATTTCCAGGGAGCACATCCCTGTCAGAGGTACCTGCTCCTGTCAGGGGAGAGGACGAAGTGGGCAGAAACCGGGGTGCCACAGAAGGCTTCAGGAAGGAGGAGCTCTGCCAGCGGTCCACTCCTCCACTGCCAGCACACACAGCAGTGTTTTCTGTGAGAAACCGAGATCACACGCAGGTGCCACATCAGCAAGTTGGAGCTTACAGATCCAACAACGTCAGACGTAGAAGGCCAGTGGAGAGCGATCTGTCACTTCTCCTCCCTGATCACATTTATCTCTGTGATGGCTCAGTTTGAGCCCTCCTTCTCCGATATAAACCATTTTATTTTTATTACTGGAAAATAACTTATATTAATTAATGAAAGTAGCACTGCAATCAGAAAAAGTTACTGTACATCCACTCAAGCTGCCACTGGCCACACTGACTTCTTAACGTTTTACTCTTTTACTAGAAAACCTTAATGCGAACACTCAGCACAACTGTACCATTCAGCCACACTTCATTACAGAACAGGCTGTATATCTTCTGCGTGCTGTAGTGCAGTGTAATCCAGGCTCTGAACCTGGTGCTGTGAAGTCATAAAGGATTATAGGACAACGGATGGAAGGAGCAGAGCTCCACTCGCTGTGTGAGGAGACCGAGGGTTATTAGGAGCAGAGCTCTGCTCGCTGTGTGAGGAGGTCGAGGGTTATTAGGAGCAGAGCTCCGCTCGCTGTGTGAGGAGACCCAGGGTAATTAGG
>JABJVR010000065.1:4446340-4469393 GCA_025773905.1 Chitala chitala
GCTCTCCCTCCAGACAGGTGTGCTCTGTGTCCAGACAGGTGTGCTCCCTCTCCAGACAGACAGGTGTACTGTCTCTATGACATGTGCTCTCCCTCCAGACAGGTGTGGTCTCCCTCCAGACAGGTGTGCTCTGTGTCCAGACTGGTGTGCTCTGTCTCCAGACAGACAGGTATACTGTCTCTACGACATGTGCTCTCCCTCCAGACAGGTGTGCTCTGTGTCCAGACAGGTGTGCTCCCTCTCCAGACAGACAGGTGTACTGTCTCTACGACATGTGCTCTCCCTCCAGACAGGTGTGGTCTGTCTCCAGACAGGTGTGCTCCCTCTCTAGACAGACAGGTGTGCTCTGTGTCCAGACTGGTGTGCTCTGTCTCCAGACAGACAGGTGTACTGTCTCTACGACATGTGCTCTCCCTCCAGACAGGTGTGCTCTGTGTCCAGACTGGTGTGCGCTCTCCCTCAACAGCTTAGGTCTGAATACAGGAAGCCTGAAGCGATCAAGCAGATGAAACTTGCTGAGTCTGGCAAGAAGTGACAGAAACCAATGGAAAAGGAAAAACACTTTGAGAGGCCTGTTAATATTTAATAAGGGAAGTGAGCTGTTGTGGTTCGACTACACGGCACTATGTCGTTTTGACATTATTTCTTGTTTGACCCAAACATCCGCCGTTTTGCTTTGATTACCTTTTAGCTTCCACCTGGCCAGGTGAAACACGAACCACTCCATAACCGTGACGGGCACAGGGGGATGTTTTTTCACTTCCATATTTCCCTTGTGTCAGCTCCACAACGTTCGTTTACATGTGGCTATATTTTCAGTCAGACTTTAGCTGGATGCTAGTCATTGTTTGTCCAGCTCCCGTTATAAATATGTGCAGAAAGGCGCATGGCTGGAATCGTGAAAATGTGCCCTAGTTTGTCATTTAAGCATTCAAGCTTGTTTTTCTTCGTAGTGTGGAGGATTGCGCCGGGGCCTAAATCTCTCTGTGTCACCGCACTGTAGATTATCTGGTATAATCTGCTTACTCGCCCTCTGGCGGAGGAGGCTGGAGGTGGGGGCACGTCTTCCAAAGGGACCACATCATCATTACTGCTACAAATGGTGCTTGTTTTTGGTGGGGGTGGGTGAAGCTCCCTCTGATGGGCTCTGAGGATTCATACCATATAATCCACACATTTAGAAATTTACTGCATTTAAAAAAACGCATATGGTCACCTACTTTGTTAGCTATGACAGACATCTTCATTAACATCATTTCAGGCATCTGGAAGGTTGGTCATGTCAACTGGACTTCTTTTTCATTTACACAGAATCATTTCACCTTTTATCAAAAGGCTACATCAGTCTGGCAAAAGGTGAAACGTTTCTGTTCAGTTTACTTGACTAAAGTTCCAGATAAACTCACCTGGACGACTGAGAATCTTCATAGACGTCGTTTCAGGTAAAAAGTACACTTACCTTTGGTGCTTTTGATGTTGCAAACAATGAAGGTTTTTGGATTGCACTGGTGCTTCAGGTGTAAAATTCTCATCTGCCAATGCACCTTCTACCCCAACTATAAAGAGCCTTGTTTGCTGGGGAGTGCAGTGGCCTTTTCATAAATAGGGGCATCACATTCAGGCTGCTCCTGAGGTCAAAGATCACGCATCACAGTCCGATAGGGAGCCCCCCCCCTCAATTTCATACAATAAAGGCAGAGACCACAGGGGCATTTCAGTAAATATGATGATGGTCCAGGGAAAAAGTCTCTGGGAGGGTCAAATGGCCAGTGGCTGAACTAACATCATGTAACGCAATGTTTGGTGCGTTAAGTGTGTTAGGGTTACTGAACAAGGAATCACTAGTGCAGTGTGCTTCTGTTTAGTGTCCCTGAGCACAGTTAATGGTGTTCAGTTAGACGTGTCAGCGCCTCTCTGCAGTGGATTGATGTTCCAAGGCTTGGAATTTAGGTTTAGGATTGACGTCTGCAGTGCGTTTGGGTGCCCCTGAGCACAGACCGGAGGAGAGAGACAGAAAACAGCAGGTTATTGTTACCGATCTGGTTCGAAGCTCGGAGGAATCCATCGGCAACGCGGCTGTCGTCTCAAGTTCGGCACACGCCTTCTGCAGCGACACTTCATGGGAAACAGACTTGTGCTTCTGGGTAATATAATACAGGACCTGGTGAATAATTAATTCCACCCACTTCTCCTCACCATTTCGCACAACAAAAACACGCTGCTCACAGCAAGGACACCCGGTGCTGGAAATAGCTGAGCGCTCAGTACAGACAGGCTGAGTTTCTAGAGCTTTCCGGGAGGCTCTCCGCACAAATAGCTGTAGGTAGGTGGTTAAGCCACAGGGATTGTAACCGGTACGTGGGAGGGTCACATCTAAGAAAGGGAGTCTCCTCAGGCAGCCCAGTGTGTGTGTCTCAAAAAGACACCCGTTACTAGAGTCCGCCAGACTGGGCTGACAGCCTTTACTGCATAATATAAAACAACACAGAACAGTGAAGTAAAAGATGCTTTTCCAGCATGCTGGGTTAAATGTCATAGATAAGAACCATCAATACAAAGTCAACAACAACTCATTACAGTTTTAAAAATAGTTCCATGACATTGAATGTTGTTATTGTACTTCCAAATCAGAAAATGACTGAAACGCTATAATTTACCCAGCTGGGAGTGTTACTTTTTGGGAGTGGTTCTTTTGATGTTATCTGACATACAGGATGAGGCTGCTGAAATGTCAGATGAATAAATACAGGAAGTGCTGCCCCATGACAGGGATAATGTACTGACTTCTGTATATCATAAACATTGTGCAAGAAACCAAACCCAAATTACCGTATCGATGCTTTACAGTATAGGTATCATCTGATTTACATTTTGTCAGTTAACGTGTTTTTTGTTACCATAACACTATTGTAGCTTTGCCTGAAAAGAATCTCATGACATACTGTAAAATGTTTGATAATTATCACAGTTTGACTGCTTTACAGCACTTTGGTGCTATTTCAGATGATTGGCATGGGGTTGTCAGATAGGTTGGAAATTCATATATTTTTTTCCCATTTAAAATAACAAGTAGTTTCTTGATCTGTTTTTCAGACTCACAAGAGGTAACTGAGAATGAATCAGAATCAGGGTTATTGCCAAGTACGTTTTCACATACAAGGAATTAGATGTGGAAATGTGGTGCAAAGGTTGGATAGAGCTAGAGAGAGAGAAAACATTAAACAGGAAAAGGTAGCAGGTACTACAAAGAGATGAGCAATATATGAACATTTAAGAAAACAATACAACACATATGTTAAATAGTTAATCAAAAAAACCAGTGTGCAAAAAACAGCCAGGCAGAGGTAGTGAGTACAGTCAGGCAGAGGTAGTGAGTACAGTCAGGCAGAGGTAGTGAGTACAGCCAGGCAGAGGTAGTGAGTACAGTCAGGCAGAGGTAGTGAGTACAGCCAGGCAGAGGTAGTGAATACAGTCGGGCAGAGGTAGTGAGTACAGTCGGGCAGAGGTAGTGAGTACAGCCAGGCAGAGGTAGTGAGTACAGCCAGGCAGAGGTAGTGAATACAGTCGGGCAGAGGTAGTGAGTACAGTCGGGCAGAGGTAGTGAGTACAGCCAGGCAGAGGTAGTGAGTACAGCCAGGCAGAGGTAGTGAGTACACATTCCGTACAAATGTAAATGCAACAAGTTCCGTTAATGAACGCATCGTGTTGGTGTACGTAATGTCTGCGTAGTAGTAGCATAAATAAGTTCCTCACTCTACGTTATCCTGGTTCTTCTCTCCATGTAGATCTTGGCCATTATATCGATCCTCTTCATCGTGCTGTCCACCATCGCCCTGTCCCTGAACACGCTCCCGGAGCTCCAGGAGATGGACGAATTCGGCCACCCGAACGACAACCCTCAGCTGGCCCACGTGGAGGCTGTGTGCATCGCTTGGTTCACCATGGAGTACCTGCTACGCTTCATCTCCTCGCCCAGCAAGTGGAAGTTCTTCAAAGGCCCGCTGAACGTCATTGACTTGCTGGCCATCTTACCCTACTACATCACCCTCTTCCTCACCGAGTCCGACAGGAGCGTGCTGCAGTTCCAGAATGTGCGGCGCGTGGTGCAGATCTTCCGCATCATGCGGATCCTGCGCATCCTCAAGCTGGCGCGCCACTCCACGGGCCTGCAGTCGCTGGGCTTCACGCTGCGACGCAGTTACAACGAGCTCGGCCTGCTCATCCTCTTCCTCGCCATGGGCATCATGATCTTCTCCAGCCTCGTCTTCTTTGCAGAGAAAGATGAGGACGCTACAAAGTTCACTAGCATTCCCGCTTCTTTCTGGTGGGCCACCATTACCATGACAACCGTGGGCTACGGAGACATTTATCCCCAAACCCTGCTCGGTAAAATAGTTGGAGGCCTGTGCTGCATTGCAGGTGTGCTGGTCATTGCCCTGCCGATCCCCATCATTGTGAATAACTTCTCTGAGTTCTACAAGGAACAGAAGCGACAAGAAAAAGCCATCAAGAGGAGAGAGGCCTTGGAGAGAGCTAAAAGGAATGGAAGCATTGTTTCTATGAACATGAAGGATAATTTCGCCAGGAGCTTAGAGGTCATGGACGTAGTGGTAGACAAAGGAGATGAGAAGCGTCCTCTGGACAATCATCTTTCCCCGTGCAAGTGGGACGCGTCTAAGCGTAATACTCCCAACACCAGTCCCAGAACTGTGGGCGTTAAGTACCAGGGAGCTCACCTTCAGAGCCCCAAGAGGTGCCCTCAGAACCTGAGTGCCCAGAACCTGGAGGATAAGTACAACCAGCTAACCTGGTCATCGCCCTTCTCAGCTCAGAGTGCGGGAGAGGCTACAGAGCATGGGTCAGGCCCGGCGCCGGAACACAAAGAGACAACGGGCAAAAGCAAAGACTCTCACAAAGACCGACCCATCACGGATGGAAGGAGCACTTCGAGTGCTGACAGCTACACCAGCTGCTCCACGGACTTCGCCGATGACGAGAGGTTTCCAGGTGGCCGGTGGCAGGCCAGGCACTCCCGTGCACCGCCCCCGCTGGACCTGAGTCAGATCTCGTCTCTAGAACACGGGTCCCCTCAAAACAACCTCTGTGACAACGGGCCAGCTGCACAGGAGTCGGCACACCTGGAGCACGCAGCGGGAGCTTTAAGAAGCTCCTTTACAGGAGCCAACCCAGTGTCCAAAGGCCTGAAGGTAAACTTCAGCCAGAGTGTGGACGAGGAGACGGAGACGCCCATCAGCGGGGTGAGCAGCATCCTCCACCTGGAGGGGGACACCACCCACTGCTTCTCTCCTCATTATGCCAACTCCATCCAGTCTCCAGACTTAGGCTCCGACTTCGAGCTCGTCTCCCTGAGGCATGAGCACCGCAATCACATGGACTCGCCCAAACTCAACGCACAGAGTTTCTCCCCGGGCCCAGGGGAGGCCAGGGTGGCTAGATACCGCTGGAGTGGACCAGAAGCAGAAAACTACACATTCAAAGCAGAAGAAGACAATTTCTCTCCACCTCTGTGAATTCAGAGCAGTCACATAATTGGCCACGGTGATCATGTGACGTTCATGTGACTCTGAGCTCCCTATCTTGTGTCCACAAACCTATGGACCCACTCTTTTAAACAACAGGAACAATGGAGGCATTTGCATGGCATGACAGGTTTCCTAATTCCATCCCTGTTCAGAAGCCGTGTGGCTGTCTTCCAAATGACAGAAAGAGGCTTTTAACCACAGACTTCAGGCAGGGGATTAAAATGTTATTTTTACGTTTAACACAGCATTTCTTGTTTTGAGGTATTCAAAGACATTTTCTCAAAGAAACCTTCTGAAAAACATGCATGTGAAAATGTATGTGAAGGCTCAAATATCTTATTTTTCTTCCTGTAAATAATAGGAAGGTTGCCAAGAAATGCTGTCTTTCACTCCAGTGAAAGTTCTACACAAAAACCGCTGCACTGTTACATCAGGAAACACGTCCACATGTTTAGTGTAAAGACATTGTGTTTTCTGTTAGTAAGACATACCAGTAGACTGTTGTTGTACCCTTTGGTTCACCTTAAAATCATATATAAATAAGGTGTGACACTTGTCAAATATCGACCTGACGGTGAGAGGTAACTGTTGCCCTTATCAAGCTGCCTGTACAAATGGTCACACAGAAAACCAAATTCTCAGTGCAAAGTGGAAAACTAGTTTTCACATACGACCCAGGTACAGCAAAGCATGAATTTCCCATTAATCGTACTAGTGCAGTGACCCTGGATGAGTAGAAAACATCCTACCAATATACATTAGTTCTTTAATCTTTCCTGTTGCTGTTTGCTGATTGACACTAAGATCCTATTGGTGCTTCTTGTCCAATAGAACACCCAGCTGGTGGATCACGATTGGCATCGACTTCATGTTGGTATTTCGTGAGTGGCAATAAACCTGATTTACTCTATGATCAATAACCAGTTGCCAGTTGTGGAAATGATCAGCTTTTATGGGTCGCTCAATAGAACAGAACATTCCTTTCTTAAACTATTTGAAGTTGGTTGGCCCTGAGCACTGCCTGGGGGAGAGGGATGGAAAACCGTCCCTTCGGGCGAGAACAACTGAACAAGTGTCTGAACATGCAGGATGTTTAAAGACTCCTGTACTGTGGACTTATCCGTGAGGTCTGGTGTTTCATGTCCATGGGTGGGGCTTGTATTCAAGCATTCCTCAGAACAAACATTTTATCATTTTATGGTAGCGTTTAATGTTTTAAATGAAATACATAGTTGTTGAGGGCGCTGTCATATTGTGCATTTAGGTATGGATGTTAGCCGACTGTTTTGCTGTTTCCATAAATACAATCTGGTCCATAAGTATTTGGATAGTGACAATGTTGCAAATCATTTTGGCTCTAAGTGCCACTCCTGTGGATTTGTAATGAAGCAGGCAGGATGTGCTTTATGTGTACTCTGAGCTTTAATGTAAGGGTTTTGTCAAAAATAGTGTAAAACTATTTTTTATATATAACCCTCAATATTAAGGGGTTCAAAAGTAACTGAACAAACGAACGTACTGTATGTAATGGGTAAGTTGTACTTGTTAGTGCTTGGTTGCAAATCCTTTGCAGCCACTGACTGCCTGAAGTGAGGAGCCCAGAGGCCTCACCAGTCACAAGTCATGTTCCTGCCCTCCTAAAGCTCCACCAGGCCTGCACTACACCCACCTTCAGCTCCCACTTCTGCTGGGGTATTTTGCCTTCAGCAGGTGACATGCGTGCTCGGTTGGGCTCAGGTCAGGTGATTGGTTCAGCCATTGCTAAACACTCCCCGCCTACTTTAAAACTCCTGTACTGGTGCATTTCAGGTCATGCTCCATGTGTGCTTTCTGAAGCACATGGCTGAATCAGAGCACATTATACAGCCCTGTTTGTTCCAGAATCCATCCTGCTGCTTTGGCCAGCAGTCACATCATCAATAAATACAAGGGGGCAGTTATTGGTGATGGAGGTGGGGGCATACATAAAAACTGATGCAATTCCTACATAGATCACCACATTTAGATGTAAATGCCCTCAGAATAAAGCTGGACATCTGTGCTTTGACTTCATATTCACTGTTTACTTTCATCTCCAGTATGGACAGCTGAAACAACGATAACTTTGTCAATACACAGATATTTATGGACTTGAGTGTATGTACTGTTCTTGCCCCACTCACCTTGCACTACGTTTTTACTGCCGTTACCTGACCCAAAGACAATACCTTGTTTTGCTGACTACACGCGTCCGGAGCCGAATGTTTCCCACAGATCCGTGCTCGCTCGATGTTGCCTTTTGTTCTGGATGCCCTGGGACGGGGCTGCTGTTTCTGCTCCGCGGCCATTGACCTTGTAACGTCAGTATCTTGACATTTCTGCTTACCGTGTCAGTAATACTGATGTGTGTGTGTAAACACGCTAACATACTGCTTGCTGTGCAGGCCAACGTTGTCGGAGTTCAAATGCAAGGTTTTCGTCATTTTATTTTAACACCTTTCTAGAAAATGGATAAATACAGACTTTATAGTCATCAGTGTTTTCTACAAACGGAGAGATGTGGAATACCTTTAAAGTTTTTTTTTCCCCAACACAGCTAACATTTTTAAGGAGAAATTGATGCAGTTAGTGTACCTTAAAATTGGTTAATTAAAAGGTTAAATAATCAGTAAATCAAAGAACTTGAATGTATAGAATGTACATTAGACAGTCTTTACAAAATGCCACTTATAAAGGAGTAATAACCTAAAAGTTCATGCATTTATTCATTTTCCAAGCACCTGTCCTTGACAGTGCTTTGGGTCACTGGCAGCAGAGGGTGTAAGGCACGGAGCACTAACTGGCAAGCCCTAGTAATATGAAGATTTAATTTAAAGTTATCACATACTGTTGCTTATTATTTAAACCATAATCATCAATAATTATCATATACTGTGCCTTTTTTCTAAATGGTTCTTTATGAAAAGGCTAAAGATTTTTTTACATACATTACCAGTGAAAAGTTTGATACACCTGCTTTAATATAGCACTACAGCATTTTGAAAATTGGTTCCCATCTTGGATTCCTCAGAAAGGTCCCCTTGGCTGTAATAGCAGCTGCAGTGACCATGTTCTAGCATTTTAACTCTAACTGACCTCGGGTCAGAGTGAAATTCCTGTGCTTTAGGTGACCTGTTTAGTGAAAAATCTGAATATATATATAATAATGTACCATAAAGCAATTATGAACAATCGTATTCAGTTTAACCCACAGAAAATTATGAAAAACCTTGGTTCCAGCATGTGGAGTCCAGCGTTTCACTGGTACTGTAGCTGAAGTTTAAAAGATGCTTATCTGACCCAGTACTGTACAGAAATCCACAGTCTGCGACAAAAGCCGGGTTGAATGTGATGCAGATAGTACTGTTGGATTCTCAGGTTTCCTTCAACAAACATTCAGTGTGATGTTTTGTGTTAGTTACAATAACACAGCTTCTTCTTTTTTAATTCAGTGAAAGTTTTGTCTCAAAGTGCCAAACTGGCAGCCTGAGAGCGCCACCCTTTATCCCAAAGTTTTAGATAATCCCATTCCCATCAAAACAGATCTCTAAAACAGGGCCAGTCAAGACAAATCCTGAATTTATATTTGGGGTTTAACTAACTGAATGTAGAGCAACTGGAAAAGTGAAAGACAAGAAGTCAGATCGGCATCATAAGTGGAAAGTGAAAAAGGGAAAAGGTTATATGGCAACAGGAATCCGTAACCGTAGTGCTACACAGTGACCATGGCAGGGACTCACAAGAAATGGAAAGTGTGTCAGAAAAGGACAAAGTGGAACAATGTATGAATATTTAGACCGTAAGAGAAACAATGACTGTGAAATTCTGACTGTAGCAGTAAATAATGACCATAAAAGAAAGGAGTGACCGTAACAGGAAAATATGACCATAAAAGAAAACTGACCGTAAAAGGAAATAATGACCATAAAAGACAACAGTGACCGTAACAGGAAATAATGACCATAAAAGACAACAGTGACCGTAACAGGAAATAATGACCATAAATGGAAATTGTGGCTGTACAAGAAAACATTGAAGATGGATAAAAGCAAGAGTAAAAAGAAGGTGCTGTGATGCAGGTATTGTGCTGGTGTGGTTCACAGGGTTAGTGTCTGAGCTGCTGTCACTCACCTGTGAATCTAGGGGTGCACATACTCCTTAGCACTCTTCCTCACACTGCGGCCCGCTCAGGAACCAGGGAACAGCAGTGCTCACAGTAAGGGGAACAAACCAAACCTTTACCCCTGTCCCGTGGCTTTGTGTCAGAGCCCATTTAACCCTCATCCTCCAACGGGCACATCTGCGATCAGGCAGTTCACCCCAGGGACCCCTCTCTGTCTAATTAGGCACCAGACTCCTCACTGTAAAATAAGAACTGAAAAGTGCTCTACAGCAGCAAGTCTTACTTCCCCCTTTCTAGGAAACCCTAAAATCGATGACTATTAATTACAACAGAGACATCCTGGCTGTAAAGAAAGTCGGACTTTAAAATGATACTAGTTTTAACTGTGCTCAACAAAACAGACCAAAACATGAGTGACTTGCCTTGTCGAGGGACACTTCTGTAACGACGCTAAAATGAAGCAGTTTGAAAAAGCAGTGGACCGGCACGCACCGACTTGAGTTCTGCAAGCTACACACTTTGGCATGCATTCTCAGTGTGACGAAGACTTCCCACATCTTCAGCCCTACTTAGCATATGCCTCTTCCTCATCCTCCTTGACCTTGCCTATTTTCCCCCGTTACTGTAATGTTTTCACATTTCAGTGTAACCTGTTATGACTTTGGACTCAGTAAGCATGTAGTTGTCTCGGAATGTAACCACAAAGCACTTTAGCGCTCCAGAGCATCATGTCTGCCACGCCGTGTATTAGCACTTGCTGGATAACTAATAAATGTATATGCATCTTGAGCTTGTGTGCACCATGCTAATGAAGTCCATGCATTATAACTGTACAGGGTAAAGCTGCATTCCCTAAAGCAATAAACATTATTAGCCACGCACAGACTCCAGTGACTCTTAGATCCGAACTCACTGAAGACGTTCCAGTGGCTACAAGTGTTTTTCCAAACTGTAAACTCCTCAGCTAGATGTGGGAAAATTAACACTGAAGTAGTTGCATCCTCCCTGCAATTCTATATGCCAGAAGTGTAATTCACTGAAAGCAGGCCTTCTGTAATCGACACCGACTGCAGCAGCACAGAACATCCTCTCCCTTCCGGTCATAAACAAACATTCGATAGCAGCATGCCAAGGTTGGCTTTCTGGACTGCTGCTGCTCCCCAGTGGTGATTACAGGTTATACAGTTCACCAACCTGTTGAACTAGAACAGGGGTTGGCAACCTGCACATCAGGAGCCGCATGCAGCTCTGCCACCCCTCTGTAGTAGCATTCACTGTAATGGGAGAGGGACCAAAAATGGCTCTTTTGGTAGTGAAGGCTGCAGACCCCTGAACTACAAAGATGAAAGCTTGGGAAAGAGAAAAAAACAGCCTTTTCGAACTCCCAGTTATAACAGTAAAATGTTTATTAAACAATTATATCAGTTTATTTCAACTGTACTGTAACCTCTGCTTCCTTACTAAAGTAGCATAAAACAATAGTGTTACTTCCGGCAACCACTTGAAAGTAAAAGGAAAAAAAAGGCTATATAATTTTGAAATCAAGTGATGAATGTCCAACTCATTCTTGTTACAGCCTAAATGTATTCTGGACAAGAGCGGATTACTTAAAAGATTAACTGCAGCTAAAATGTTTCAGAATGTTTTGTATGTTCCATGTGTACATAAACACATTGGTGCTAGAGGCCCTAAAGTACAGCCTGCCTGCAGATGTAATGCCAAAGCAGTTTGTCTTTAAATCCCACCTGAAGACCATCCTGTACAGTTCACCAATACTCTGCTGCCGCTTCACACACACACGCCCATATTCTGCTACTGAGTGTTCGTCTTTATGCTGAATCCCTGTGCCATTCTTTCCCCCACCAGCTCAGTGGGATGCCATGGTGAGAGTTGTTGCCCCCAAGTGTAACCAATGGATTCAGCAAGCCTACATCAAGGACACACAGACATCTTCATGTTCAGAGTTAGCTAATCCTTGTGTGTGTCGGCATGGTGAGGAGGAACAGTGAGCCAGTCCACCTCAGAACCCCAGGATTGTCCCCCCCCACACACAGGAGTTTTTACATTCCTTTCCTCCTAGGCTAACTTTTACTTTGGCTTGTCTTTTTTTTTTTTTTTTAACTAATATGGTCCTGCACAAAGCAGTATATAAAAATGAACCACAGAAATGCCAATTAACCCGCAATAAAGCACTACAGTTTATAAACTTGTATTAATAAGTTTGGAAAATATAGGTACGAACCTCCTTTAAAAGACCACATCTGCAGCTAAACATGCTGACTGTTGTGAATACCTACACAATACGTGTAACGGTCATGATGCACTTTGTTCGTGGAAAACAAACACCTATTTAAGTAGAGGCATTCACAAAACGATGCCACTAAGATGTCAGAGGTGAAAGACGTGCCCCACTGAGCTGTATACGCGGGGTAAAGGAATGTACCCGTACTCAGCAGGCGTTATTTCTATAGTGTGAATGAGAAGTGCATAACATAAAGCAAATCAACATCTTTGAGGAAAACGTTTATTTTAATGTAGAGGCCAACTGATGTATTCAGCCAACAAAATTCCTGCAAAAAGACAGAAAAAACAAATTAGATCAGCAAGCACAAGCAACCTGACCTGGGGGGGGGGGGGGGTACGCTTTCAACTGTGACCCACAGGCTCTTTACAGAACATTTTAGTGTGATTAATCTACTCAATGTACTAGAAGTTCAAACCGTTTTACACTGTACCCCATTATACCCCACGGTATTCACACAACAGTCCTGTTACTAATCACAAATGACCAAATGAAGCTAGTTTTATATCAAGCCATTAACACATTAAGCAGCTGGAGGTGGTTCTGCCACAGATACAACGTAACCTGAATGTTACTTGTTCTAATCCCAAAACAGGGTAGCAAAACACTTGGAAAAATCCTACTGCTCAATTAGGAAAGCATTAAAACGCAGTACCGGTTCAAGTCATTAACCAAGGCAGGTTTCTCCTCGTGCAACTGGGACTGATTCACAGATTCTGTTCTTCCATGAGGTGAGTTCCAAAAGCAGGACCGTCTCATTGGTGTGGGCCCATTTCAGCCAAGCCGCATGAGAGCGGCACAAACTCACTGTCTACAGAAACGAGCACACAACAGCATCCCTGCACGCGCCTTACCGAGCATACTCAGGTCATCCTCCTGATCAGCCTGTTTATCTGGTCCTCCCTGTTGCCAGCATCGCCCCCCTCCACAAAGTGTGTCGTCTTCTTATTCATGCCGCCACGGGGGGAGGACAGCTTGAAGGGCCACAGGAAGTTGTTGGCTGCCTTGAAGTTCTTTCCTACAGTGTAGATCTCATGGATCAAGTCCTCAACACAGAGGATGCCGTACTTCTCTGCAAGAAACAGGGATGTGGTTCCAGAACAAGTCATGCACAATCCCTCGTTTCAACAGCATGTCATCCCTGTGCAACATTAGACAGAGACCTCTCATCCGTACGGCACGTGCGAAACTCACTCAGTGATTTTTCCACGAGGGAGTTGTCCGTCAAAGGGATGCGCTGCTTCTTGATCTTGCCATAACCACGTTTGTAGACGAGCTCACGCACGGACTTCAGGTTTGGATAGCTAGCAGAGAGAGGGAAAGGACGACGTTCACAAACCGTGAAAAGAGGCTCATTCCCTATGAACCTGAGACTACAACCTCAACCACTCAAGCATCCACAACATCTAAACACAAAGTACTGTCAACTCCATCGTATGCGAGCTGCAGATCTTCCACACAATGCTTGCGAAGAGGAACCCAGACTCACCCCCAAGCAATGTAGGGCTCAGCGATTCTAAGCATGTTGATGGATGCCTTGTTCAACTTGACGAACACGCCGTTGAAGATCTGCCGCAGCCGGAGAAGCTGCAGGACCTTGCGGACCTTGGGGCTGACGCCGTTGATGCTGGAAGTGGAGGCAGACAGTTAAGCAGCGTGCTCTCAGCTGACCACGGCTATCGGCATGAACACGACAGCTGTGGTCTCAGACAACACTGGCTTTAAATCAGCAAGGCGTCACCATGGTCGATAAGACGGGGAAAAAAGATTCAGCATCATCAACCACAAACCCCGGTCCAAAAACACATTTCTCGATTGCTTTTGACTTACCCCCTGATCCTGACGACAAAAGCCAGTTTGGGTTCTGCGGGAACGTAGAAGTTTCCGGCCTTGCGGGCCATTCTGGCCAGACGGATTTCACGCCTGTACATGGCCCTGTACTCCTTGTGGTAAAACTCGGCCCTCTTATAGATCAGCTTCCTTGTAGCTTTGCGAGCCTGGGGGGCACACGAACACAGCCGTGAGTTTCACATGGCCGCACCACGGACGCGCCAGCCGAAGCGAGCCAGCGTGGGCTACACGTCACACGGTAAAGCTGCCCTCACCGCCTTCTCCGCCAGCATCTTCTTGATGCGGTGAGCCTTGGCGGCCGCGAAGGCCTTCCGCCTTTTCAAAAGGCTCTCAGGGACCGATGGTACCTTCTTCACTCTAAACACAAGAAGCGTCACGAAAGGTCACACGCCGTGCACACGCGTGACAACGCGCCTCTACTCCGGCGCATGTGGCCTAAAGTACGGCTCCACCTGCCCTGCAAAGCAGTAACGCTGCCTGTGACACAGCGGTGACCTCGCACCAGCTGTGCTAAGGCGCCAACTGAACACCAAGTCACGAACCTGAACACCGACATTACACGGGACAGAACGCGTCACAGCTGACTTTGGGCAACTGGGCTAGCCACAGAAGTGCTTCGCTATGTTCACAGACACTTTACGATTTCAAAATGTTTAATTCCAGTTTTCAAAACAAAGTACCAATTATTAAAGCTCGTTATACAACGGGACTGAAACACATATTTTACAGAAAAATACACGTTTTCTCCCCGATGATCTAAAAGAAGTACATGAGAAACCCAACATCAACAGCATACAGCGGTAACATGTCTGCTCAAAATATGAGTTTCAAACGAATTATATTTCATCCTGTATTCCATATTTGGTCGAGCAGTACTAAAGATAAACATTTATTAGAGGATGGAATAAGATTTGTAAAGAACTGAATTGCACTCACTCTTCGCCCGCCATTATCCCCACGGTAAAAGAGGGCTATACGCATGCGCAAATCACACTTAAATGTGGGGTCCGGATGGGACGTAAAAGGAAAGACATGCTGTCTTCTAAATGCCTGATTTTGTTTGCAAAAAAAATATATGTGTGTGTAACATTTGGTATTTTAAGATTAAAAACACTTACAGTCATAAAACGTTTAAATGAATACAACTGAAAGAATGCGGAGGTAAACGAGTTTTATATATTGCTTTAAATGCCGTTCATTCCTCAAAACATTTAATTCAGGCAGTGAAAAGAGACCCAATTTTTAAAGGGCTTTGGTGGCTCGCGATTGAGAGACGTTCAGACAAACCGTCAGAGCGGCGCTGCTTGGTGATGTTTACTATATGGTTGGTGAAAAAGTTTTAACATTAGCGTGAATCCGCTGCATTTTAGTACCATCTTGGATAACCGCACGGCTTTCACATTTTGTGACGAGCGCTGCTGTGTTATAAGTTGTGACGGTGTGCAAAAATTAAATATAACTAAATTTAGCTGATGATATAACTGTCCTACATATATAGATTTATATATATGTCGCATACAGATTTTCTCCTGTCAAGTAAAAAAAAAATTGCAGGGTAATGTCGGACACGGTGAATATTCTTTCCGAGTTTTGTGCAGTTGGTTTTAAAATTCTTTGGGCTTTCCTGTCGGCGGGACTGAAATGGTTTGTCCGACCGAAAGAAAAAAATATTGCGGGTCAGGTGTGCTTGGTGACCGGGGCCGGCGGCGCTCTTGGCCGGCTGTTTGCCGCAGAGCTCGCTCGGCGCCGGGCTGTACTGGTTCTCTGGGACATCAACCGTGAAGGCAACGAGGAGACCGCCGAGATGGTGCGCGAGATTCACCGCGAGACGAGCGCTCGCGGAGCAGGTGAACACTTTACCTAACTCGCGAGGGGCAATGTTTATTTATTTTGTTTAAGAGGTTTTATACGTTCGAGAATACAGTATCTTCTAAATACGGTAGTGGTAAGATGTTTTACATCTCCGTGATCTTTGGAAGGTGTGTCGTCTCTAGTTGCAATCTGGCCAGAAACATATTGCGTTTTGTTTTGCATTTAATTTTTTTTTTTTTATTAATAACTACGTATTATTAAATGTTGTGGATTCTGTCTGTCGCCTGTGTTTAAGAAAAGATGTGGTGATCTGTCTCTGTTCGGTGAAGGTGCTGGAGACACGATCCTGCCCCAGGTGTACACCTATCTGTGTGACGTGGGGAGACGCGAGAGTGTTTATGCCACGGCGGCGCGAGTGAGGCGCGAGGTGGGATCAGTTGACGTGCTGGTGAATAGCGCATGCGTGCTGTCCAGGCGCCACCTACTGGAGTGTCCGGACGAACTCATTGAGAAGACCTTGGCGGTCAACTGCCACGCCCATTTCTGGGTGAGCCCTCCAGGGAGAAGCAAAGCTTGGCCAGCTGCATATTGATTCACTTATGGTCATTTGATTTGTGGTGTGGTAGTTGTGAGGTCACCATGAAAACGGGATCATCTGTGCAAGCTTTGCCGTGCGCAGGAATTGCTGGTAGTCGAGGCTGCCTGTGATGGAAATGGCAGGTTTAACTCTGGCACATTTCATCCTACCTGTAGACCACCAAGGCCTTTCTCCCTGACATGTTGAAAGCCAACACGGGCCACATTGTCACAGTTGCAAGCTCAATGGGCCTCTTCAGCACACCTGGTATGGAGGTGAGTTCATGAGATCAGAAGAGAGGAGACCAGAGTGTTAGACAGGGGCTCTGTAGGTGGCAGCTATCAGACTGAACCAGAGTTGCTTTAAGAGGATGACTGGACAAGGCTTGGTGTTTAAGCACAGAACCTTTGCTCACTCTTTACGCCAGCTCTGTACTGTGGAAAATTTTTTGGGGTTTTTATTAATTGATTGGCGCAGAGGTACAGACCTTTGTTTGCAGCTGTAACCTGTGTGTATGTGAAGCGTTGGAGAGACAATGGAAACGGCAGTGGTACACAAATGTCACACTCCAGTTTTGATTTCAGGATTACTGTGCCAGCAAGTTTGGTGCCATCGGCTTCCATGAATCACTCAGTCATGAGCTGAAAGCTGCAGAGAAACACGGGGTCAGAATGACGCTTTGCCCCTTCCTGGAGGACGCGGGCATATGCAGCGGTTGCAGAGTCCGGTGGGTCCTGGGCACCGCCGCTCTGCAACCGCACAGTCGACCATCAGTGTCCTCCATCTTAGTCGGTATGCAGTTGCCCTCCTTGCGGTGTGGACACCTTCCAATTTCTTGCCCCCACAGGAAGGACATGACGCCCCTCTTCCCGCTCCCTCACCCTGAGCGCTGCGTCCGCCAGGCCGTGCGGGCGGTGCTGACGGACCAGCCTGTGGTGTGCGCCCCGCGGGGCATTCATGTGGCAGCCTTCATGAAGACGTATGTGCTGCCGCCTCGCTGTCCTGCTTCACCCTCGTGGGGGCAGTTCGCATAGTGCTGACCGTGTTTCTTTCTTGCAGCGTTCTTCCTTTCGAGGCGGTTGTGTGCATGTACCGCTTCCTGGGTGCAGTCAGGTGCTCGCACCCCTATGTGGATCATCAGCAGGAGACCATGAACAACAACGAAGCGGCGGCTCAGGACTAGAGGCCCTGGCAGACTGTTCCAGCTGATTTACATGTTCTTATTCCATCGACGTTCTGCAGCGAACGTTACGGCTGAGATGAATCTCGTCACATGCTGGAAGTGGTAGCCAGGCTAGTCCCAATGCTATAAGTAAGCCATACCTTTTGTGTCCTTCACAAAATCCATAGTATCCTTACTGGGGTCACCATAGAAACCATCACCGAGGCATGTTGAAGGATGGTTCAGCAGCAGTCAAGGATGGGGGCATGTTTGTTTTGTATATTGTCTTCTCGTGCTGTGAGACCGCGTTCCCTGTGGTTCTCCTCGCAGAGTGTGGATCGTGGTCGTTACTGCACAGAAAGGAAACCGCTCGGCACAGAAATGCGTGCTGTGTGGTCTCCCCACTTTTGAACAGTGCCTTTTGAAGGACACCTTTTTCCAGTTCATCCTAGGCACATGCGTACCGAGCACTCGTTGATGGATGCGTGAGGTGTTTGTAACCCCTTCTGGTGCTGATGTCATAGCCATTTTTGGAATTTGAACGTGCAGTTGTCATGTGACTGGTGCACTTCTCTTTGTACTGTTACATCACGTGTTCTCCTGTGCCTTTCCTCCTGACTTACGATTATGTTTATGGCTTTCAATTTAATGTGCCTTTAGAATCCAAGCAATGGAGACAATCTGGAAATACTACAGTTTGAGTGGATGATTATTAAAACGTTTTTGTCTGGTGAATGTTAAAATAACTACCTCTTAAACGGGCAAGGATGCTCTTTAAAACTGAATTTATTTTTGTATTTTTAGATCTGGTAGTTTAAGTTGTACGCACTTGTGCTAAGCAGTGTTAGGGTGTGGCCATGGTGCATGGGGAGGGGCCAATCAGGCAGGTGGGAGGAAACCCCTGTGTTTATCGAGTAGGTGCTGCTCTCCCTAGAGGTCACTTGGATGTATTGAATTTCTGCTCTACATCTGCTAGGACTACTTTGCTGTAAAGAGCGTGTGAGAGCCACCGTCGTGTATGGCCACTGGGGGTTTACTGCATCAATCTTAGCCAAATCCTAAGGCTTTGCATCATCAGCTCTCTTTCTTGCCCATGTAAATGATCACGTGGTAGTAAGAGGACAATTTCCTCTGGGTGTTACACAGCAATGCTTCATCTGTGACTTCCAACTTTCATTGTTGGTTCTGAGAGAAGATTCATCGCTTTCTTCCAGTCTGTCCATCTGTGATATGGGAACAACTCTGAACATAATACTGTTTGCCAGCATATTTGCTTGGATGCAGCCACTTACTGGAGCTGCATGTGTATCGATATGTGAGTAATATCTCCACACATGAGGTCATACAAATCTGTTCAGATTCTTGTAAATTCCAATATTGCACAAGTACATGTCATGTAACATTTAAGGCTTTATTTTCTTGAAAGTGATAAGCTTAAAATGTTCAGTTATTGAATAAAAAAAAAAAAGCTACTGGTTTTTATAATTGGCTGCTTCAGTGCCCAAATCCCTTGCATTTTGTGGGCATTTTCCATAATTGCTGCAGTCCATGCTCAGACAGCCCACCACACACTTTGTTCAGTATCACTTGCCCAGACACCAGTAAGTGCTACACGTGAAAAGTGGTGATTCGGAGCACCGGTGAGTGGTTATGGGACAGAGGAGGCGCCAGCAGGACTGACTATTGTGCTGCACCGCCCCTTTCAGGAGGAGAACTAAGACCTCCTGGTCTGGCTAGAGCCCCCTGCTGGTTGTTCTGCAGTCTGTTAACACAACTGAGGCTGCTTTCGTCAAAGGTAATGCATTAAGAGGGCTTTTATTATAATTGTTCCCCCCCCCCCCTTTAAAAATGCTCGTATGACGCAGATCACTGCTGGAAAGAGCAGTCGGGTGGATGATTCTTGAATCAAATTCCAGAGGTCCCCCCCGCTTCGGTCCCAGATAGGGTGCTGGTATCATGTCGCAACTTTACACTGTTATTCCAGCAGGGTTGCATTAGCTCTGAGTGTGCCTTACCATTCAGGCAAGCAGAACGGTTTCAGCAGAAGGCACACACACAGTTTCCGTTAGCCTAAGCGGCTGGAAGTAGTGCACTCGCGAAGGTCACAGGTGTGTGTTTCTGACTAGTTTAGCAGTGCTGTTTTAGCCGACGCCAAAACTACACAGCATCTGCACTGCTGCGACCTTTATGAGTAGACTTCATGTTTCCACTGCTCAGCAGATGTGTGTGTCACGGAAAACCCTGTAGCAGTCCACTATAGTGCAGTCACAGTCGGCGAGTGCTGTCTGCGTGCCTCTGGAGGTGCTGACATTTCCTGCGGCTTTTATGAGTCTTCAGCACGATGTCTCTCGTGCAGTTCTACCTACAGGCGTTTGACCATTTAGGAAGCATGGCCAAACAGTGTTTGTGTATGTGCCAAATAGACATGGTGCTTACACACTTGTTTATCCAGGGAAAGGGTTCCTGACTTCGTCACCACTAAAATCCCATTCAAGCTTCCAACAAGCAGTTCAGCCCACCTCTGGGGCGCAAACTGTACTGGCTGACTGTACGTTGTTTCACTGATGTCTGACTGACCACAAGGGGGCACTGGCTACATTGTTTTGAAAACAGAAGTGGGCACGGCGGGGTTGTAGAGCATATATAAATGGGGAATGTGTTACATATTAAAACCTCAAATCACATTTAAAAAAATTTGCTGGAAGGATGTGAAACTGCATAAAAAATTATAAGCTTCAGAATTTACTGGTGTCAAGTCAGTTAGTGTGTTAGTACACAGCGACACTGCCTTTGACACAAATTTTTGTTAAATATTTCTACAATGACTGATCCTATGCAGGTTCAGTCTGTAATGTTTCAAGTACAAGTGCACATTGTTGGGGTGATGCTATAGTACAAATATTTTAAATGTTAATCTAACCAACAAGGCACGAGTTCTGTCCTAGTTGAATGACAGCCCTCATTAAAAAATACACTGACTTGCAGGCTGTCACTACACTTATTGACCACTGCGTCTGTTCAGCCACAGCTCACAGTAGTTACTAATTACTTTAGTTTCTACTGTATACGGAACACAATGTGTTGTGCGGTGCCATTGCTCTGGGAACAAAGGAAAAACAAACACGAAAGTCTTTTAGGAACTTTTGATTTGTAATAGCAAAAAATAAACACCTGAGCCAGATCTTTTGATCTGAGGAGTGAGATCATAGGTTTTAAAACCTGAAAATAAAGTTTTTTTTTGTCCCTGTATAGCTGAAAAAGTATCCCACATTCCAAATGTACTCAAAAGCTCTGCTCAAGAGTACATAACAACGAACACTTTAAACACAGTTCACCACGTGCTGGCAGAGGTCATACATGTACACAGAAAGACACGCCTTCTTACGGCACACTATTTTACAGCATGAAAGCCACTACTAAGGAAAGCATACTGAAGACAAGAAGCACGTGTTACATGTTCACACGTTAACACAAAAAGGTGAGCATATCAAACAAGAACTGCTGAAAACGTCACATGCACATAATCCGCAAAGCTTTTGATAGTAAACCAGAAAACGTTTTACAAGAGCAGAATCTGAAGTTAGAACAAAAGTCAGGCATTTTGCACAAAAGGTAATCAAGTTTAAGATCCAAACGTAAAGCGTTCCTGCAGCTGAAAGACGTCCAAACTCAGGAAGATACTTTAATCGCTGTCTCCGCGGTGCCGACACAGTGCTTATCTCTGGTTAACGACGGCGGGTGGTCTGATAACAGGAGCGGGACTTTTCGGCACAAAGCTTCACGTTCTTATTGCACTATACACACGTACGTTTCCATTTACAACATAATTTAAAAGCGGAAGAACTTCACACAAAAGTAAAACAACATTCCTGTTCATCACAAAACTGCCCTGGGAAAACGATCCAGTTTCCGAAGTGTTCAGCTTAACGCCTTTTGTCCTTGTGTACCACATCCAAAAGCCCGTGTTCAGCTCCATCACCAAGCAACCACTGAGGAAGTCCAAAGATCCAGTCAAAGACTGAAGAATTAAAAGTGCTTTTCACTCAGTAGGGCATCTTGTTGCTCTGAGTACCAAAGGGTAACCTTTAACACGCGTCGTCTGGGGGGGGGGGGGAGACACAATGAAACACGTGATTTAGTTATGACGTTTATATGAAGACTAATAAGTGTTCAAACAAAAAGAAAGATAAAGCTCACCATGGTACCACCACTTTGTCTTCTTTGGGTTCTTGTTACACGTCTTGACATAAAAGGAGTTGTCAGGGGGTCGCCGCTGTGAATGCGCGTGCGTGCGCGCACACACACACACACACACACACACACACACACACACAATATCACACGAGCCCAAAGCAGAATTTCCAACAAATGCACAAAGTTCCCAAACATGACTGATTCTGCATTACAAACTTGTAACGTTCTCTACTGTTCTCATGCATCAGAAGCAGTGGGGGTGACAGCAGGGTGTAAGGAAAAGCCAGGCCATCCTAACATCGCAAAATTAAAAAAATGAAGTTTGGAAAGTTAGGGAATGCCTCTCCATAAAGTGTATTAATGTGTATTTCAGATACATAGATGCATGAATAAGATGGAATTAAACCTGTCTGAATTACCATTCATTCTACTTTCTGTTCTATGAGCAAGCTGTTCTGGGTGGCTAAATAACATCTAGAGTGATGCTGGAGATTTTCCACATCTCTTGTACCTTATTAAAAAAAAAAAAAGCACTTTCTGTCAATGACAAAAACGTCAATCAGTGAATTTCGTCGAGGCCGTTTAATATTCGGCTGCATGCGTGCAGTCCACTGCCAACTTAAGTTCCTGCCAGGTGCTGTCGTCATGACTCATTTTAAAAACTATGAATATTCATGAGGCGTGTCATGTCACGCCTACAAATGTGTCCCTAGCAGAACCGTGGTGTAAAACATGCCGTTACATAACACAGCTGTGCCCATAATTTACAGGACTGTTCATTCCACTGTCTACTGCCCTTACGAAACGCTAACCTATATGACCACTTGTGTTTGTGTACTGGAAGTGCAAGTATCCTGGCTGTGTGAAACAGCCAGCATCCCAGTCAGTGTGAGACATGAGGGCCCACACAGAGAGTAGCCACGCGGTACAGCAAACGCCCACGGCAGGCCGTGACCTCTGACCTTCTCCTTGCAGCTCGACAGCATGCTGATGACGCTGAGGCACACCGACTGCACGGACAGGGCCGGGGACCAGTCCTCCGTCAGGATGGACAGACAGATGTGCCCGTTGCTGTACACGTGTGGATGCACCGGGACGTTCTCCCCAGTGAACATGACCTGCGCGGGACAAGACTGGGGCATCAGGATTTGGAAGGTAGGTGTGTGTACTGAATTGGATGTGTCAGGGTTCTGCTGCTGTAGCTGTTCATAGCGGCATGGCTACCCAGTTCACTTTCTGACTTGACCAGTCAGTACCTACAAGTTAAAGTGCTCAGGCTTTTTATGTACACCAGGCCGGGGAACGTTCCAGGATGTCTAAAAGACGGGTGGTCAAACAGGGGCCATATTTAACATAGAGGGGCCGACCTCAACATTCACGTGCAATTATTTTATGAAGCAACTAGTGACTGACAGGGTGGGGGGGGGGGGCAGTAACATTTAACATGAGGCCGGTTTCACTGTGGCCCTGC
>JABJVR010000065.1:4472330-4484158 GCA_025773905.1 Chitala chitala
TAAGTGTGCACCTGCACGATATTCACTGGTAACTAGTCATCAGGGGTAAGTGTGCACCTGCACGATATTCACTGGTAACTAGTCATCAGGGGTAAGTGTGCACCTGCACGATATTCACTGGTAACTAGTCATCAGGGGTAAGTGTGCACCTGCACGATATTCACTGGTAACTAGTCATCAGGGGTAAGTGTGCACCTGCACGAGCGCGTTATTCACTGGTAACTCGTCATCAGGGGTCCGTGCAGCTAACGAGAATCCCTGTGATGTAGACGAAGATGCAGCCCACTAGCCAACGTCACGCGGTAGCGTGTTACTGTGTGTCGCCAAAGTTAGCAACAATGCACGTGTCAACAGCACAAATGAAAATAAAAGTATGATGAACGTGTCACTGATGCATTTCTGCTTTGTTACCCCCGTATTCATTAGCTGCGTGAGCTTTTCAGCGCCTCCAACTAGCTTAGTTACCGACTTTCATTTTTGGATAATGATTAGGGTTTGTTCTTTCTTTCAAACTATTATGGACATTTTTGGATAGAGACAGAAATAATGTACTTATTACATTCTACCCACGAATGGAAGGAATATTCCGTCGGACTTTTCGTACTTTTACATGCGCAGCTAGCTCACAGTCCCAAGCCACAGGTACGAGCCACTCGTCGGTGTACTTACTCCCCACTACGGGCTACTTCACGCGTTCACGTCCTCACGCTATGCAGCCATGTATTACATTCATATTTTATCTGCGGGGAAACTGAGACGCACAGAGGCAAAAAAATACTGCAAATACAATCCCAAAGTTTGGGCTATTTACCTGCATCGACGCCATGGCAGGATCCTTAGCTACATAAACAGAAACGTCAGAAAATCACGTGTCCGTTTACCTGGGTCCACGCCATGGCAGAGCCCTTGGCTGCATGCACGCCGACGTCACACGGTCACGTGGCCCGAAGGGAGTAAGCGCAGCGCTCGTGAAAATCTCGTGCGTCGCGTTGGTATATTTGCGTACGTGAAATGCTGAATTTGGCCATTTAAAAAACATCTTAAATCCGGACTTCCCGATGCATCATCACAACTTACAGCCCGGCATGTTCTGATGTTAATTTAAGGAATGTTTCTCGCCCGACACACAAATAGAAGCAACTTCATCTCTTGACTACTCAGATGACTGCTATTAAAGTTTAGTCTACTTTTCACTTTATATTCATTTTAGACGGTACTATACATATATATTTCTTATATAGACATTTTATCAGTTATACAAAAATATTGTATTGCTTTTGATATTTCGTACGTGATTTTAAAAACGACCGGTGCATATAATACGTTTTCTTTAATGTAATTATGTACTAGTTTAACGCATAGTTCTAGCAATGTGTTTACGTGGATTATAGTAATCTTAATTTATCTGTTTATTCTCAGGCCATAATTTCAGTACACACTCAATACCTGCTTCAAATATAACAGCACGGGTTAAGTGGAATGCAAAAACACTACAAATTTCATATCTGCATCTTTAGTACATAATTTCACACATGTAGGTTGTGACATAAGTTATATCAAGGCAATACCTTTTCTAAAACATACAGCAAGGATGGCATTTTTAAACATACAGAGCAGATTAAACATGCAGTCAAGTTACTTTATTATATCAAAATGAAATTTTTTGACATAAAATACTGGATTAAAATAATGTGCAAAAAAAAACCTTTCAAACTGTACACAGCACACACTACCAGGTTTATGTCATTTCATGGCAAAATGTTACCAAAATAGTAACATGGAACACAAATTATTCTTAAAAATGTCAGCCTTGTGATATGACATAATTCCTCTAACAATCTAAGAAGTTTGCAGCCATAAGAAGCTCCAGTGCTATTTCTGGGGCGATGGGGAATTCTGGGATCTCTGTTGAACTGTTGGTGTAGCGAACTTTGTAGGTGAAATACATGCACACTTTGGAGAGAACATGGGATGGAATCTCTCTGAAGTTCACTTCATTTGTCTCATTTTCAGCAAACTGGCCTGGGGGGATAAAAATATATATATATATATATATATATATTCTGAGTAAACAGTTGTCACAAATTACCATAAAGCTGAAAACACCATAGATATAACCAACAAACCTGAGAACATCTTTCTTGTCACAGATTTGCTGATGTGTGCTATGCCATTTACACATACACACTTTATGTCTATGTAGTTTTAAAGGACAGCACATGATGTACACTGTAAACTGTTATCCTTTATCAGCATGCCAGAAAGGTATGGCTAAAACAGTTTAGTGTCCTCACTGCAGAAGTGATGTGTTACATATACCCGGAATTCACAAAATGAAATGCGTGTCAGTTTTTGGAAAGACATCAGTGGACAGAACATTAAAGTTTGTGTTTTAAAGCTTTATAAGAGATGTTAGCAGAGCATAAGAACACTAAAGTAATACATCTGTGTCAACTGGTCTATATTGTGATTATTGTGAAGGCTGTGAGCCCATCTAAATAAGGCACAAATGCAAACAAGAAGCCCCCCCTCCCCTGAACACCCTCATTTTAGTTTAAGGCCTGTTTGGGAGGAGCTCTCTGCTGACCTCAAGGTGCCGTTCTGCTGAAACGCCAGGCGTTGTGACTCACCGGGGCCGCTCAGCATAGCTTTGATTGTGCCAGAAGTCAAGGCATGCTCTCTTTTTACAATGAACTCATGACCATCAGAGGAAATCAGCTTCACGTACATGGCATCTGGCCCTTCACAGCCACCATAGATTTTTTCTTCACCATCTTAAAGACAGAGAAACTCTATCTGTGACCCATGAGTCCAGGTAATGTTAAACCACACTTCAGAATGATACAGATTCTAAGCTCATCCAGGTCAGTACACAGCTGTTACTAGTTTATGCCTTACTTACACGCACATCATTCAGCAGTTGTGACACATTTCATTGTCAAATCAACATCATCCATCAGGAAATTTCCTTGTGATACTTCAAAACAAGTCAGCTGTATCGGCCTGATGTTTGTTTCCGGGTGTCTGTGTCAGTTCACTAGTATTCCAGGTGATCTCCTCAGCTGCCCACTATGTTTGTTACCTCTGAAATGCTGAATGCTGTCTACATTTAAGTATAGAACATAACTGTCATTTAAACTTTTCTTTAGACATACTCACCCATGATTCCTTGAAATGACAGTCTCTGTCCTGCATAAATCAAAAGAATTTAAACATTGCACCACTTACAATGCTTTACATAAAAAAACTATACATGTATCATTTTTACTGGGCTCAATATAACAACTGATTATATATGTTTGTGTCGGGTTGTCTGTGTCAGATGACTGACATTCCGGGCCCACTAACGTATACAACACTTGCTTAGAAAACTGACAACGGATCCAGTCTCCACTTGGCACATGTTAATATAAAGTGACAGCAGCTCGAACACAAAATTGCCACCTCATAATATCACTCACGTGTTAATACAAGATGCGAGACGGTAAATTACGTGTAAAAGCCGTATTTCAGAGCTGGTTCGCAGGGACCTGTAAAGGCAGGCCGCGGGTGTCGGGTGGGCTGTTACAGCTGGAAAGGGCACCTCAACACATGTGATCAGCCCAAAACACAGCCATGTTGCTACGCATCCTAACACGCCGATATCACTTTTGTGTTTAACGCGTAAACCTACCTATTACAGTACGCAGTTTTATGCCAGATTGCTCCCCGCCCGGCGGACACGCAGGAAGTCGTGTAGAGATGTGCGACTGAAATGAGTGGCGTAAGGGAAACAGCACTCGTGTGCACTTGTCACTGGACGTGTAGAGATTAATCATGGGAAGTGTGTTTCACGTGCATCCTCACAGCACTATCATGTACACGTCAGGTGCAAGATGGAAGGCTCAACTGATGTCAAAATGTCTGTGTTATTTCTAAAGGTAAAGTTATCGTGTTGTAGTGGTAAATACGGGTTTATATAAATCCATATCAATTTCAAAGTCTATTGTTGTTGTATTGTGGTTACTTGTGTGAGAATTGCCAGACTTAATCGTGTGCACTTTGACTATAGGACAGCACTTACTGTCAGATGTTCTGATCCTGTCTGACCTCGTTTGTGACGTGCACCTGTACTCTTATTCATTGTAAGGCGCTTTGGACAAAGGCGTGTGCTAAATAAATAAATGTAAATTGTGTAGCTGCTCGGTGTAATTTGCGTACTTGAATAATTTTGCATGTGGGTAAGTGGAACGGAAGTTAGGAGTTTCTCTGACTGGCGGAACAGCTGTGGGTGCACATTCTGGCTGTCTTCCGTTATCTAAAGAGTGGGAAGCCTTAGAGGTGAAGCTTGGTGATTTTTATAAGAAACTCTTTGATCTAGTTGCACTTTGTGCCCAAATGTTGCGCGTGCACGTAGCGCGCGCCGCGCAGGCGGCCCAGCTGGCAGCCGGTGCCCGCCGCAGGGCACCCTGCACTGTCCTCTCTGCATGGGCAAAGGAGCAGCATGTTCTCCGCATCAGCAGGACGTCCGTGCTGTGTGCAGACCTCACTAACAAGGTAACGTTAGGACTCCAGCGGCTCAGTTAGTAGTAATAAAAATGTAACATTAACACCAATATTGCGATTTATTGTAACTTAATCAGTACGTAGTTGTGCTCAGTGTCTGGTGGAGTGGTTGGTAAAGTCCCAACTGTAATGATAATTGCATATACTTGTTCGGCGATAAGTGAATTTTGCCTTAATGTTTTTGACCATGTAACCCCGATACTTAAACCGATAATTCGCCGCTTTATGCGCTGTGCGGCATTTGTGTAATTCATGAGGACAGCGCTTGTCATGCCTGGAGTATGGAAAAGAATGTGTTTGTTTAAGCTGACATGTCACAACACCAGTCTAGGTGTACGCGTTGCGTTGCAGAGCTGTTTTTATAAAGTGTTTTTCCTTTGCGGCCACAAGCAGTGGCTTGGGCAGCGTTCGTGGTTCTGTTCGTCTGCCTCTCAGAGCTCCGATCACGGAAAGCTGATCTACACGGGGAGCATCGGACGGGCTGTGCTGGGTATGTACGGTCCCCGTTTCGGCCCCCGCTCGAGTCCTGTACTTCACAGTGCGCTGTGCGTGACTCGGCTTTGTTGGAACGATGCTCTTTGCCGTCTTCAGGGGTGAAGTTCTTCTCCTACTCCAGCAGCGTGTTCAGCATGTGCGTGACACCGTACCTCCTGCTGAAGACGGGCCTTGTGGTGCAGGGCTTGGCGCTGCAGGTGGCCTTCCTCTGCACCATCGGCTTTTTCACCTTCGCAACCCCGCTGCTGCTCCACCTTGTCACCAAGGGCTACGTGCTGCGCCTGTACCACAACCGGGAGATGGACACGTACGCGGCAGTGACGTACAGCGCCCTGCTCGTGGAGAAGACCACCGTTTTCCACCAGAGCGACGTCACCATACCCGACGTGAGCAAGATGTTCACCACCTTCTACGCCAAGAGGAGGTCTATGCTGGTGAACCCTGAGCTCTTTCGCTTGCCGCAGGACTACAACCACCTGATGGGTTATGACCGGCCCTTCTCCTTCGACATGGACGAGCTGAGGAAGCCGGGCAGTAGCTGATTCCTGACCTTTGCGTCTCTTATTGACTGCGCAGAGGTTGTATTAATTCACAGCAAGGTGAAAGTAAAGAGGTAGAGAATCCTGTGCTAATGGACGGCAGTGTTAGATGGGATTGTGCTGTAATAATTAATGGCAGTACAGCTAACAAGTGCAAACGTGTAACTGTCACGGTGCTTCCTATCTTTCCGGTTGACCTGTTTTAATGTGTATCTGCGTTTATGTTGAAATGCTGTTGGTTTATAAATATTATGCACAGTTCTTGGTGGATACAGACCAAGTAAAGTGAGCTTAACTCAGTGTGAGGCTGATCCTTTCCCTGAGTGTAAGTCGTGACCCCAGCCTGCAGCTTCCTGTCTGCATTCTGGAGCAGGCTTTGCATCTTGCTGTAATTCAGTCCTGTGTCCTGGTGCCCGGGCAGCACTGTGCCCGATCAAGAGGGGTGCCCACGGTTGCTGAAACTGGCCAGTGGGCCGGATAGATGACGGAGAATTAAATTTAGGATTTTATAAACATTGGTTGGACGAGAAGAAATGAGAAAAAGTACCAAAACTTTAAGAACCTACAAAACGCAGAAAATGGTTCCTTCAGCTGAAATAACAGGATGCTGGGGCGGCTCTGTCCTCTGTCCTGATTTCCAGTTGGATCCCACTGGGTGATCCTTTTTAATATGTTAAATGTGAGGCTGCAGCCTCACAGTCATCATCATCATCATCAATACCTTCGCAAAATGTCGTCTCGCATTTTTCATGCAACAGTGAAACGAGTTTCTTACATGCTTGACAAACCATTTCAGTTGCTGTGCACGGCTTTGTGTCTGCCAAGAGCAGTGGTGCTCCTGTGTTGGCCTTCTGATCGAATTTACCTTCATAATTTCGTGTGTGTGTGTGTGTGTGTGTCAGTCGCCGCGTGCTCTGCCTTGAAGCTGTCTCCCCTGAGTTAGGGTTCCCCTGACCGGTCTGGCTTGAGTCCCCTGCTTTTGGCTCCAGATGACTGAAGTAGCCCTGGACCAACCTGAGCCTCAGCGCTTTGGTTAGATATGCAGAGGTTAAGATCTGATAAGGTGAGAAACAGAAGTAAGGGAGCTTCACACGTGGCCTCCCAGCCCATACACGCACCCCCAAGTTTTGTGGAGATGCCGTAGTAACACTTGCTGATTTGGGGTCTGATGTAACGCCTCACATTCTGCCATGGATTTTCAGCTGTATTCTCTGTGGGTGATGCAGATGCTTGTTTCAATCCAAGTTTCTCTGAGAAGGAATTTTACAGTCAGGTTGCCCCCTGCTGTTACAAATTGGTAAAGCATTAAATTAAAACAATTAGCTAATAAATTGGATGTTATTGCATTTGATGTTATTTGGCTTTATCTACCTTTATAACGCAGTTCTTTCAAACAGAAGTTAATGCGCACAGAAAAGTATCTTATGTTTTTGGCAAAGCAGAATAGTTTTATCAAATGTTTATGTTAACATTAGGATATTGGTTAAAAATACCATATGGCTAGGAGGCTAATGCTAATGCCTGCACCCTTGTTAGACTGGTTTTATTCTCAGCAGGACTGTGTTTACGTTTTCACCCTTTAGTGAGACGTTCTGAATTATAGATTGTACACAAGAATTTATTAACATGCTGAAAGGGAGTCTTCATATTCTGCCCCACGTGTTTTGGGTGCAGTGCACTCATCTGACCTCCAGGCCTAATTAATTACCTGACAAACGCAGCAGAGGAAATTAGAGGACGAGATTTGCATAGCTTCTGCAAACGCATGGATTATTTTTGGGGTTCGAAAATCTGGGAATGCAAATGCAAGGGTGAAGGGGAGAGAGCATGAGAGTGCGTGTGTATGTGTTTGCGCGCATATATATATATATACACACACACACGCACGCGCGCGCACACACGTGCACACACACATCACATCTGTCAGTGTTAATATAATTACACTACACTTTTTTAATCATTGACAAACTCCTTTGTTTTAGCAAAGCCACAGCTCGCCTACCTCTTCCACTATGCGTGGGGGCTGAATGGGCCTGATCAGTCATTAACGTTCCACACATCTGCTACATGCACCATATTTGAGTCCTTCTGTAACCTTAGACGGAAGGACATGCAAACAGTCCTCTGGGGCGCTGTGTGATCTTCTGAAGCGGCCCCTTCCAGGCCTGTTTGCAGTAGCAGCAGGTTCATCGATACGCACCACATTACGTTCTATATATAAAGGTCCCAGCAGGTTGTGGCCATGGGCCAGGTGCCGATGGCCCCTTGGCTGAGCCAGTACTGAGCGTGACAAGAGGAGGCAGGTGTCGCTGGACTAACCAGCCCCGGCGTCCTGATCTCACAGCACCGTCAGTCATCTCCAGAGGCAAGGAGAAGGTGATTTATTATGGGCTATCTGTACTTGAAAGCCAAAAGCAAATTTTGTTAGACTGTCTCTACAGACAGGTACAGAAAGAAGGTTTCATTAAAGGACTTGACTGGCACTGAGACTGTGTTTAACTAGAGGAGCATATCTTCTGTTGGGGAGCCAGTGTGTTTCATTAAAGGTGTGTAAACAGTGGCAGGGTTTTACAGGGTTAACTACTGCAAAGGAGAGGCTTGATTTAATTAAAGCTATGTCTCTCACTCAGCAGAATAGGTTCCATCAGTGTCTCTAATGCTGTCCAAGTCGTAGAAACATCTTCTCAGTCTCGTTGACATCCCAGTCAGAAAAATGTTCCACATCAGAAAGGCCCCAGAGGTTTCATTATGCATGAGCATCCCAGTCAGGCTAGACAACAGCCCAGACAAGCGCAGGCGTCTCAGCCGTGTGTATATGTGAGAAGCATTGGACAGACATCGGGTGCCATCTGGCCGAGCATCTCTGACAGGGGTCTCCTGTGCAACAGCTCCGGAGCTGCGCTGCAAAGCCGTGGATTTGCGAGGGCACGGAAGTGCACGCTCCATATGCATCACCGTGACCTCTCACCTGCCTGCCAGGTGAGCCCCCAGAGTGCACCTGTAGGTCAGATGTACTGCACCTCCACATTCCTCACCTCTGCTTTAGTAAACACCATGGTGGTCTATATCACAACACCAGGCTTTGTTGACAAGGCCAGAAGTCAGTCTCATCATTTGTGTCAGACCCCCCCTCACCCTTTTCTGTACCCCACAAACCCCATCGACCTGAGAAACGACTTTAAAACCACAATCTGAAACCCCAGCCCAAATATGTGTTTGTATTAACGGCATGTCACATTTAAGGTTTCAGAGCAGAAGGGATTTTTGACCAGCCTGTATTGTATATTCTTCAATCATGGAAAGTAATTTTAAATGTGGTCTTAGCACCCTGTAGCTTTAGAAACCTTTTGGTATAGCTTTGAATAAAGACTATTAGTACAATTTTAGCATTTACTTTTTTGTCTATACCTACATGATGAAAAGTATTAGTTACGTTTTATCATACGCTGCATATTCAGGCACTGCACAGAAAAGGTCTTCACTTACAGATATGTGTGTAATCAACTTATTTCATACTTTTCACCAGTCTTGATTCCTGGGATGTCAGGAGAACAGTGGCGTACTGCTCTGCGTCTTAGAGAGGTGTCTGAAGCTGTCGCAGCCATCTGCAGAAAGGTGCGTGCGTAACACAGGCCCCCCTGTGCCAGCTTTCGGCTAATTTTAGGTCTGCTGAGAGGGTGGGGGGGCTGTCCAAGCAGGACAAGTTAGGCTGCTCAAGGCCTGAGGAGGAACATGAGTGAAACTGAGGTCATCAACATGATTCCCTTAGATAAACATATAAAACACAACACCTGTGATTCATGTCTGTCTTAAGTTTCCACTCCTGCTTTACAATGTATTAAAAAAGCAGCGATGGAGAAAAATTAATATTCAGACACCACATAGTTTAGCCCAAGCAGTAACTGTATGTGATGAGCAGAACATTAAACAAGTCACTTAAACAGTATCATATAATCCCACTCAGTCTGGACTTCAAAGCCTGATTCTGCCTGGCCCTGCATGTAGGGCAAATGCACAGGGTATCTTTAGTGTGACCTGAAATCTTCACTGATGTGAATTTCTGAACCCAAGAGGAACATGACAGCTGTGCAAGGACAACTTTTGTGCACCGTCACAGTTTTATGCTATACTTGAAAGGACAAGTTTCAGACACATTAAGATTTGTAATAATACACCTGCAATGCTGCACAGAGGTGGCGTGCAGCGCTGGTGACCCTGTGTACCAGTGTTCAGTGACTTTGAGGCATGCCGTGCTCACTGCTGTTTGTATGTGGGACTGGGTGTCATGGCGACGCGCATCACAGAATAGGCAGCCAAGCTGCCACCTCGGGCTGCCAGTGGGTGGGTCACGGTTGCCATAGTAACTGGCACAGTTGCCAGCATTTCATTGGTTGTCTGATGGTGGCCCACTGACCTGAAGCTCTCTCATTGTGGAAGGGTGTAGGCAGAGTTGCGTGGACAAAAGTAGAGCAAAAGTAGACAGCCTATGTAGCAATCATGCTGCCATGACACCAACAGAGACTTTAAGTATTTAAATATTAAAAAAGTCATGCAGCTTCTCAGCGGTGGTAGTGTTTTATTAAAATGGTACAATTTTTAAAGATATCTGGTTGCAGTCCAAAATCTTGGCGCATATGTATCCGAAATGTGGTGTAGCTACAAAGCAGCTCACTTTAAATTCAAAGAAATTTATATTACATTGTCCAATTATAAACATATTATTTTAAGAGCTAAAATACAACAGTTGTCAATTTAGAAAAATACTGACAAATTTGGGAGTGTGCTCCGTAAAAACGCTTTACAAATTTTACAGAATTGCGTATAAATGATAGGAACATGCGCTGTTATCTAAAAAACAAACAGCCCAAACACTTTAACACTGATTTACTACAGCACTGAACATTTGTTGAGAAAATAGGTGGAAATCATTTTAAACAAATAATATAACAACAAAAAAGAGCCATATACATAGCTTTGTGACGGAAACGAGTATGTTCGAGTATTTAACGGAACCAGCAATCAGGACTCCTCACAGTTTTTAACAGTGGGTGTTTAATGCGTAACCCCCCTCCCCATACACACACACACACACACACACACATACAGACACACACAAACCGGAGCGCTTACTGGGCCCCAGAGACCCATGTCAAACACATGCACGTGTCCAGCGCTGACATGCCCGCACGTGGTTGGCCGCACGCTCCAGCCGGTACCGCACGTGCCACGTTACTCCCCCTTACCGTGATCAAAACAAATCATGCAAACCCAAAAATAAAGTCAGGGTAAAGTACAAAGCATCTAAATTAAGCCCTTAATTAAATTTTCGACCAGCTATATATACTACTTTTGTATATGTTTTTAACCGTTTTTAAAACTTATATAAATAATTTGTATTTAAATAATCTTTGTATACAACATATAAACTATCCATGTTGTGAGAGCAGCTCACACAGGCAAACCAAGCTGTACCAACAGCTACGACAAATGCACTTTAAAATCCCATCTAAAGATCGATTGCAGCAGTCCGACGGCTAATAAACGCACACCGCACCATTAAGACAAACGCACCTTTCCTTCTGTAGTTTATTTTCTGAGGTAAACTGTAGTGCACGTAAATACTTCAAAGGCATCAGATCTGCTTTGTGGCTTCAGCACACACCGCGGTTCTCCCTGAACGGAAAGCGTCGTCGGGGCCAGACACTTGGCACCGGGGACAGAACCTCCTCAAACGCAAAGAAGCACCAGTCCTGAGCTAAAGGAGTCTCGAGAATACACCTATCTGTTGACCTGCCTTTCTGATTACTGATGCCACTCTGGAAGCAGTACTTAGTCATTCTACAAAAATCCCATGCACAACACTCTGCTCCTGCAACAACGTTATCTTACTTAAACAATTAATAAATTTATTTATTTGTACTGTCAATTCACACAATTATTTAAGATGTCAAGTTCCACTCCACTTTACAGACAGGCCTTATATATATAAATTGGGAGTGTGGAAGTAAAAAAAAATATATATATATTTTTTTTTACTTCCAAAAGTCCAATGAAACAGCACTGTGAAACTGCTTCCCACAACGGTCAATCAAACAGTACAATAGTGATGCTTCCCACAATGGCCAATCAAACAGCACTGCAGGGCTGCTTTCTACAACAGCCAATCAAACAGCACTGCAGGGCTGCTTTCTACAACAGCCAATCAAACAGCACTGCAGGGCTGCTTTCTACAACAGCCAATCAAACAGC
>JABJVR010000065.1:4487744-4502797 GCA_025773905.1 Chitala chitala
CATTTCACTGAATTACCAGCCAATAGCAAGGCATTTCACTGAATTACCAGCCAATAGCAAGGCATTTCACTGAATTACCAGCCAATAGCAAGGCATTTCACTGAATTATCAGCCAATAGCAAGGTATTTCACTGAATTATCAGCCAATAGCAAGTTATTTCACTGAATTATCAGCCAATACCAAGGCATTTCACTGAGTTACCAGCCAATACCAAGTCATGTAAGTGAACAACCAGGTTTATCCTGCTGCAATGCTTATGTCTGGGTGACATTAAATGAAAAACAGGTTTGTCATACACTCACTTTGTCTTCTAAATAACTATATTTGCACTTCACAAGCATTCATACTGTTTCAACAGTAGCGCATTGGTGTGTGGGGTGTGACCTGTGAGATGGTTACAGCTGCCTGGAGTTCTGAGATGTGCCCTGCTCAGCGCTCTGTGGGGAGATGGCGGGACCCGTCCGGGGCCCCCCTCCCTGACCAGCATGGCCTGCTTCAGCCTGCAGAGGTGTCCAGTGAAGCACGCCTCTAAATTTAGCCCCTTCTTAAATTTCATCCATGCATACGGTGTCCCCTCCGGCTCTCTATGTCTCAGAGTAACTATCCCTCCCCCACTCATGTGCTGTCACTCAGAGCCTGGCCACACGTCAATCACTGCAGCAGACTCCGCCCACACACCAGGTAGAAAAGGAAAGGTGTAAGGCAGAGCAGGTACAGGTAAACAGGAACAGAGGAAATAGCATGCCTACATTAATAAAAAACAGCTGTATTAGTTGTAAATAAAAGCATCATGCATTCTACATAGTTATTTAACGTAATTTATAATGTTATATATTATCACGCCGTTAAATCATACCACAAAGTGCATAAACAACCGATCTGTCAAAAGCTATTGAAAAACTAAATGATGCCTGTTGATAATTTCATTCTATATGTTCTGGACCCTAATATTAAATCACACACTCAGTATTGTAATTAATCAATCTGAATGTGTCAAGTATAGATAATGGAGGATTCATAACAAGTAATTAGAACTGTGAGCTATGATTACCTTACAACAACAGCACAGTACATACCAAATATGGAAACCAAAAGTAATGGCTACAATGATCACCATGGTAACACTCCAGGACAGATGTCAATCCCAAACATCACATGACCTGTGGATGGAGTCCATATGGGGCAGCATCCTTAAAGCTGTGTAACCATCACACAAATTCAAGAAAACGTGTTTTAAGGAGAAGAGCATATTATTTGGTGGATTCTCATTGGAAATTTGGTGAACTTGATCCTATTAGCTTCTGTACAGAGAATGGTAGCTAAAACGCTGTTAAAATGAACTACGTTGTTATTCGGTTGACAGTATGATCTCTGTTGCAAGAAACCAGTTTCACTGCTGAACTCTAACGTCATTAATGGGCCTCACTGAATAAGTCACGGCACATTAACACAACCTAGGATAAGGTGCGATCCTGCATGCAAACACACACACACACACACATACATACAAAGACATATCAGCCATAAAATAAAAATGTATACTCAAGCCATAGACTGGCTTATCAAAGACACTATGTTTGAACCGAATTCAACTGTCTGCTTGTAGAGATAATCAAGGCTAAAATGACAGCCTGTTATTCTCATTGGGCTGTGTGCAGATGTAAGTAATAGGATTTGAGATCTACTCCACTATGGAAGTAAGTAAGCAGTGAGACTCAAAGAGTTTAAGGAAGCTATTCTGAAACATCCCTCAGAGGAAGGAAGAAGTACAGTAAAGGCCCCGTGTATCTCTGCTGATGTGCAAGATAATGAAGTACAGTAAAGGCCCCGTGTATCTCTGCTGATGTGCAAGATAATGAAGTACAGTAAAGGCCCCGTGTATCTCTGCTGATGTGCAAGATAATGAAGTACAGTAAAGTCTCCGTGTATCTCTGCACCTGTAGTTTCTCATCTTTCTGCTTATGACAGTACAGTTTATGTACCTTCATCTGAAGTTGCTACAGTTAATGTTCCTTCAGATAACGCCGGTACAGGTAATGTTCCTTCAGGTAAAGCCGATACAGTTAATGTTCCTTCAGATAACGCCAGTACAGGTAATGTTCCTTCAGATAACGCCGGTACAGGTAATGTTCCTTCAGATAACACCGGTACAAGTAATGTTCCTTCAGATAACACCGGTACAGGTAATGTTCCTTCAGGTAAAGCCAATACAGTTAATATTCCTTCAGATAACACCGGTACAGGTAATGTTCCTTCAGGTAAAGCCGATACAGTTAATATTCCTTCAGATAACGCCGGTACAGGTAACGTTCCTTCAGATAACGCCGGTACAGTTTATGTTCCTTCAGATAACGCCGGTACAGGTAATGTTCCTTCAAGTAAAGCCGATACAGTTAATGTTCCTTCAGATAACGCCAGTACAGGTAATGTTCCTTCAGATAACGCCAGTACAGGTAATGTTCCTTCAGATAACGCCGGTACAGTTTATGTTCCTTCAGATAACGCCAGTACAGGTAATGTTCCTTCAGGTAAAGCCGATACAGATAATGTTCTTTCAGATAACGCCAGTACAGGTAATGTTCCTTCAGATAACGCCAGTACAGTTAATGTTCCTTCAGATAACGCCGGTACAGGTAATGTTCTTTCAGATAACACCGGTACAGGTAATGTTCCTTCAGATAACACCGGTACAGGTAATGTTCCTTCAGATAACGCCGGTACAGGTAATGTTCCTTCAGATAACGCCGGTACAGGTAATGTTCCTTCAGATAATGCCGGTACAGTTACTGTTCCTTCAGATAACACCGGTACAGGTAATGTTCCTTCAGATAACGCCGATAAAGGTAATGTTCCTTTGGATAACGCCGGTACAGGTAATGTTCCTTTGGATAAGCCCATTACAGTTAATACTGCTCTAGCTAACATTGGTGTAATTAGCAATTCTCCACCTCTTGGTCCTTTATGTAATGTTTGTTCAGCTAACATTCACCCCAAGATGATTTGTTAGGCTTCTTTATTTTTGCTTCTCCTGTGTGGCAAACAGTCGAACCCCAACCTGCAGTGGTTGTGTTGTATCCCATACTGTCTTGCGAAAGACACACAGTAGTTACACTTTGTGAGTGGCGGTGTCGCTGTTTGGCTGTGCTAATGCTGGCATCACCAGCTGCATCGGTGCCCACAGATGAGGAAACATAACGAAGCTTTACAGCACGGCCGCTTTGTGGAAAACTCTGCAACAGTGCCCGCACGTTGAGAGTTAAGCTTGCTTTGCAGTTTAAGTAATTTGTAAAATGTAGCCGCCAGTGAAAGATGTGTTTCCCCTTAAAGTGCCATTATTCCATAAATGCAGACAGTAAAAGCAAAATACGGGTTTGGTGACAGGACACGGAGTCAACTCGGGCCCAGAGACAACCCAGAGTCATGGTAGTCATCTGGCTTTTTCAGGAAACAGGAAAGAGTGTAATAATCGCCATTTCTGTGGTGATTTAAATCTCTTATCTCTTAACGTTGAAAGCATTACTGCCAGCTCCAAGCCCCCCCCCCCACTTCTCAGTTTTCATTCCCTCCTACATCAGCCAAATGAAATGTAACTGGACTAGCTGGTATTTCAGACTCACATAGTACCATATCCCTTTTGGACTGTGCTTCTTAGTCACAAAAAAAACGTTGTATTAACGTTAATGAAGCTGTGATGGCAGCCGTTGTTGTGTTTGATAGCCACACTGGAATATTATGTGCCTGTGCTACAACTAAAATGCAGCCACACACAGTCATTGGCTTGGTCATATATACAGATGGCTGTGCCTTTGGGCACTAAATTCCAGGGTGAGCTCAGGTCAGACCAATGTTTTATAAGTCATGTGACCTTTGAGCCTTGAGGAGGGTGTGAACACGACCTCTCAAGAATAAAAATGCATTCAGGAACAACATGTCTCCATATACAAAGGTAGCTGGGAAACTGTCACAGGCATAGTGCTTTTACCGTCTCAAAGAATGCTGGGAATTCAAGACAGGTACAATACATCTTCCCACTCAGAATACACTGGAAAACTGGCAGGCACGACACATTTGCCCACTCAAAGCATGCTGGGAACCCAAGGCAAGCACAGTGCATCTCCACTCTCAAATCATGCTGGGAAACTGAAGTAGGCACCATACATATGGCCCCTTAAAGCACGTTAGGATGGGCACAGCACATCTCTGCGGTTAGTTTAATAGATCAGGTAAAGAGAGCAAATGACATAAAGATCATGTGTTAGTGCTCATCTCCTCCACTCCGCCCATTCCTGCTTTGCCCAGCATGTGTGTGAATGCTCTCGTCTCACCTGGAAGCTGCTATCTCCACTTTTGTTCTGGCTATCGCCGCGGCCCTCTTGGCTCCCTCCACGGCCCGGTCCACTTTCTCCTTCGTCTTAGGGTTCTTGAGTGGAATGAGCTGCTTCCTGATCCCGCGCACCAGAACGTTGTTCTTGTACTTCCCCTCCTCCTTGGTGCCGTCCGGGAAGATCGTGCAGCCGTAGCCGTGGCGACGGTTGCTCAGCCACTCACCCTCGTACTTCATGCCGTTGGAGCGCTCGCTGACGCCAAAGCCGTTTCGCTTGTCGTTCTTCCACTCGCCCATGTAGCTCTCGGTGGTGGTGGCATCCACGCTGTCTCCGGCGGGTGGCTCCTCCTCAGGCCCGTCGCCATAGCCGAGGCTGGAGTTCCCGTCGCTCGAACTGATGCGGCTCATGGTTCCATCGCTGCGTGCCGAGCTACGCTTGCTGGAGATGGAGGAGCGCGACTCGGACTTCCGCAGCTGCTTGAGGCTCCCGAAAAGCGCTCCTCGGTGGAACAGGCCCTTCTTCTTCACCCCCACCTCGCTGTCACTGTGCACGTTGAGCACGAAGCCGCCACGCCCGCTGGCGGGGCTGTCCACGGCGGTCTCCTGGAGGACGTTGCCATTGCTCTGTTCGCTGCGCAAGGACGCCAGCGAGGTGCGGAGCGGCGAGCGGATGATCGTGGCCATACCATAGGGGACGCTCTGCCGCACTCCGTAACCATGGCGCATGCCTCCCATCCACTGGCCCTGGTATGTACCTGTCAGGCGAGTGAGTCCAGTGTTACTGCATAAACTGTGTTAAGGTGAACCACATGCAAATAACCTACAGGGCGCATAAACCTGCCTATCATGTACAAATCAGAGGTGATGACACTGACTCACTGTGGACCCACATAAACACTCTCAGTACTAAATTAACACTGCCGGCTTTGCTGTGCGGGCGACGTACACATAATAAGCAGACTAGTAGAGGTGTGGGTCAGAAGTACAGAGAGCTACAGTATTTGAAGGGTACCTGTGGTGAGGTTTAGTGTAGACACAGATACTGAGGTTTTTGCCACTTCCTGCTTCACTCATACCCTAAAATCTGCCACAGCTATAGTAAGCCTTTGATTTAACAACTTTTTGTACTATTTAAATGCTGTTATAGGTTAGAAATCAAAACCCGTGTTATGATAGTAGAGCTGAATGTAATCTGGGTACTGAACTGATGACTGAACATGAGGCCTGAAACCCACTGTGTTCACCCTGAGGACTGATAAATGTTTTGATTGAAGATGAAACCATTATTAAGCATTAATGACTTTACAAAATCCCTACAAGCAAAATAAAACCTAGTCCGTCCAAGTTGAATGCGCACCAAGGGGCCCTGCCTGCTAAAATAAAATAATTTAAATAACTTGAACGGTCATTAAAGGGTATGTTATGAGTGATACCCTGGGGATGGGATCCGGCCCCAATGATACACCGGGGATGGGATCCGGCCCCAATTCTACCCATAACAACACAATGCAAAATGGTAACGCTTGACAAAAACAGTCTTTTAGCACTTGCATATAAACCAAAGCAGTCTGGAATGCGATTATGACATTTACAGAAATCTTATAGTTTAGATGCAATCTACAATGATGTGAAGGCAAATTTTTTAGTGACCAGTTAGCAAAGGTGTGAGTCACTCGGTGGCAGGAGACCGGTATGGTGATTGAAGGGCTCTGCACGTCCTGCGTCTATAAATACCAATTTGGGAGGAGTTAAACTAAATCCAGAAACTGTGAAAAAGGCTTCTGTGCGTAGACTTTTCCTGTTTCTACACATACGGGCTCTGAAAGGCGGAGTGGGTAAGTGTGTATACTCATGAGCATGTACTGGGTGTGAGGTCCAGGAAACACCTGCTGCTGTTAGGTTCACAATCTGAATGACTTTTAATGGTAACAGTAACAGCCTAAGTAACAATAGGTTAAAAGAAATCACGTTTATTCACTGATTAGTTTTGGCATTATCTGTCATTCACGTTAGTCAGTCCTCACACACCTTGTGTATTTATATATCATTTAACATCTCAAGCCATTTTGCCATTAAGCATAATTTTATACATCCCAAGATTGTGGAATCTTACAGTAATAAATTCCCTGATATCAAGCGAAAATGGGCTGTAGAAAAAAAAAAACGAGTAAACGGATCTGTAAAGAAGCAAATATGGCCTTGTTTTAAGTTTACAACCAGGTGGAAGATCCCCCCGACACATACCGCCGTGTCATGCACGGTCGTGCCCTAAAGACGGACTCAAGTGGAGCTTCTCGGCGCTTTAGAAAGCATTTAGTAATTCCCATTTCTCCAAACACCCACACACTTATGTCACAGCCGCTAAAGGAGGACGAGCAGGACCATAATTCCGGGCTGAGCCCACAGTGTCCCCGTAGCACACTCGTGTCAGTTGAGGTGCCCACTAGCCCATCATGTCCCTAAGAGGACGGCCACCGGTGCCCCCTGCACACGCGGCGCTTCTGCACGTTCCTCCGCACATCAATACTTCAGATCCGCTCGTTACAAACTCCATTAGTTGTGGGTGTTGCGTGTGTCGCTATTTTTAGGCGTGACCTCTACGCCAGAGCTCTCCGCTGACCCGTCCGACCGGCACAGCGCGGCGGTCCGGCTCCGCTCGTGAGACGCGCCGGTGCGCGGCCGCCCTTTCATGTCGCACGGCTAGAAATCAATGTCGTGCGCCGGGATCAGCCGGTCTGCCGATGGGAACACGGACCGGCGGCGTAGTTTGCATCGCGCACTTTAACAAGCGGGCACCTCTCGACACGCCAAAAAGTTCACGGAAACTTGTGAATGTGAACGCGCAGCTCGCGCAGACCTTTGGGGATTCGCCGTAAGAAAAAGCGGTTTCCATTCACATAATGTGCACGCGAGGGCGAGAAGCACGCGCGCCGGCGTCGGCGCGTGCCATGCCGCTTACGAAACGGGCAAGTGTTGCAAATATGTGCCAAGCTATGCATTTGCGGCGCACTGGGGCTGTGCATGTGTACTTCCATAAATACGATCTCCGGCTGCATTCGTCGCCGTTTATCCTGTTATGGTAGCGCTACACCGCGGCGCACGGGGCCCCTTACACCGACTCGGGGAATCTTCATCAGTTTCCACAACCTGTAATAAATCTCCTAATATAGCACGTTGCGCTCCTTACCCCCATCTCCATACGTCTCAATGCCGTAACCATCCTGCAGACCGTTACTCCAGGTGCCATCGTATCTCGCAGGTGTGTTGATGCTTTGCCGGACTCCGTACCGACCCTTAAACCCATGACTCCACTCTCCGCGATAGATCCACTTCCCCTTGCTTTCAACCCCGAGCCCATGGCGCTTTCCCTGCGACCAGTGGCCCTGGTACGTGTTCCCACTCGGCCATGTGTATACTCCAATTATTTCAAAGCCGTTTGACCACGAGCCGGCGTACTCGCCCTGGCCTTTGGGGCCGGTACAGATGCCGTGTCCGTGGGCTTTTCCATCTTCCCAGCCGCCGCAGTACGTGCCGCCATCGTCGAAGTCGAAACGTCCACCCGTCATTCAGAAGCGGCTAGGAAAGAAACAAATCGCAGGGTAGCCTGGATGATGTATCCTCCCGCAGGATCCAGCACCGATGGATAACCGAGGTACAGGGCGAGAGAGACGAACTGGAAACCGGGGTAGTTGCGGTGCGGCCTGGACGGAATCGGAGGGGCACGCGTGAGAGGGCGCATGGGGTTTGGGGACGGATGCCGCACGGGAGCCGGGACAGCCGCGCGCTGCCTCTGCAGCTGGCCTTGGCAGGGCTTATGACCCCCCTCGGACTCACAGAGGAAGGGAGAGAGCAGCGCAGACCTCGGTCCCACAGAAGACACTGCCAGATGCTGACGTCAATGCCGTGGACCCTCCCACCCAGCATCCCTATTAGGGTAAACAGGGGCTCAGGAAGGAACACGGACAGATAAGCGTGCTTTCATGAACACGCTGCATGCTTGTCGGATGCTGTTTAGGATTTTTAGCATTAAAATGCACAATTTAATCGCGTATATTATATGTTAGAAACGTTAATAATACGAAAAGTAGAGACCGAACGTTTACTAACTGTTAGTATCGGCGTGTTTATTTTAACAAATATAAACAAATACATTTATCTCATTTGACTTAACTAAATCGCATCCTTGCATCTGTTGCCGTGCCCATAGAGACGGCTGATGTCGCAACAGTTGCATGAATCGTACGTTGTCAGGCGTCGTTTGGCACTGCAGCTCCAGTTAGGTCAGCCGTTGTCGTTCGCAAGTGGGTAAACTGGCCAAGCAACTCGTCACTCTTATAGTAAAAAGGTGAAGTAAACATAATGTGTGCATAGAGAGTTGTTCCGTACGCGGGTTATTATTTATTCATATATTTTCAATAAAATATTTTAATTACAGTGCAACGGATTGAATAAGGACCTCTTTGGAAAGCATTGAACAGATCAGTTGAATATTGAAAAGTTTGTGAACGCACGATTCGAGACTACGGTACTGGAGTTTGTGATGTTTATTCCCGTTTTTAACAGCACGTATCAGCTGCCAGACCTGGCAGATGCGACCTGCGCATGCAGCGTGTTGTCTCATGTAACACACTGTGGGCAACTGTATTAAGAATTTCAAACATACCATTCTGCATTTAAAGTCTTACACGGGCATTGGACTGCATGTGTTCCTTTTATGTATTCTTGTATGAATAAACAACAAATTGACATATATTAACATTATTTAAGTATACTGCTATAATAAAATTTACGTTGTTGATTGGGCTGTCTGGCCACCGTCACGTCCTGTAGTTGGTAATTCACAAAATGCCTTTGTATAATATACAGAACAGAGTGCCTCATTTGTATGTTCATAGTCGGGATTAAATGAAGATTAAGCATCATGCGTTTACTGCAATACTGTAATCGATCATGCAACCACGAAAACAAGAGAAGACCGCGCAATAGGCGTTCATGGGTTCATTAAACTTTAATTATAAACGTCAACGGCTGAGTTACTAATTTAACGAAAGGCCAGTTTGTGTTCAGTGCACACATCACATGTGTTAATTTCGAGTCGTAACAAATAGGCATTTATGAGTAAGATTAGTACCGTATAAGTGTGATTATGACAATTGTTTTTTAAATCCTAAAACCTCTACCGAAGATCCTTCGGAAATAATGCCTGATTGGCAATTACATTTGTTTAAAATTTGTAAGAAATCCTTAAAAGTGTGAAAAATCGTCTAAAATGTAATTTTCAGTGTTGAGTTTGACGTAGACAGGTCATGGATGTAACTGTAAGTGAGAGGTCAGGTGGCACGTATAATTTTCTCGTTTTAACACGATGACAGTTTCCACAGAAGTTGTCAAACTTTGTTTTGAGATACTACTTTTTTACCTCATGAAAGTCTGCTCTTTGGACCGTCTCTGACGTTTGAATGTTAAAAGCCCTTTTGTTAATTTTTTAATTACAGTTTGACTACTGTCCCCCAGCCCAAGGCGTTTATTTTTACACGTTTTGGGGTTGTGGTCCTTGCCAGGAAATACGTACTTAAAATAGTATGATAACAGAGCAGCAGCTGGCCCTACTTCCACATGTCTTCGCATTTAATAATAATAATAATAATAATAATAATAATAATAATAATAATAATAATAATAATACATTTTATTTATAAGGACGCCTTTCCAGTACTGACGGTCGCTGTACAGAAAAGAAATAACATAAAACGCAACAAACGTCACGGTTCTCAGGTAAATATCAGCATGATCAAGGATTCACCTGGCAGTCTGTGGCAGGAATATAATTTTATTGCGTGTAATTTGTCCACGTAAATACAATTTATTCGTTACACACCCGTGTCGGCTTTTTTTCTTTTTTGGGGGGGGGGGGAAATACAAACACACAAATTCATAGTTTTAGTAGTGCGGACAGGTGGAGGTAAGAGCAGCTTCAAACCCGGACTCAGTGAAGTGGCAGGAGAGCCGTTCCCTGTAAGACATACTGAATAGATACACAGTATATTTAGCCTAAACGTAAGGACAGGGACCGTTTGTTTTCCAAACATGAGCTGCTGTAACCATTAGCTATAAGACAGATCGGCTTTATTTTTAGCCTAGACGTAGATGGGAGTTTGTTTCCTGAACACGTTGCTGTTTTAGACTCTGCATTGCAGACGGATCTGAAGCTTGCTAACCTTTGAGCCTTTGTAAGTGTTGGGTCTATGATAATTTGGTCTTTTTAGGCATGGTGATGCGGGAAAGCTTTTCTTTATGGGAAATATTATTGAAATTTATATGTATTAAAATGTTTCCGACAGTTTACAGCCAGTGCTTTTCGCGCTGTATTAATACCACTTTTTAAAAGTCCTTGTACCCCCAGAGAGCCGAAAGGTAACAGCGCGCGCGACCTGAGCCCCCAGCGGTGCGCGCTTGAATCCGACCCGCGGCACTTTGTGTTAAGAGTTTAAATGTCCTCCAGTGCGCGTGTGCCTTTGCTCCGGGCGCTCCGGTTTCCTAACACACACCAAGAAAAGTAGTCTGCAAATTGCCGTGTGTATGTGTTAGCGCCCTGGGCTGAGTTGGGTCGCCATATTGGGGGTGATCTGTCTTGTGCCCGGTATTACGTGGTATAAAACCAGCCCCGTGATCCCCAGACAGAATGATTGGTTTTTTGAAATTAATGAGTGAACGCGCAAATCCTAAATGTGAAAAAAAAACACAATTTATCGTACTTCATTAATCCCAGAAGTAGGGAAATCACTTCTTTGCATTTAACCCACCCTGCAGTGGGAAGCCAGCCCCATGCAGCACCCAAGGAGCTAGTGCTGCGTGCGTTGTTGAGTGTCTCAAGGACACACCTGATTGTACTGGGATCTAAACCGAAAGACTTCCGCATCCCAGCCCTGATGTTCTAGCCATTGAGCCACCAGGCCATGTAAAACGTCAGCCGTCTCCCCGTCGGGGAATCGAACCCCGGTCTCCCGCGTGACAGGCGGGGATACTTACCACTATACTAACGAGGAGCACGGCTTCCGTTCGCTACATGCTAGTACTGGAAATCAAAGCGGTAACATTACTGTACGTGAAAACAGCAGTAATGATAGTCAGTCTGCTTAAACAGTACGGCGTAGCTGCTAGCAGATCACACATACACACACACACACACACACACACACACACACACACACACACACACACACAGAGTGTAGCCTGTTGCTCCCGTCAGAGTAATACTGACATTACCACTAGATGTCAGTATTGGGTATCGCATACAGAATTGCATTATTCAGTATGAATGAGTCTTAGTCACTTCTGAGGTACTCAGCATTTTAAATATTTAATATTTTAATATAGTTAAATATTAAATACTTTGACGGATACATATCATTGACGAAAAAAAAAGCTGTAATGCAATTACAGTGAGTCGTTTGCATCAAGTTCAATCCTCTTTTCATTTGGTTATTAATTTAATATTTTACATGTCCAGCTTTATTCTTAATGGAATATATTTGCTTCTTATATAACAAGTGAACAGTCAAAAATAATAAAATATATATCTATATATTTACTGAGACATTCACAGTTTGCATTGCCTTCTGCATACAAAAGTGTCTGATTTCTGTTTTCAGCCCCACATGATTTAGAGCACCAAGTACTCCGATAAATAAAAGAACTGCAGGTGTGTCACTCAATCACCAAATTATTGACTGCTATACACTGAGATTATAAGAGAGAAAAAACAACGTGAGGAAAACAAAGGTGTTCATTTATCTTCGAATAGATCTGAGTTAGATAAGTTTACTGCACTCAGCCATCCATGGACACTTAGCACAACTATTTAAAATAATTTTTGTTTGTGAAGAAATATGTCTGTTACCTGAATCTTATTTCACTTGCTAAAATTTCTAAGGGTGTATGTTCAGTGAGGCTGTCTGCTGGTTAATAAATCCCAGGGACCCAAGTAAACAGAAATGAAATATCATAAAGTTCACAGATATAAGGTCATAAAGGACATGGTTACAAGAACACCCTTGGTTACTCTGTTCAGGGTGTACCTGCCTTGTGTGCTCAGCTGTGTGAAATAGGGTCCAGGCGTCAGTGACCCTGCTAAGGAGAGGTGACAGAACACAGAAACACTCTTTCGGTTTTTGCACCATGTATTTCATTGATGTTTATTGCAACTTTTACATCTGAAGTGAGGTGAGGAAAGAAATAGCTATGTGCTCGCAGCTGTTGCAGATATAAGAATTCGAGCTGTTTTTATTGACCGTGGGTATTATTATGGGTTGTATTGTTTTCATATTTGACCTGATGCATGTGTTTATCTCAACATTGAAATGATGCAGTGAAACCTGTAAAGGAGATGGATAAGTACAGTACCCAAAACAAACAGTAAACACACAATATATGACACGAAACCAGATAACCCAGTGGAAACCAACCCAAGCATGTGAAGAACGCATAAACATGCAACGACCTGGCCGTCTGTTAGAAACGCATCACCAATAGCGCCGTGAGACAGCTGCAAACGAAACGTTATGGAGAGTGTCAGAGAGTTGAGAACAAACGGCTGAAAACAGATGAAAATGTTTCTCTGACATGTTTCCATTTCACTCTTAGCTGATTACTCCTCACGCACTGGCAAAGTAAATCTTGGCAGGGTAGGGTACAAATTCCTGTGTGCTTTAGTCACAGAGGCAGAGAGACCAGGCCTGAAGGGTACAGGATCACGGTGATGTGAGGCCTCAAATAGATCTGGCACCATTTCATGTGGTACATAGCAGTGACGTCCTTCTAATCTGTGTTTCAAAACTGTAATTCACAATGCGGACGGGAGGGATTAATTTCTGGAAGAAATCTGATGTCAGTCCCATTCCCTTATTAGTTAACCATGCTTTGCTGTACTGCACACAACAAGGATATGAACTCTGAGTGTTGCTCTAGTTGTCGGTTATTTTACAATTGATGTCATGTTAGTCATAACAGCTGTATTTCTTATGAAATACGAGTGTGTTAGTCAGTAAATAAGACACTGGGAACATCCAGAAGATCTCAGGAAAAACCTATTAATGGAAGTTTCTGAAACATTAATTGTTTACTGAAAAAACACGCAGTGTGCAGTAAGCCTGTTCCACTCATGGTCATGAGGTCATTACTGGTGATGTAATACCGATACAGAGCGATGTGACAACATTCCTATAGAACCACTGCGACTGGCTGATCAGAGGTGAAGCTTATTTTTCTTTGAATTAGTATCTGCATGAACAACTCACCTCCCCTGGCCTTGGGACACATGTGGGAGATCTTTGCTTGCACAGCGTCTTCAGTTCATGTAGACTGCAAGACTTCTCCATGCCAAGGATATCCCTCACGATTCATGTCTAACTTGGGCTTGTAACTTTAGTCTCTTGTTTAAGATAAGTGTTTCTTTCAGCTCTTTAAAAAAAAATTTTCATTTATTTTTCCAGGGAAAGTTGCAGTGTTTCACGTGACTATTTCTGGTATTGACTGTTCTTGATGGCCGTGTCAGTAACCGCCCCATATCAACGGGATGGCAGTTCGGTAAGAACTTCTTACTGAGCTCGATACTGACTCCCCCACCCTCACACGCCGCAGTGGAAATACCGTGACCTGGCCGTCAGCTTAAATGGGAAGGATATTATGTGCCCCAATACCAGGTCTGTCACAAAGAAGTTTGTGTTCCCCTCACAGCAAAGTCCATTACATGGAAACTCAGACAGGAAACAGCCATGACAAAGGGGCAGTTGAAGACGTCGTGGTCCCCCCCTAAAAGTTTCAGGCTCTGACTTCAATGGCTGACTGTTTGCCAACGTCTGGGCAACGTTAACTACATTGAACAAACACCATCTCTTTTGCAGGCTTACCTGAGCCCTGTTCACGTCTTTTGTTTCATGTCGTGAACCTGCAATGATATTTTTTCCTTCTTTAAAACACAGAAGTCAATATATTTCACACAAAATATTGGTTTAGCTTCAGGTAGTCTGGATTTCAGCTTGGCCATGGTACACGTTAAGCCGTATAATGTTACTCACGTGATTTACCCAGAATGCCTGCCAACGGCTCGTCTGTTTTTGCTGCGCTCCACCTGTCCACTTCCATAGACACAGCCGGGCTTTGGACCCTTTCGTGCACCAGTGCAATCAGCAGAACATCAGGCTGGGATGCAGAAGACTCCTGGATTCAAATCCCAGCCCAGCCAAGTGTGTTCTTGAGCAAGATACTGAAACGGCATCCCCCTAGGTGCCACATGTGGGTGCCCACTGTTCCCCCCAGGGCAGGGGCCTACAACTTTAACCATCAAAAGAGTCCAAAGGTCCCTCTCCCATTACGGGGAATGCTACAGCAGAGGGGTGGAAGAGCCGTGTGCGGATCCAGAGCCGTCGGTTGCCACGTCCCGCTACAGAGCATGGGCCAAACGCAGAGAAGCAATTTCCCTCGGGGATTGATAAAGTAACATAAAACAAAAAAATATATAGTATTTCACAGCTAAGTGAAAAAGTAAATCATCTGTGGTGAGTCATCAACAGCTGGACTGTGCCGTGCTGAGTGTCCTCTGGCTGCTCTTCTGAAGTTTTATCCTCTTCCTGCACGTATCCTTACAGCACCACACTTTCTCCTCCTGCACGTATCCTTACAGCACCACACTTTCTCCTCCTGCACGTATCCTTACAGCACCACACTTTC
>JABJVR010000065.1:4502897-4529914 GCA_025773905.1 Chitala chitala
GTGTTCAGCTCGCCCACTGTGTGTGTGATGGGTCCGTGTTCAGCTCTTCCACTGTGTGTGTGTGATGGGTCCGTGTTCAGCTCTCCCACTGTGTGTGTGATGGGTCCGTGTTCAGCTCTCCCAGCCCACAAGCCTACACTCAGGGGGGATAGAGAGTCCTGTCCCTGGTGCAGATCACTGCCCCCTAATGAGGCTTCAAGTCTCATTTTGCTGAACCCAGATCCTGCACACGCAGCCTGTAAAAGTACATAATAAGACATTTTTACATCTATGATTTTATTTCTGTTGAATGCTCTGTACAAAGCATTCTTACTTTTTAATACTTCAATCATTTCATAATTCTTAACCTCCCTTTAAAACCTACATCACAATTATATCATTACCATAGATATTCTCTTCCTCATCTACCTCCTCATCACTCCTCATACCATTTCATCCATATTCCTGTGGCCTCCACATATTCCCCATTAAAAAACCCCTCAATTACGCACTAAAGACGAAGACAACACACGGTCGATATTTGCAGGGTTCCTACATAAAGTTTCGTTTTTATGCATCACGTTACATTGACAGTATAATGACATGCGTACGCAGGACAGATAGACACTGTGTGTGTGTGTGTGTGTCCACCTTTTAATTTTACAATAAATAAATAAGTAAACAGTGAATACTGAGGTTTTAAACCATAGTACAACATTGAAACGAAGCGCATAGCCAGGATGGTTCCTGTCGCATGTCTTTTAACCGCACAGAATCACATACAATATGGTACCTTTCTAAGCAAAGGTGCAAAAAGAAGTACGTGCTCAAAATAGAACCTCCCCTTCCCTCCTGTCCCCACCCCCACCAACGTCATCCCAAACGTTCTCTGTTTGGAGAAGGTATTTAATTTCTGCTTCGTTTCCCTCATTCACACACGAATCACTGCAGGAGCTATGCGGGTATAAAAGAGTGGCTTTGTTTCATCGCAGCCTCTGCCAAACCGTCAATACGGGCACGCCAGCAGGAGCCGAGCCGAGCCGAGCCGAGCCGAGCCGAGCTGCCCTCAGCGGCCCTTAATTCGACCCGGCAGATTAAACGTAGATGTCAGTAAACTGCACCGAAGACAACATGCAACTTGCAAGTGAGAGGTGAAACAACAAGACACAGATGCCAAAATCAGAAGCTTCTAACACGATGTTATAATAATGTGCAGAACATAACAGTACACGAGACACCACGAAACAAATCTTGGCACGTTTATATTGATACCAAACATACAAAGTGTCTTTTAATAAATATAACACAGAGACAAAAATGTTTGATACCTAAATTAAATATAAGTACAATCATTTTTCAATGAAAATTATATAAGCGACAGTAACGCTATGGATTAAATGGTAGTTTCACATGGGAACAGATTTCAGGCCAATAGAGTGGCTCGGAGTTAGGGCACCCACTGATAAGTTTATACACTGACAGTAAACTGCAGTTTCTTACACGTTTGATGGCTTTGAACTTTTGTGACAACACTGCCCTCTATAGGCGAATATCTGACATGTACAGAATTTCCTGTACTCCAAAATATCTAAAATAACTGAGTAATTAATTGAACGTCTTTTATTTATATAAATGAATATTTTCTAATTACTCGATCTCAACAAACACAACACCAGCAGCATAAAAACGTCCAAACCCGAAGTTACCAAAATAATACGGCCATTTTTATAACATTTGCTAACACTACACTATTGGATTGAATAACTTTCACCAAATACTGCTGAGATGAACAGCTGCGTGCTCTAGCGCTGAATGATAAGTTCTCTCATTTAACTCTTGTATGTGTCTCTGCTCATGGTTTGGTAAGCCACATGGAATTTAACTGTCCACCGCCATAAACTTTGATACATGTGACGTTACCATTCGTCCTCAGGTACCCACACCTGTCACCTGGCCGACAGCCCCTGTTTTACACTGATCGCCTGACACAAGTCGGCTGTCTTGAGGCTAACTTACCAGGGTCACATTAGTGAGCTGACATTAACCCACAGCCCCGGGCTTCCCTCCTTGGCTTGCTGCTGTGATGCTGATGGCACAGATTCTGAGAGCTGGTACCAAACAGGGCGTCACCAGAGTACCGTTGGATTGTGTGCTAGGAAGGACAGGTACATGCCCCTACACTTTCTGCTGCTCTCTATATTTAAGTTTGATTTTTACAGTATATTTGTGTAATAATTTTGTTGCAAAAGATAACAAGTGAGAAATTTTCTCTAAACCTACAACAGTACTCCCGAATGCTATAAATAACTGAGAGACATAAAGAAAATATAATTTAGTGTTGTCTCTGGATCATGGCTTTAACTTCTTATTGTTTTCATACTGTATTTGGCGTTCTTGTCGGTTCATTATTAGCTAACTGTGACAGAGTAAAAATGTATGGCTAAATGCAACACTCTGCTCTACCTTAATTATTGTGTAAGGCTAATATAATCGCACGTGTTTGTGTGTGTATCCCCCAGGAAAGGAGGGCACACAATGTGCTTTGTACTCTTACAATGTCATGATGTGTTTCCACGGCTAGGTTTTGGGAGAACATACAGTGTAGTGCTAAAACCAGGCTCACTTCCACAAGGAATAGCTAATGAAGACTGAACTTGCCTAAGAGGTGAAAGGGAGATGGTGGTGTGTGTTATTTTAAAACTAGACAGCAGCTGAAAACAGTAGGTATCTGTCAGCGTTGGCACGAAAATGTATTCAGCGTTAAAGCACTGTGCTGCATTGTGTTCCAAAAAAAAGAAAAAAAACTCATGCTCATGAAAATTTTGAGGGACTAGAAGATAAATCATGAATACCTGTAGTGCTCTCCATGCTGAAACTAGTCAATGCAGTGGTACCCTGGGGTGTCAGACAGGCTGTTTGGTGTGAAACCAGCAGCAGTGACTGGATCAATGGAAGATAACTGCTGACATTTCAGGTTAAAAACAGAGGCCAGCAAGTTTATCTAATTAATCCAGCATAAAGCCGTTGTGATATCAGACGTTTCCGTTTTGTGAAATGCTGCTGTTTCAGCAAAGTGTTTCTATGTGCACGTTAGCATCACCGTACAAAAACACAGTTATGTTTCACCTTTTTCCGTTTGTCCAGTTTGCTGTGCTGCTTGGTTGTTTAACTTAAAAATAATAATTATATAATGGAAAGCACACTAATAAAATTCAAATGTCAGCAAAACAGTTAATACGAAGCAAAGCGTGTCCAGATTCTTAAAAGGAAGCACCTGCAAAGGCGAAAAGGTGTGTAACGAGCGACGCGTCAGAGACGCACAAGCGTCCTTCCAGCGAGTGTGAGTATTCAGCCTCAATCCCACCGAGAACTCACATTCTGCATCGTCTGCATGAAGGACCCAGCCCCTTTTGGGGAGACACCCTGAAGCGGTGGTTAACTTACAATGCGTTGGCACTGAGTAAACTGAAAGGTGTCGCGTACCCTCACCGACAGGGCTGTCTGCGCCAGAAAAGCACACATACCGACGACAAGCTATGTGACAGCCCTGGTTTTTTTTCCCCAACATCGTCCCAGGCTGTTTAAAGTGAGCATCTACAAGGCAGAAGCGAATAAATACTTTATGTGCTTTCAGTTCCTAGACACACGTTGGACTGAATACAAATGAAGCTTGTACACTGAATTTTAAGGATGGCATGAACACCCGGCTTACCACGATTTTAGGTAAATTCACATTTTCTTTATACACAAAGGATTCAGTTTAAGCAGGTGCTGCACAAAGTTCAGTTGTACTTTCTCTGATGGTGTGTTGTAGCCTTCACTTGTGCTGATCTACAAACCGGGCCGTTGCATTTTCTCTGATGGTGTCTTGTAGCCTTCACTCGTGCTGATCTACAAACCGGGCCGTTGTACTTTCTCTGATGGTGTCTTGTAGCCTTCACTCGTGCTGATCTACAAACCGGGCCGTTGTACTTTCTCTGATGGTGTCTTGTAGCCTTCACTCGTGTTGATCTACAAACCGGACCGTTGTACTTTCTCTGATGGTGTCTTGTAGCCTTCACTTGTGCTGATCTACAAACCGGACCTTGTGCTCACCTTAATATTCTAATTTTTCCAGAGACATTTGGGTGAAACCGTGTAAACGAAGATGATCACAGTCCCTTGTCCACTGGATTTAAATTAAAATGGAATAATTAATTTACAAATGAAATCCTAATTGCACGCCATGGGTGACTGTTGTACAAAGCAATATGTAAAAATAATTAAAATAGGACACTTTCACAAACCAGCAGAAAAATAAATTATGTAATTCATCTTGTTTTCAGCCATGTATACAGAAAAGTTCCCCAAATGAGTAAAATACTGTAGACAACCACAGTGCTGATCTACAATCACTAATGTCCTACATTTTAGACGTTGCTTTGTTTTATAAACTACCATGGCAACAGTTATAAAACATGCACAGGCTCCGGATTCAGCCACGCAAACACCTCCAGCAGTTGTGGAAGAGAATTTTTGACTACCTTCACGTCTTATAGCCAACAATACATAATTTCAAATGTCCTCTAAAGCATTAGTGAGCTGCACAAACTGAAGGAGAACATTTTGGCCCTGTTGTGATTCTGTTTCGATTCCAAAGGTTTTCTCTCAGGGAGAGGTGCTAACTTTCTTCTCCTGTTTGCCTTCATTGGCCTCATCAGGCTGAAGTGTTTTCTACAGAGCAAGGGATTCCACATCGCTAGCTAAAATAGTTTGAACACATGCAGATTTATTCAATTTATACATAGTACATTTTATTTAGATTTGAAATTGCTTGGGTCCTGTGTCTCACATACTTTTGTGTGCATTTAGATATTCACACATCCTGATACTATTACGCCAGACGCTGTCTGTGGAGGAGTGAAAATGTGGACTAGTTCTAAACTTGAAACTGGTACACAGACGACATGTTATATCAGAAGTGTTTCACACGTTTCATGTGAGACCGACTCTGACACATAGCTTTTTGTTTTCATGTTACATTAACTTAATAAGCAAATATGTGAACATGATAAATGAAAGAGAAATTTGCCAAACAAGAAGAGTTATGAAGGTCGCAACAGTTTGTGAAAATGCTACTTTTCCTGTGCTCAAGAAAAGCAGGTCTATTAAATGTCAGTGCATCTCAGACCTGCTACATCACTTCTGTTTTTCAGGCTGTGTTGGACCACAGTGCCTGTAAAAAACACTTTCAGTTCTGTTAAAGCTTTTCATATAGGAAAGTGTAACATGCATGCAGTAAAGACAAATCTGAAAAACTGGGATTACACTGGGATTACACTTAGCGGCAAAGGTGAACTGGTAATGGGCACATTCTGCCGGCTGATTTAGTGTGTGTACAGCTGTCAGCCGACTAACCACACCATGCACAGTAGGTGGATTGGACTGGTAATCTGGCATACAGGGCATTTTCCTGGTGGGTCGGCGCACATTGCAGCCAATACAATGTACAGTATTATTATATGGACTGATTCTGGATTGCAGTGGAGGGCTGCCAAGGCTGATTTTTTTGTCCCAGTCCAACCCTGAATATCCATCCATCCATTATCTTAACTGCTTATCCCTGGTGAAGGTCGCGGGGGAGCCTGGAGCCCATCCCAGAGCACATGGGGCACAGGACACCCAGGGTGGGGCACCAACCCACCACAGGGGGCGCGCGCGCGCACACACACACACACACACACACACACACACACACACACACACACACACTACGGGCCGTTTTGGACACACCAATCAACCTAACCTGCATGTTTTTGGACTGTGGGAGGAAACCGGAGCACCCAGAGAAAACCCACCAAGCACAGGGAGAACATGCAAACTCCTCACACACAGACCCAGGGTGAGAACTGAACCCCAGGCCTGCGTGGTGACAGTGCTAACCACCACACCACCGTGCCGCCCCAACCCTGATTAGTGGTAATTTAATATAAGGGCATAAGAAAAAGGTTGATATTTAGGAGCCAGCAGTACATTGTGACCAAAAGCTATAAATCAAAGGCTGGTTCATACCCCCCAATTAAATATAATGTGCCTTGGGTAGGTACCGTGTACATACTGTATAATACTTACGCCAGCGTCTTACACATTAGGCGACTAGAATCCTATAGAATTCAAAAATCTTATACAGTACCAAAAACAGCGGAAAAGGACACCCGTAATGTCACGTAACGGGACAGCATCATGCCACTGACACCCGGTGCCATTACAGAGCACTTGCACGGCCTGATGACGGCGGATGTACCAAAGGGTCCGTCCCACGCAGTGCCCGTCTCCCACAATGCAACAGGCAACAAAAGAGGCGACGGCCGCATCGCGAAAAGTTTCCACGATCGCGGCGCATCTGGACCGAACATGCACAGGGCCGCGCGCGCTTTTCATTCGGCCAGAATAGATTCCGAGTGACCGCGTGCGGGAGCGTGGCGCGTGCGGGAGCGTGGCCGGAGCTGAGCCGAGCTCGCGCACCAATGCGGCGCTCACCTGAGGGGAGACGTTAGCAGCCGGCTAACTGGCTAGCGCGTTCAGTCGCTCGGGTGAATAATAAAGGTTTTGCTTAAAAATACTGATTTGGCGAAGCGCCGCGCCGAAGGGACGTCTGGTGAGTGTCATTTAAAACAGAATAAAATGTTCGCGAAATGCCTTGTCGAGTGTGCAAACAATGTGGCCGTGCCAGTTGTACGGCTACCCACATAGCCAGTGTAACTGGCTCGTAGGTAGATGTGTCTAAATAAGTAGTTTTGAAAAATACCGGGTGAGCAAAGTATGCAGCGTCTCCAGCTTTCTCACCGTGTCTTTTTCTTTTATAGCCAGTTTCGTCACGATTGGAAGAATTCCGAGCTTTATAAGGCCAGTGGATTTTCCCAGGCTAATTCCCAGCGAACACAGTTTGGGTACTATGCTGTATAAAGCAGCTTTGATGCGTAATTGTTTGCACCGTGTACTGGTGGCATAAACGTCTTACTTTTCTCCAAAAAAAGACCCAGCGTTGCCTGCGTGTAGTGTAGCGGTGCGTGGACGGCGGCTGGCCCATGGGGAGAGCCGCGTGTCTCCGCGCCGAGCCAAACTCTACACCGAGGATGAGCGTCTGCCCACAGGCCCTGCGCGTATTAACCTCAATATTAGCCGCTTATCCTAGATGTGCGCACTCTTTCAGCGGACTGAGGCGAATGTACAGTAAAACTGTCCTTGTATGATTTTTAGGCTGGATTTATTGTTGTTTTAGGCCATAATGTTTACGTCTGTAAAGGCTAGGGGGGTATCGCACGTAGCTACACGGACGCTAATGTCATGGTACCATTATCTGGCCATTGTCAACATTTTACCCGTTTCAACTAAACTAAAACGCTGCAGCCTCCGAAAATACAACATGAATTGACTTCAGACGTAGCTACTGATCGTGATGTATTATAAATGAATCGTCTACATAATATTTAGTTAGTTTCCTTGTGTTGAGTATCGATATTATAGATTTGGCCGAAGGTGCATTGATTTTTATTTATTTATTTATTTTTTTAATCATCAGGATAGCAGTCTTATCTGGATTATGCTGATGTTTTTAAAAGTCTTTCACTAGGCCTATTCTATGCGTGTCTTTTGGCAATTCAGGATTAGGTTTCTTATCTCTATACCTGTTGTCTTGAATTGTTAGTGACTGTTACCCAATAGTGTAGTAATGTATGATATGAGTTTGGGAATACCTTACGAGTTGCATGTTTGATAAAAGTACTGCAACAGCTTAGCAGAGTTTATGGCACAGTTATTAAGGTATAGAAGTGTGTGTTGCTGGAGTTGATGCTGTGGCTCTGAACATGAATGCCCTGTTTGTCTGTTTTAGGGCTGGCTGTCCTGGTGTGTGTCTGGAGCTGCCCTATGACCGGGCAGCTGGGATAACATTCGCACACAGTAGGTGGAGCACAAACTTCCCTCGACCGGGAGGGACTTCAGGATGAAGAAGATAAGCCTGAAAACAATAAGAAAGTCGTTTAACCTCAAAGGCAAAGAGGACGGGGAGCTGGTCATCCAATCCCCGGCCGAATTCGGGAAGGACGACGGGCTGTTCGGCGGGCGTTACGGCGCAGAGCTGGCGAGCTGCGACCTCACCCGGGACGAGGAGAAGGGCCCCAAGGGCCGGTCCAAAAGCGAGGGCCTCATGGGTACGCTGAAGAGGCGCCTGTCGGCGAAACAGAAGCCAAAGGCCAAAGGGGGCTCCCTGTCGACGGACTCCGTGGATGACGATACGTTCTCGTCGTCGTCTGCGCCGGTCGCCTTCAGCGACGCCAAGGCGCAGCGCCCCCTGCGGTCCACGTCGCTGCGCAGCCACCACTACAGCCCCACGCCATGGCCTCTGCGCAGCGCTGCCTCCGAGCAGACTTGCGTGCAGATGGAGGTGAAGGCCAAGACCTCGGCACACACCCCCGGGCCCAGCCCCGCCCTGAACGGTGTGCGCAAGGACTTCCACGAGCTCCAGATGGAAGGGCTTTTCCAGGGCTCCGGCGAGTCGCTCAAGAGCTCGGACCCCCTGAACGGCGACCTGCATCTAGACATGGACCACGTGCCTGTAGTAATCGGCCTCACTCCTCAGGATTACATTCAGTACGCTTTGCCTTTGGACGACGGGCTGTTTCCTGTGCAGAGCTCGCGCGCCTTCTGCCTGGACAGCTCCTCACCCATGGAGGTGGTGGCCCAGCTGGGGAGCGGCTCTCTGCACACTGACGACGGTGCGGGAGATCCCGACCTAGAGCTCTTCGCGGACCCGTCTCTGGGTGGGCTCCTGATGGGTGTGGCCAGAGGGGAGGTGGAGAGGGCCGGTGCGCAGCCTCAGCCCCACTCACCCCTCCTGCCTCCTCTTCCTGGCAGCCACACCCACAGGAGCTTCCCTGGGTTCACTGGGGCTGACCCTCAGGTGGCGGAAAGGGTGAGGCATCATCTCAACTTTGACCCCAACTTTGCTCCCGGCGTGGCCCGTGTCTACGACGCGGTCCAGAGTAGTGGGCCGATGGTTGTGACCAGCCTCACGGCAGAACTGAAAAAGCTGGCCCGGCAGGGCTGGTACTGGGGACCGATCACGCGCTGGGAGGCGGAGGAAAAGCTGGCCAGCCTATTGGACGGCTCCTTCTTGGTGCGCGACAGCTCGGATGACCGCTATTTGCTGAGCCTGAGCTTCCGCTCACAGAGCAAGACGCTCCACACCAGGATCGAGCATTCCAACGGCAGGTTCAGCTTCTACGAGCAGCCCGACGTGGAGGGCCACACATCCATCGTAGATCTCATCGAACATTCAATAAAAGACTCAGAAAATGGAGCCTTCTGTTATTCTAGGTCACGCTTGCCAGGGTCAGTGACGTATCCAGTAAGACTGACTAATCCCGTGTCCCGGTTCATGCAGGTGCGGTCCCTCCAGTATCTGTGCCGCTTTGTTATTCGCCAGTACACCAGAATAGACTTGATTCAGAAATTGCCTTTACCGAACAAAATGAAAGATTACTTGCAGGAGAAACACTACTGACTCTGTTGAGACTCGTGGGACTTCTTTTTTTTTCCGGGGCAGTTTGCACTTTTGGGATCAGAAATACAATAAAAAAAAAAAAAAAAAAAATTATTTTGCATTCATTAGACATTGTTTTGTGCCATCGCTTTCTTTTTGTGAAGAAAAGGTGACGTTTTGTGTGAGGTTTAGTGTCAGCCTGTCCTTGTAACTAGAGCAGCTGGCTTTGCAGTTGCTTGGAGATGCTGGAATGAGCAGAAATAGCCCGGTCTTGTTGGAGAAATGGCATGATTGTAAATAAGCTCTGAGTGTCACGTTTGGCTGTGAGGAACCTAATGTGTTGACCTATAAGCCATAGAAAGAGATCCTTCATAAGCCCCCTTTTTCCAAAACAACCAAAGCACACTGCAACGCTGTTTTATTTTCTTCTGGAAAAGGGCATTTAAATTGTGGTACAATTAATGCATAAAATGTTTAGGTTTTTTTGTCCCTTGGTTTGAAGTACATGCAGGTAAAACCAGTGCTCAATTTGACAACTTTTTGTGAACATCAGTTTGCACATCAAACCTCTTCATGAAGACATATCAAATGTACTTTAACAACGTTGTTCACCAGCTCTGCTTTCGGACCGGCGGTCGGGCACGTGCTCTCTGCTGTCCTGGCTTCTCACCTGTTACTGTTGAATCCATTCTGTCTCTTTGTATTGCAGCCACATTGCAGATGCTGCTGTTTGTACACTTGGAAGCGAATTAAGGCACAAACGGTTTATTTTCTAGTACTGGTTACATCACTTGGCCTTAAAGTGTGTTCTCTAGTGCCCAGCGTGTATTTCAGTGGGTCGTGTTACTTATGGTGGTTTGTATTGAAAAGATGACTTGACGGCTTCTTTTAAACTTTAGGTCTGAAATTGAGGTCATTGCTCCAATGAGATGTGACCTGTGCACAGGGTAATCGCTACCAGCATTTTACACATTAAAGTGTGGTTAAATATGCACTACAGTATAAGGGTAACTTCATTTCTTTCACATTTTGAAACTGGAATTGAATAGTTGCATTCTTTTAGTACAGCGCTGAAAATGGCTGCGTCTCTGGGTGTCCCTGTGGAGCCCTGGAAGGGGAACAGTTCTGCTTGATGGTGTGATGTCTTTGAGTGGTGCAGTTACGCACGAAGTCAACTTTACTTCGTTCAGATTCTGCCTTTAGTGCAGGGGTGGACGATTGTGGCCCTGGGGGGGCCGCAGTGGGTTTTTGCTTTGGCCAGTTTCTGCTTTTAATTGAACCTTAATGTCAATTAAATGTTGACATTTTTTGTGTCATTACTGGGTCAATCCAGAAAATGTCGCCAAGCTTTATTCATTTTTATTAATAATTTTAAAAGCATGACATAGACGTGCTGATATTGCTACTTAATGTTTAACAGTTGCTGTACATTTTAATCCGTTTCTTGTGAATAATTAAGTCCCTGCTCCTGATTAAGCACTCTGTCATTGGCACCTTTTCCTTTCTGCTGTGTAAATTTTCTGCATAAATTAAGACAACCGAGCACAGACAGATGTAGATGAAGAAGAATGAAGATGCTTAATGATGTAATTGGTATCTAATTAATTGCCTATTAAATTGAATGAATTGGCTGAAACAAAAACCTGCACCCACTGCGGCCCTTCAGGACCGTGTTTGCCCGCCCTTGCTTTAGTGGGTGGTAGCGTATGAGTGAGGCGCGGCCCTTGTTAAGTTCTCATGCTAACTGTCTGCAGAGTAGGGTCCTGCACGGACCAGGAGTTCAGAGTGGCTTGTTGAGCCTGTTAATATCAGGTCTCTGTTAATGTGTCCTGCTCCCAGAAAGCTGAAAGGAACATGGGCTCACTCAGAAGCTCTCGTAGCCCATTATATACCTAACCGTAACTTGGGTCTCTTTCCCCCATTGACCACAGCAGTCACACACATTCTGCATCTCACCAAATGCTATCTTGCAGTGGGATTGCATTTATTTAAAACTGCAATGTAAAAAAAAAAAAAAAAAAAACTACAGTGCAAAAAGATCTTTTCTGGTCAGTTTTTTTTTCTCTGAATTTGGGGGGGGTTCTGTTATAATAATTTGGCTACTAATTGTCCCTTGACAAAGTTTGTAGTGAGTGGAGACAGAGGGCCCCTGAACACAGGTGCAGGAGTGTTCTGTAGAGCTAAATCTGTAAGTGATTGACCACAGACTTCAGCGGTTTCACAAGCGTAATGTGAGGGGTTGGGATTGTGTAGTGAGTGTTCAGACCGTGTTCAGGTGTGTTTAAAGCCAGCTGTTCTTAACCCTGTTGCCTTCGCTGCTGCCTTTGTTGGCTAGTAATGGGTTGTGTGGATTTGCTTAAAAGTGCACATGGTGAAATAACTCGGAGAGAAGTTAAGAGAAAAATGAGCTGAGCCTTGGATGAAAAGGGAGGGTTTTGCTTGTAATCTTAAGGAAGTTTGAAAGTATTGAATTTACCTTGTACCAGTTATTTTTGACATATTAGGAAACTGGTCTTGGAGATGAGTCATGTAAGTTAGATGGAGCGATGTAATGGCACAAGAGGTGAAAACATAGATGTAGGGGACCTCGGGATTGAGATGTGTGTAGTTTTTATGCGAGGGCACGGCATGTGAAGGTACACACGTGGTTATGGGAGCTTTTTGTGCCCTGATGTGGCTTCTGGCTTGTTGAACGTGGAGTGACTGAAAGGGAATGAAGAAGATGAATTCACGTTGCTGCAGTGTTTCCTACCTGCAGAGCACTGTACTGTGTTCCTGTTGGACAAGCTGTGCTTTTGTGTTTCCCAGATGCCCGTTGGTAGATTTCATCCCACCAGTGAAAATCGAAGGTTTACATTGATGACAAACCCCCGACCCACCCGCGGCTGTATTTTTCCCCCTCAAAATCTGTAATTTTTGATGCTTGAGGATTAATGCGATTGCCTTTTTAAATATTACACAATGACAAAAGCGAATGTTAATTTCAAGTGTACGTGAGATGGCTTGACCACTGGGATTATATACGTACATTTCTTTTTTTTTTTTTTTTTTTCGTTCTCCTGATCGCCGTAATAGGTTGTGCCAATCTAAAAATTCGTAATTCCTCAGTTTACGTTTTAATGCGTTCTCAGTGTGTTTGGGGAATATTTCAGAATGATTTTGTCCTGTTGTTTTTGGAAAACGTTGATTTTCTTGCACATTTAATACGGTTTAAAGGGGTTTTGTATCTGCTGATACAAAATGTAAATAAAAACGTCTTCACAAATGTTTGCAAGCTTTTTTTTGCCGTTGATCCCATCCAGTCTGCTGTAGCTGTTTGCATGTTACGTTTTTCGTTTTAACTGTGTATGTAGCATCAATCTGCTGAGTTTCACATTAAGTTCTCGCTCAATGTTTCAGGTTAACTGTTTTCTGTTTCAGAAAGGGTTTGTCTTGATGTCTTGTTGGCCAATTGTGGTAGATCAATGAGCCGAATTATCCACGTTCACAGAATTGGTGATACAAATGCAAAGGTCCAGATGGCTGAGCTGAGTCAAACTAGAGGCCACGCCACCCACGGCATTCTGGGACCGGTCTTGGGCAAACATCATCTCAGCTCAATCTGCCAGTGTGGGCAGTCAGGCGAGCCCTGGTCGGGAGTAGCCCGCTGGCACGGTCTTGCGTGTCCTGTAGGTTTGGTACCCGCTAACCTTGTGTGGGTATCTCATTTGCATGTTTGTGTCTTTGCAAAGCGCATGAAAACACTCCGCAATTACACACGGTTTAATCTGTCATGCTGAAATGTGTGAAGCTTTGTTTGCTGTTTAGTAATGAAATGTGACGGTGTGGCATTTCGATATGAATTATAAACATTGCTGTGCACAAGGGAAATCCTTATGATGAAGGGTGCGAAAGTGCAGGGGAAGGTGCTTAAGGTGATAACTAACATAGCTGGCTTCAGGCTTTCTTCAGCTGTTATACTGAAGTTAATAGTGCTCTGGTCCTGGGTGGGATCGCGGCACGCCGCCCCTGGGCCTGACGGGCAGGATTATGGTGTGCTGCCCCTGGGCACGACGGGCAGGATTATGGTGTGCCGCCCCTGGCCATGACGGGCAGGATTATGGTGTGCCCTTCACTGCTGCTAGGATGTTAGTTACTGATGGGAAAACTCCCAAAATCCCACTCAGGTTTTGAAGATGTCCTATTAATAACAGTTTCACAGTATTTTCACAGAACACTGACCGTGTTGCTTTGTAGGTTATAGTGGGGAACACATTTCTTGTCCTGCCAGGACATGAAGGCGTAATAAGTTTCCATTTTTATTCATATTCCCTGTGGGTTCAAATCAGTACACGAGATGTATTACACGTGGGCTTGTGCAAAATATTCACTCAGCCATCTTTCACATTGAAAGCATCATGCTTCCAGCTGTGACCCCAAACATGGAAATTTGTCGAGGTGCTGTCAATCTGTACACGTCTGAGACTTTTATGTCTGTTTTGTACACGAGTCATTCTCAGACCTGAACAAGTTTTGGAGATTCACTAAAGCCAATACAGGGGGCAGTTGTAGGGTTTTAAAGATTGGGATTTGTGAATGTGAGGAAAATCTGTGGTGTTTAGATTTCTCCCACCTTTTTAGAAAGTTTTAAAACGTGTTGTTTAAATCCTCGTGAGGACAGACTTGCAGTAGTTTTTTGATCCGTTACCTTTAGTTACTGTGGAAACATGAAACATTGTGACTTGTTTGTTTATTTTCTCAAACCCTGCTAAGGGCCGCGTGGGGACTGCGGCCCAGCCTGGGAAGACGTTAGTGAGACATACGTATAGGCATGGCTGCAGCGGCTACACAGCACAGCAGGCACTGTTAATAACGCTGAGGGTCCACACTGACCATTAACGCTGTATACAGGGATACTGTGGCTCCCAGTTCACCTGAAATGAGTCTCTTAGTTGTGGGAAGAAGTTTGAGCGTGTCGAAAAATCTTGTGAAGTTTTGGTTTACAACACACAACCTCCACACACGCAGACTTCAGCCAGAATCACACCCACGCCTCTGGAGGTGTGAGGCACTAATTACGCCAACGAAGCTATCATGGACACTCACTCATAACAATGTTTATGCCTGTCCAGTTTGATCTGTCTATATACACACAAGACCCTAGTTCCCTGACAGAGATGAGATTTCTGTTCTGTTACTGCCCATGGTGTGCTCTTCAGTATATCAGCCCATGGATGGACTGACAGTGTTATCCATTTGTACATATAAACCCTTAGATCCCCAACAAGGCGATCTCTACAAGCCTTTAGTTTCACTGATAATGTGATCTGCTGTACATATAAAGCCTTAGATCCTCACAACGTGATCTCTATAAGCCTGTGTTTATACAAGTACAAATTGTTTAACCAAAGACGGCAGCTGAGGGCCCCTGTGACATGCAGGCACACATGTGCACATGTTTAATGTGTAACTATTCAATGTTATTTTATTAATATGTAGTCTTTCTTTGTAAAGTTATAAGACAACAATATACAAAGAAAAATAGCATAAATTTAACAGTACTGTAAAAGTCATCTTTCATACTGTAATTTTTTACAAATGAGGGATATGACAGTTCTGTTTTTTTATCGCCTGTGAAGGCCTAATGCTTGGTAGTGAAGTTCACGTTTATGGAATATACTTTTTTCACGCTGAAGCAGGTAGCTCTCCTTTGTGTTTGTATTCTCGTGTTTGATAACGATCTGGCCTTTTTGCCACAGACCCCTGTTAGGCATTCAGACACCATGCCATGCTGGAGCACACATCAGCAGGATCTACAGCAGGCTGTGCGTGTGTGCGCGCAAGGCTGATGGGGCTTTGCTTTGTACCCTGATGTGTATTTTATTCGCCTGGTTCTTTTGCCCTCACAAGATAAAGTGGCACAGTACAGGTTAGTGTTGTCAATGAGCTCAATAATTAGGATCCAGCATGCAACGCTCACACTCATTAACCACATTTACAGATATGTCCCCACGTTACCAGTTGTCACACAGAAATGATTTAGGCGATGCACTGCAGTTCCACAACGCTTCCCTGGTCCATGTGGGGACGGCAGTAAAGCTTGTCAGGTGTGACTTGTGTATGTTGTAATAAGTGTACTGGTGAGAGAATCTGCTGGATTCATGAGGACTCAGAGGGCTGAGATTTTAGGTAGCGTGACATGCAAACGTCTGACTGAAAATGCATGATGACTGTTTCATGTCAGCTTGGGGGGGCACTGCTTATGTCATCCTGACTTATATGATTAAAGTGACCAGGATCCGTGGTGGCTGGGGGGGTGTGTACCCCCTGTCCCCCCCCCCCCCCAATCTATGGCTACGCACTAAGAGCAGTGTGTTGTCACTTACAGCTGCTCCCCGTCAGGGGGGTCACCGCAGCAGATTGACTGACATCCGGTTAACGATTGACATTGGACGCCCGTCCTGATGCCTCCCTGCCATCTTATCCGGGCTTGGATCTGGTGCTGGACACACACTGGCTTGCTCAGCCCCGTTGTATGGTCACCACCGCCTGTGTACCACGCTGAAACACCATAGAAGCATTGTCCCCAAGGCACAATAATGTCGGAGAACTGGTAAACACGACAACGCAGGCAGGAGACGCTTTTCACACACTTGTGTAATTTTCTTTAGAGGATATCTTGAGAAATGTCAACTGGGTAAATAAATGCTTTTTTTTTTTTTTTAACACAATGTAGTGCCATCTGCTGTGTGTGCATGTGTGTGCATGTGTGTGCATGTGTGGGACCGTTTGTTGACGTAAATTAAAAGTCTCTGCAACTTCAATTCGCGCACGCCTCCTTCAGGCTCACAGGAGCCTGTGAGGTAACTCCAGTACGTGCAGCACCTCTGGACCTCCTGCCGTATGGAGCAGCTCCACAGCAGATCAGAGGGCTGTGCTATGATGCGGGCTCTCTGACAGAACGCACTTCTTCAGGGACTGGTGTTCAGCAGTGGTTCAGGGAGACAGGTACACAGTGTAGCCTGTCGTGGTCAGGTGCTTTGTCTGCCTCGGTAAGTCAGTAACCTCACACACCCCCTCGGGTGTAACAGGTGTGGTGAGGTGTCACATGCTCTCACTACACCAAAGGCGCAGAGGTTTCTTACAAGCTACTCAGGTCCAGTGAAGGATTTCTTATAAAAATGTAAGATGTAATATCTAGTTTGTGGGCTGAATACAAATAACATGGTAATAAGGTGCAGGAAAGTGTGTGGTCTAATTAATGCAAGGTAACAACCAGGCGCTGTGACGTTCCTGTTACAGATGGCGCTTACCAAAATTCATCCTTTCAATGAATGAATAATTGAAGAGGAGTGCGCCTGTTTCTACTGAAGCTTCCACTGAACACAGCCCTTTTCTATTTTTAGGCCGTACTGAGATAAAAGTAAAGAACAGTAAGATTTCCCACAGTCTGCACATTGTATTATATGGTGGCTTTGGAGAGGAGTTTGGCTTTGGTTACACAAAGTAGAACCAGTGCATATAAAGCCAACTTCACTGGTGACATGGAAACGCCAGCCCTGTTTCTTTAAAACTCTGCTCCTAGGGACGTTAACCATGATAAAATACATCAGGGAAGCTGCTACATGGTTTTCCTCTCATTGTACTGTGACAGGCCCATCCGGATGGATCTCCTGCCCATCTCAGACACTGCAGGAAAACCTCAACTGAAATATTTATTACTGTTTACCCATAGCAGAGCCGTACAGTTACACTTAACGATGAAGGGTTTGTTAGAGCTTTATTAGGTTTTGTCACTTTGCAGTGTAGCTGGGTGTTCTGCTCTGTGTCACTCTAGAATAAAGTACATCAGACACATTCCAGTCCTGTACTAAATGTAAATTGTTTTTTGTGACCTAGAATAAACAGTGCAGGCTGAGAAGCTGTTCTGTTATTACACAGTCCTGCTGCACCTGAGTCAGTGTCCAGGTGAATCAAAGACGGTTACGAAAGCGTGAATTTTTAAAGTGACAGTGCTGTAAGCTCTGAGTGGTAAGATGACGACCAGGCGTGTGGCACAGATGTTCCCAAAAGCACAAATCCTTCCTGTCCCCAGAGTGCCATTTTTGTTTTTGACGGATGAGAATTACGCAGCCAGACTTTCACTGAGCTGAGCATGAAACAGATGCCAAAGAGACCATCTGAAAGAGGCATACTTTGACTCCTAAAGAACATCAGTGTTCATGACATGGTAAAATTGGCTGTAAAGGTTTCTGGTCACTCTGAAGGGGCTACCCTGGTGCCTTGCCGCCGCTCCCCCGGTGCCTTGCCGCACACAGTTTTCTGAGTAATGTCACTGTGCTCAGAGTAGTTGGGCAGCCAGTTGACACCCTGAGGTTTTTTATTCCTGTTCCAGCTTGTTCTGCCTTGTACACACTAATTTATTCATGATGAACTTCTCCCACAAGCGTATCTGCTGTACACTACTCTGCTAAATAACTTTTAATTGCTTTGAGGAAACAGTGAGGGGCGCTATATAAAAGTAAGTGAATCGAAGAGTCTCGACCGCCGTAAGAGGAAGAGCATCAGAGAACATCACGGAGAAACTCATCAGGTTCCACATGAGAACATCATGGAGAATATCAGCAAAGGTGAGAAGGTGTGATCACCGACTCAACACTTGAAAATGGGTTCTTGTGAAGAATTTAAGCCTCTGGCATGAAGCAAACAGTTTCCCCTGGGCAGAAACTACCAGAAGCCCCCCCGAGATCACACTCACCCAAACCTGGTGTCTGATTTGAGAACTGTATTTAGTGCAAGTAAGTAAAGGACCTCTGCTATCCTAAGCTGTAATGTGATCACTTGGGTGACTGAGGCCAGGACTATGAAGACATAAACACTTCTATGTTTTAGGAATTGGGCCCTGGAAGTAGTTTGAATGCTGGTAAATCTGCAGTGATCCATTCTCTCGTTATGGGTATGTGTTAGATTGTGAAGATCATGTCTCCTCGTTCGTAGACGTTGTGCCATGCATACGAGCCTACTGCCCTGTAACGGGTTGGCATGCTGCCCGTGGTGTACCCTGTTCTGTGCCCTAAGCTGCTTGAGACTCCAGCAACGCTGTAAATGATAAGCAGTTGGATAATCGATGGACTCCTCAGGTAATACAAGGAGCCGTTATAATGAAGTACCAGGGAACCAAATGCAGCATGTGTAAAACACACAGTGATTATTAAATGGAATCGTTCACCTTGTATATTTTAACACAGAACATATAAACCCTTGTTTTAGGTTTTGCTGTAATATTTTTTGCTTGCCTTGGTCCAACACTTGGTTGATGGCTTATTTTTAACTTTATGTGACTGTTGGTAACACTGCTTTCTGCTTACATTACCTTTATTGGATCCATGTGAAAGTGGAAGCCCTGCTGCTGTGCAAGACAGAAACCAGCAGGTCATTTAATCAGAAATTTGAGGTAGCTGAAGTGAATGTTTTAAAGTCTTTTTCACATGTGCAAGTTTACATGACACCACGATGGACAGTTTGTCTGTTGGTTACAGACTGTAGAACTTTTGATAGCTTATTAATTAAACCAGAAGGAAAATGTTGGTGTTCTCAAAAAGCCTGTTCTTTTCTGAGGTGTTGACTGAAAGGAAAACAGAGTCAGAACTTTTGCATTTTGAGTTCAGCTATGAATGTATTAATGTTATTTAAAGGGACAGTTAGTCAGTTTAACTCATGGGTTTGTGGTGTGTGGTGTCGTTCTAATTCCCTTTGCACTGCCACGACCCGATATTAGTTTTTTTTTTTTTTTGCAGCTTCGTCACCATCCGTGGTCATCAGCAAATCAGTGAGACCACAGCAAAGTGAGTGGTCCGAGCAGAGGGTGTGTTCTGACACCTCTGATCAGTCGGGGGTGGGACATGGGTCTTTGGTCTCCTTGGGGCTGGTACCTATCCACCTCACTAGAACCTTGATGTACCTGCTGTAAGATGCCGAAGAGATTGTCTAAAGCCATGCAAGATCTCAAAATTGAGAGAAACTGAACATGCAAATCCCACAAAACCAAGTTAAAGTGTTTTTAGTCATTTTCTTTTGCAACTCTGGGATTTTTCATGGTTCAACCCCCAACGACCAGAAAGGAGGCTTCTGTGTTTCTTGGTGGAATTTTCCCGAGCGGATGCAGCGTTCCCACAGCACTGCCTCTGAAAGTGTGTGAGGCAGGAGCTCACTGCCGTACTTCCTCTCGGCTCTGTGCTGGGCATGGCCGTGATCGGCCTTCTGCTCTCCAAAGATGCTTGCTGTTCCTCAGGTGTCTCCCTACGTGATTCCAGGCCAGTGTTCTCCAGCCTGGCCTGGGTGCCATTAATACTGCTTTCATCAAGCGCCCCCTGTAGGGCTTTGAAGGTTAATCCCCCCATGCTCTTGGCAGATTAGCTCATGCTTGTGTTGGCAAACTGCCGTAACACTTCATTATAGCTTTGGACAAAAATTCAGGGCGTTTGTTTCTGTACTGAGCAACAGTTAGACTAGGAATTCCCTGAGAATGTTATGCAAAACAATGAAAACACCCATGTTTACACATAAATAAACTAGGCATAAAAGTGTAGTAGACGTCTGACTCTGAAAGAGATGGTTGAATCCCGTATTTCGTCCCCTCAATCTCAGCACAATCTCAGCACTGCATCCCTTATATATTTTGGCTGAGAGACAAGAGCCTCTGGGACCACAGGTCGTGACTCCAGGTGGTGTCCCTGTGTCCGGGGTGATAAGTGAGGGTAATGCCTGGGAAACAGTGGGCAGGGCAGTAAGGGTGTGAAACTGAGCAGCCTGCACAGTATATCTGTTTTCCTATCATGAAGGTATGTTTATGTAATAGAGGCACACTGCCATCCCTACATCCTTGGTTTGGTGAAGAGATGCTCCACCCCCAGAATAGTTAACTGCGGGAGCCTATGAGGGAGGTGTCCCCTCGGGGGGGCTCTATGGAGGGATTAGTGTGGAAACTAGCATGCCAGATGCTGGTGGAATGGGCTTGGCCCAGAGCTGGGGTGCTGGGACTGGCTTCAAACGCCCTCCACGGCGCCCCCTGATGGGTGTCGCAGGAGGAGCCAGGCATGCAAGAGCCTGTGTGCCTGGGGGGCCATTTGGCAGCTCCTCATACCTGGAAGTGGCGTTTGCTAAAACATCTTTGGTTTGCTGTCGTATGGAGAGCACTGGTTCTGCTTGGTGGATCTACTGTGTAATGGGTAGATCGGAAAGGGCTCACCTGGTCTACTGAACAGTTTAAGTCAAAACGCAGTCACACACACTCATCTGTTCTTAACATAACTGCATGCGTATGCATTGTTTTCAGCATCTGTCATGGAGGAAACGTTTATCTTAACTGGAACAGCAATATTTGGTCGCACTGAAGAGGTTCTCATCAGAGAGAGACTGTCAATATTCAGATCAGGATGGGCACCTTAATGGAAAACATGACCTGTTTTGTCACCACAACCTTAACAACAAACCATAAAGGCAGTTACATACAGCCTGCTCACTTGGATTCTAACTGGAAAGGAAACATTCAAAGACATAAAGATAAACAATAAAATAAAAGTAAAAAAATAAGTGTATAACAAAGATATATTTTAGTCCTTTATACCACTGAAATGTCAGTGTAAGTCACGACATAAAATTTCTAGTGTTTGGCATTTCATAGTTCCACATTACCTAATCAAACCAGTTTGTACCATTAAACGCTGACATTTTGTTAACAAAAGCAAACTTGGAGAACACGGAACATATTTATTGTCTCCAGCCATGTTGTATGGGTGGCCCAGCAGAGCTTGTCTCTATAGCAGTGCACACGAGTGCGCTGCAGTCTTACGCTGCCGTCCCAGCCGTACACACCGGTACAGGGACTCTACGTTTAGTCCACAGGGCTCTTCAAATATTAAAACAAAACAACATTTCAGGTTTTCGAGAAACACTTGTGCTATTTGCCGTATTTTTGCAGTGTCATCATTTTCCAAAGGGGGTCGATAACTCCCCCATGACATGCACTGTCTCAAAATGGCCAAGATGTGCTGACTGAGGACTTTAACAATTCTACCATTTATAATATTCCCTGTACCCAGTTCCACAAATCATTTATAAGTCTTCCCAAACGTTCTATATTTTGCAACACACCCAAAAAATATCAATGATACCTGAAACAGCAACACGATGTTTAAGTGGCTGAAAATCTTTTTTCTGTTTATTATTAAGAAAACTGATAGTGATGTGTAGCACAAATCTTTGTACAGGCGGGCTTGCGGTGTAAAGACGACTCTAAAACTCACAATACTCTGTTAACGGCCGTAGCTTAACTTCTGCATGTCAGTGTTTTACGTCATGCAAAAAAAACACTTTCAGCTCTGTTAGTGTGAGATTTAAATAACACTGATAACGCTGTAGAGGAGTGTGGTGTGAATGTACAGAGAATCAGCCCCACACAAACTGTTTACCTACACCGTCTTCAAACTTAGTTGCTAAAAGATAGCTCTGAAAGTGTTAATCTGATTAACACATAGTGTATTTTTAAATAGCAAAGAGTTACACAAAAGTGGCATCCACTGTGACACTGACCAGAAAGCTTGCAGTTCCCTGGGAAACTAACTTCAGGACCACAGCTTCAGGACCAAGGACAGAGACGGACAGCCAACACCTCATCACTGATAGGGCTTTGAGGGGTGTACGTGTCCCTAGCTGTTATCATTTCTCAGTTATGCCCATATATTTCAAATTGTGTTTATGAACAAGCATCTTAGAGAAACAGACAAGTTTATTTAGCTTTTTTAAAATATTATACAGTGAGTTTATGGTATCTTTCAGGAAAGTGTAAATATTTGGCAACAACCACTGTACAAATAAATCTCACAGATACCCACAAAGGCCTCAGAAAATAACTATCCAGAGCTTAACAGAGATGTGGAAAGGTCTCCAAAGTGTCCAATTCAGATGAGCGTGTCTTGCAGCTTACACCCCGGGAAGACACGAAATCGCGGTGTACTTCTATTTCGTTTAGTTCCGTGGAGACAGGAAGGTTTTCGTACACGAAAGACATTTTAGCAAGACGTGCATTTCACGGGTTCGCTGTTTTCTTCTGTAACTGCGCATTCTTCATGCATTTCTGTCCATAAACCGAGGCTGGTGGTGCAGTCCAGCGGCGAGAGACGAGGCTGGTTTGCATAAAAGGCGCACCTTTTACTTTTGTAAAATAATAATAATAAAACAAAAAGACTTGAACGTGTGGGCACTAAAAGGGGAAGGTTCCTCCTCACCCAGATGAACGCCATGCCTTCACGTTTCTCCACAGCACGACACCCGCTTGAAGCTGCATCTTTTTTCGCTACAGAGGAAAGACCAAGAAGCCGGAGAAGGTGGAGTACTTCCAGCCACCCATCAGGTTGCCCCTCTCCAGCTTCAGGTACAACCTGTCGTCCCTCTCTAGGTGTAGGAGAACCCCGTTGCTGGCTGCCTCCCGCGTTACGTCCTGGTCCCCGGCAAAGGCAGATATCACGGGGTACTCGTTCTGCATCAGGTTCACCTACATGAAGGAGAGCTCCGAGTGAGGTCCTCCTGAGAGGCACATACCCAGCCTAGCAGTTAGGCAGCCTGCGGCCAGTTACCGCACCAGTACTAACGTGTCAAACTGATTAACCCCCAATGACCGACTTACCTGGATGGTCTGCCTGTTGTAAACCTTTACCACGTGGAAACTGAAACTGTAAATTCCCCTTCTGGGTGCTTGAAACACACTCGATTTTAAGTCAAAATGGTTGCCCACATTGACCAACACCTGTAAAACACGAAAAATGCTGTGTTTGATAATGATTCAGAGCCTCATCTAGAGAAATCGGTCTCTATATAGACCCAAGGGTTTTGTACTTTTAACTGTATCCTGCTGTAAGTCTGCGCATTCAAACCCGTGAACACATCTGCAGCATAAAATCATCCCACGTTACATACAGTGATTAGCTGGAAGTTTTTCTTTAATGAAGTGTTAAGTAAAACAAGGTTACTGCACATCACATAAAACACAGTCTGGCTGGATTGTTTCTTTAAAAAAATTACGCAAAATTGTATTTTAAACTCGTGTGTACAGATTAATCCCCACACAGAAAGAGCCACCTGACCTGGTCAAAGTAAATGGTCATGGATTTGTTGCTCATTTCGGACGGTTCGTGGTTTGTTCCCCTCACGACCGAGAAAGCCACCCTGGCGCTCCCCGACCGCACCGTTATCCCCAGCGAGGCGGTCACCCCGCCTTCCGCAGACGGGCTGGAGTCACACACCACCAGGCACTTTCCTTCCAGGACGATTGGCTCCGTATCATTCTGTCCCACGATTAAACCAACCCTACATCCCAGAAGAACGAGCAGGGCCAGCGTGCTCCACACTGTCATCTTGGAGGCGCAGCGCATCTGTAAAATGTTAAGCGCCAACACTTCAGCCCGAAGCGACCTCTTCTCCTGCTGGTGGTTTGACTCTGGTGTGAAGGTGGCTTCAAAAGGATACTGCTGGAAAACCTGTTATTAAACACACAATTAGACAATGTAATACTCCGAAAAGTTGCAACGCATCGTAAAGACAAAAACATTTTAAAAGTCGTGCAGTAATTTAGTTTTGCTAATTTTGCAGGTTTTCATTGTATATTTACGAAAGATTATCATGACCATGTTGCTGTGACTCTGTGTTGCTGTGTTATCGGTGGGTAAATGCGTGTGAAAAACGCATCCAGATGTATTTTGCTCGCTTTCAGCGTAGTCCACAATTAACATGTCGCGATCTCCGTGCAAAGTAGGTAATGAAACAAAATTTCCGAAGAGCTTTTGCCTTAATCCATGTGTTTTAAAGATTTACAGATTTTCATCAGTACCGAACTATTATGAACATCCAGCAAAACGCAAAAGTCTGAGAAGGCGAGGAAAAGAACGCGCGCGCTCCGTGTAAGGGTTTACCTGCCATGTCTGTGATGCTGCCTGCTCCTTAACACACCACAGTGTTGAGTACTCCAACAGAGGATGCGCTGACTGAAGGGGAAACGGACTGCCCCTCACACACACCCATCCTCTTCTGTGAGGCGCGCTCAGGAAAACTCGTATATGAAGACTGAAACACAAGTGCGCCGGCCATCAGCGTCAATGTTTCTAAATATTGCAAAGAAAAGAGGAGGTGGGGGGTAATGATGATGATGATGATGATGATGATGATGATGAAGATCAGTTTTCTCGTCATCGGTGCTGGATTTAATAATGGGAAGATACGAGAAGATAAACTAATAAAGCTGAAATGAGAGAAGAATAAACGTCTCGGACCGTAATAACTTTGCGATCATTTTCATTGCATTATTTAAAAGATAACGATTTTCTTTCATGTCCGTTTATAAGGAAGTAACGGAATCAGAGACACACATTTTATTGTTAATCGTCTATATATTTTTTACGCCTCTGGAGTGTGTGCAGAAAAGCCAAAAAGACACTGGTCTTATGGTGGATACAGTTCCGTGTCAAGAGATGTATTATTATTATTATTATTATTGTATACGAGGATCAACATATTTCAGGATCAGCTGCAACTTTTCAGTCAAACACGTTTGTTTTGTGAATTTACTGTTTTACAGCAATCGGCGTTTGTTATGATTGGATATTTGAATCCTTTATGGCAGAGGTGTCGAAGTACGGTCCCGGAGGGCCGCACTGAGTGCAGGTTTTTCTTCCAACCAATGAACTCATTTTAATTTGACAATTATCTCAATCATATATAAATTTAATCATTGTACATCATTGCTTGTCTTCATTCTTCCTGATCATTTCCACCTGTGTGCACTTAGTTGTACAATTTCTTCCACCTTCCATATTCAGGCTATATAAAGACAAATACAATGTTTTCGTAACCAGACGGTTCTGGTTCTGTGCTGGAGTAAAAAATACAATCATATTTTAATTTCAAGAACATTAACCAACAAAATAGGATATACTTCTAAACTTATTTTTTAAATTTCTGACATTATTGTCATGCACAATATTCATATTTTTCATTTTGAATTATTATTATTGTTGTTGTTTTTCTTGTTGCTTCATTCGTGTGTCATTAGTATATGTTCCTGAATAAAAAAGCAAGAGTTAAAACACGTGTGAACGACCATCGGAAAAAAAAGTCTTGCACTGCAGTGTTGGGCGCGTGCTGCCCTCTTACGGCCAAAAAAGAGCATTGCATTTAACAGAAAAAAAACCCTAGCTGCAATATTCCAAGTTGGCCACAAGAGGGTAGAAATAAAGTTAAAATCTGTTTCCCACAGTATAAAAACGCAGATTAAGTGCAGGAAAAATACCTGTGAACTGCTACCAGCAAATATTGATTACAGCGCCGAAGCGTATCGAGCTCAATTCCCCAATAAAAAGTGTTGAGTACGCAAATCACTTTTTGGCAGTTCTGTCTCGATACTAAAAGAACAGTTTCTCTGCAAGTTTCTCTGAATAAATTTCCCTTAGTTGCAATATTTCGGTATGGAAAAGGGTTAAAATCTGTTTCACACGATATAAAAACATGCTGATGGTAGGAAAAACACCTAGTGTAATTCAGATATGCTATGAAAAACTTCAAGTTGTTTTATAACCCAATACTATATCTAACACATTTGTCATAATATGCAATTTTCATCCTCACTCTTTCAAACTAAATAAAAGAAACGATTAATTAATTTTCTGAAGAAATGTTTTAGAATACAATAGAATAGAATTCCTTTATTGTCATTGTACAGTTAAGCACAAGTTAAGATGCTATAAAAAAAGTAATATACAAAATAAATCACTAAAGATATATCTTTTGTATATTATAATATACTAAAAATATATACACCAATATACTATTTATCTACTAGCATATTCATATACTAAGTAATAGTAATATATTAGATGATACACTAAATAACAAAATACTTAAGAACAGTAATATACAAAATAAAAACATACTCTGTCTTCGCCGCATGAAACATCCTCACATGGGCAGCAATGCTTTAAATAACATGCTGCACATTATCCTAAGTATGTGACTCATAAACAAGGCAGATAAAGGTGTTCTGTGGAGCAGTGGGAACCTCTGAACACACCTATTTATTAAACTCAAACTTTAAAAACAGAAAATGGAGGCATGTTAGCTGAAATGTTTGAAGGTGAAATGTTCAAATGCCACCAAAAGCCTTTTCTAAAAGTTACAGTCACAGCTATTGTAAGTTCCTTCAACATACTGGGCTCTGAAATACATTCTCTATTTGAATAATGTAAAAAAAAATTTAAATAAAATATATATTTTTTAATAGAATGGTCACAATCACTATTTATCCCTCAAAGGGGAGTTTGGCAGTGTTTAAATGATAAATGATAACATGGCACTGTGACTCAGACGTACCACTAAGAACACTCATGCGTGAGGGTTTGAGTCCCTGATGACATCATGTCGCCCTGTGGTGGGTTGGCGCCCCGCCCTGGGTGTCCCCTGCCCTGGATGTCCCCTGTCCTGCGCCCTATGT
>JABJVR010000065.1:4562235-4577098 GCA_025773905.1 Chitala chitala
CCAAAAAAAAATGCAACACCTCCCCAAAAAAAAAAAAAAAAAAAAATAATTAAAGTTTTTTTGACGCGGCGTTAAAAAAAAAAAAAAAAAAAAAAAAAAAAAAAAGAGTAGCGAGCAAAACAAAGCATTAAGAACGAGTGATGTTACGGGACAGGTGATGGGCAAGCCGTCCCCTGATTGGTCAGTGCCCGACCAGTCCCTGTTCCCGTTGCTGTCGTCATTAGAGACAACCTGCTGATCCTTCACCAATGTAAAGCCCAGGCTGCAGAGTTGGGGCGTGGGTCGTCTCTTCTAAACCGTCGGCCATTGATTTGATGTTACGAATGCAGTATTGAGGCACGTGATCCCGCCTTTCCCGTCACCTGGTCTGCTGCACGCGTGTTTGTCTGTTGTATGCAGGTTTGGAGTCCGGTAAATACATACTGACTGATTTTAGTATTTATTGAGGACCCAGTGTGTAGAGAGAAGCCATTTATCACAGTTATGCTGCAATGGAAACTCGTCTCCCGGGTGACAGTTTGAGACTCTTCTTAGCAATAATCACTATTGATTCTAAAGCTTTATGTAGACTTTAATCTGTTTGTAGGAAGTGTGGTCATATTTGTTAATATTAGTTTGACACAAATATATAAATATATATATTAAAAACTGTGAAAAAGTATGTGTTAAGTAAGGGGTGACTCGTAGGCTAGTTTTGCATGGTAATCTAATTCGTTCTTTTATTTCCTTCTCTTTTCTCAGGGCTTTTACAGATTTATGCATATTCAGTTTTTTTTTTTCCCCAAGCGTAGTAAAGAATTCTTCCAGTTTGTGATTTTTTTTTTTTTATGTTCAATCACTACATCCAGCACTTGACTGTGAATTCAGACAGAAGTTGATGGTGTTCAGATCAATCTGTCCCAGTGTCTCTCTCCTCATTCTGTACCTTTTTGTTTTTACCCACAATGCACGGTTCACATTTGCTACTTCCCGTTTCCCCTTCCCTCGTAAGAACAGGAGAAGGAACTGCGTAGCGCCACGTTAACAAATTTTAAAAAAGGCTGTTTCTATACCTGCTGCCATTCTAGCTGGGCAGGTTCTACCGCATGCCAGTCGTGTGTCAGCTGACAGGGTCCTGCGCCGTTATTCTTCATGTTAACGTCAGATGGTGCTTTGGAGTTTTGAAATGTAAGCTGTCTGTATTGGACTCATTTAAACACGAAATAAAGGTATATTAAAGAAGGGGTGTTGAACATGGACGTGAAAAGTCTGGTTAATCTTAACAGCCATACATACAGAAACGCATTTCACAAACAGCCACAGAACTCGAGGACTCAGATGGTTCTGTGCCTTTAATGTTACACAAATTGTCAACGGTTAACGGCACCTGTTAAGATGACAACATGCCGTTTCTCAGAAGTCCCATGTCCTCACACCTGAAGGGAGTGCATCTGCATTGTGCACGTTCTTCTCTAGCCCCCATCTTCCTCTGATCTGGTTCCGTTTTGAGGGACCTGTGCATGTATGTTTGATTCCCTGCCAACCCGTGTTTAAACTGGACTCTGCAGGTAGCTGTGCCCTACTGATGCGTACCTCAATAGAACTGCCACCTCCCCCCCATTACCCAGTCAAAAACCTTAAAATGTAATTTAAAAAAAAAAAAAAAAAAAAAAAAAAACCGCAATGTTGGCACCAAAGGTAATGGAGAAAACGCTCCAAACGTGCACATTAGACCAGTTATTCCGTTAAAATTTCCCAAGATGTACAGCATGGACCACAACCATTAAAATACTAAAACTACAATCTTCAGGAATATCTACAGAAGGACCCAGATGAGTACTGTAATGCAAATACATTTTATTTTACCAAAACCCTTAAATTTCCACACCATTAACTCAGTGGTCATTACCAGATAAGACAAAAAAAAAAAAAGGAAAAATTGTCATTATAAACACATTGGCAAACATTACTAGGGAGTTACAATTCAAATCGTTTTTACTTGTAAGCTTTAGACAATCTCAAAACCAGCGGAAACATGAGTAACTTGCAACTGAATGCACAGCAGTGAAGAAGGGATGGATGAATCAGCCAATCAGCTGCCAGTGCTCATAATTGCCATGAAGCTTCCAGAATTGCCACAGCAACAAGTAATGAAGTAATGTGCATGGGCAGAATTTAGCTGCCACATAAAACGTAAACCAGCCATGTAAAACCTGCAGCTCGTGGATCTTTGAAAACCTTTTTTCCTTCTTGTGGCCCACTACTACTTCAAATAGCACAGAACGCCCAATTCAATCAGCCTTTTGGCATGCAATTTAAAACAAAGTCTTAGCTAAAATACAAATAGACAGAAAAGCGATGTTTTTAGTCACCCTAAGCCCTTACTGTTTTCAGTCGTGTCAAATATGCACAAAGTCAAACATTAACTTACGAATTTATACGTCCTGGTTGACGTTTAATATAAATTACAGTAAATTCTGACAAAGGATCAAATTAAAGCAGGCACATCTGAAAGAGCTGAAACCACAGGTCTACTGTGATAATCCTGCTTAGATCCCCCTCACTGACAACCACAAGGTATTATAATTAGACAGACGTGGGGGGGGGGGGGGATTCAGTGCGCATAGAGAAACAGCAGAGGTGTGGTTTACCCCATCTGTTTTTGCAAATAAATCCAGACTTGAGGGGAAGGGGAAAATACTCCTTTATCAGTAGTCTGTCTCCGAACACACCTTGTTTCACAATCTCAGTGTTAACATCAAAAAAAAAAGGGGGGGGGCACTGCAGAGGTTAAGAAGAAAAAAAAAAAAAAAAAAAAAGACCCAGGTACAGAATTCCCCATTTAGGTGCTGTAGAACTCCCCTCTTATCCACCAACCCCACTTCCACAGTTTAGTTTCCCAAAACATAAGGTCCGTTAAAAAAAAAAAAAAGAAAACGGGCGAGAGGAGCCACGTGTTTGATGGATGTGACAAGGCGGTCTGTCTTCCTCCTCCAGACTGGCGCGCTGCAAATTGTGGGCGGGGCAGGCCCAGCCGTGGCTGCGTGCGGGGGGGGGGGGGGGACAGCGGGCGATCGGTCACTCGTCCGAGCCCGCGGACCGCTTCTGCGTTCTCTTGCGAGGCGACCGTCTCGGGGACGCTTTGTCTACAGGAAGGTTGTAGAAATGAGGGCCAGCGTGCAGCCCTTCCCCAGTGCATGAACATCACACAGTCACCACTGCACATATGTCTACAACTTTCCGTGCTGGAGGTACGCAACATTCACACTGACAACTCCAAACAACCTACTGATACGTAATGAAACTCCAGCATTTTTAAACTACATTTCCATGACGCATCACTTGAATCCAGTCACAGGATGCAGGTCCAGGACCAGCTGTTCACTGCATATGCAGCATCCGAGATGTCATTGCTGATCTAGGACTAGAGGCTACTGGTTGACTTTACAGCACAATTCGGAGATGCTCTCCTCCGCAGAGCACTTTTTACCACCTTCACCCTTGTCCCCACCCCACCCCCCAATTTGCCCGTTTGCTTGTTTTACCGACAGGCTGGCTTATCCGCGAGCGGCACGGTCAAAACAGACATGCTGCCACTCACACGTTCACGTCACACACTACATAAGGGACCCTCACCTCGTCTGCTCTGCACTGAGGGCACGAGGAGAGAAGGAGAAAGAAGGAGAAGAGACAGCAGGAGGTGTTAGAACAGTGGTAAACTCACAGGAGAAACAGCAGTAAGGAGATCTTAGTACCTCCCCACCATCATCATCATCACCACCACGCCCTGCACTTTACAGCTCTGCAGGGTTAGAGACAGAAGATGTACAGAGGAAGAAACGCTGGAGTAGCGCTGTCAGTCCAGGAGGGGGCGCCCAAACTCGTAACACCACGAGCTCTTCACAGAACATTAACAGGATGAAGAGGACAGAGCATTAAGACTGGCATCTGTGTCTGCTTTGGATTAGGAGGCCGATCAGTAGCACTGCAGTAATCCTGCATGTCAGCGTGAAAGCCAGCTCAGTGATGACACATGGGGAAGCTCTGTGTTCAGGAACACTTCTGCTCTCTCTGCAATGGTTAACAGGAAGTGTGCGTCTATCTGCAGTTCTGAATGGGACATGCAAGAAACAGGAAGTAGTCAAGCGAGAGGGCTCACTGATCTGGCTGAGTGTCTCTGGGGGTATCCAGCTCATGTCCACATCGTTGTGGCTCGAGGTTCCCATCTCCACTTTGGGCACGGGTCTCCGTCTCTGTAAGGGGGGCCACGGCCCAGCACAGGTCAGTACCAATGCAGGTGTGTGTTTGCTGTCATTTCCTCTGAGGTACTTTATATATACAGCTTTTTAGATACAAATGACGAAAAGAGGAACTGAAATAAGTCCAGGCAAATCCTACAGCAACCAGAAACTCACACATAAAAAATAATTCAAACAGCCAGTCAGTTCCTGAACCAAATTGAAAGAAGCAATACAAGGACCTTGAGCTTGTTAAGAGTCCAAAGCCTGTCGTTGCGCAATCTGACATTAAGCAACACGTGGCCTGCACTATAATCAGGAGTTAATGTGTACCAGGCCGTCTGTTAACGCAGTCCCTTCACAACGCTGCTGACCCGACACATACACCCTTCTAATGAAAACCCAAAGCCTTCACTTGCTGTCTGTCGCTATATCTTTATCCCTGCATTTAGAGTGGAGGTGGTATACGGCCGAGATACTTGCTCCTGAGCTCACCTTCCTAGACTCCAGCAGCTGGTGCAGGCCTACCACCACGAGCAGACCCAGACCAGACAAGAAAACATACATGAAGATCCTGCGGAAGAGAAGAGAACAGTCACTCGGCCAGCCCAACGCCAAGGGTCGATAAGGGTCTTCTGTCGATTAACTAGTCAGATACTTTAGCCAAATGCCAACAGGCTGTATAACCTGGTGCTGGACTTCCGCTAAAGGTAGGATAACAACACACAGTTACCATGACGTTTTGCTTACTGGACAGTTAAGGTCACACAGGTTACCAGATGTACGTGGGTGGGTGCGTGCCATCACTTACGTTTCTCCATCCAAGCCATCCTCCCTCTCAGTAACAGTCACGGTCTGGTTGAATACAGCATCCTGGAAAACATTCCCCTACGAAGACGCCAAGAGTAAACAGTCAAACCAAACTTGTACATTAATGCGTTTTCCAGGTTCCACGTCCGAGACCTTCGGTACCCACGTCTCAGCAGAAGGACGCTGCAATACTCTACGTTAAGCTGCTCAACATACTAAGAAAGTGAACGGCAGCGAAACTTGGCAAACTATGCTCCACGCCTCACAGCCCCGTGCCTCTCCCATCACCTCTGTCCGTCTGGTCGCGGCTCAGACAGAAACATCGACTAGCACTCACACTGTTGTCCTTGTAGTTGAGGTTGATGACCAGGCCAAAGGGGCGACCGCCCATGGGCTCGGCGGGGATGAAGGAATACTCAAAGGTCGCCTGGCGCTGAGGGGGCACCAGCGTGCTCAGCTGCAGTGCCGTGAAGTTCTGGATGTAGAACTGGAAGTCCTGGGGGTAGCGGAAAGAGGCGTCCAGCGACTCCACCACAAAGTCCTCTGTGCCCTTGTTGGTGAAGCCCACTAGAAACTTCACAACGTTGTTGGCAGGAAAGTCTGTTGCGAAACATGGAAAAAGATATGAGGGCGGTGGTGAGGTGGAGGTGCTTGTACAGGGCTAATCATATGTTGGAAACGTGCATTTAAAGTTATTAACAAGCCCTCTTCTGGGGCACTCTTACCATCTCCTTTGACAAAGAGGATGGTGGTATCAGCGTTAGGAGAAGCCTTCACCTCGCCCGAAGGAAGTTCTTCCTCATCCTCTTTCTCTTCAGTCTGAGGTCCGTGTTAATGAGGTTTGCATCCAGAAAACCCAGAAAGTTAAAAAAAAAAGTTAGTTAGAAAATCGAATCCCAGGATTCATCCTCAACTGCAGTGCCATAAGTGGCCAGTCACAAATGGTTGCACGGTGGTCACTGGCATTACCAGTTCAGTGTTGTCATCATCTTCCACTTCTGCCTCGTCATCTTCATCCTCGGCAATAACGTCTTCCGCGGCTTCTTCATCCTCTGTTGCATCCTGAGCTGCCACTGAAGAGCCGGGATACAGTGGAAAAAGTTGTGTATATTTCCAACAGTCTTCGTTACACAATACACAAGAAATACATTAATATAGCATAGCATACCAGGATGGTACTCATTTAATGTCACCAATTTTGTCTGCAAGTTCACAAATGGCTTGGGATACGCTGCCAATTTGGTGTGACCAGCAGGCAGAAACAAGTCAGAACATTGCTGTTAACTTCACCATCTCCCTGGCCCAAGACAGGGCCTCAGAGGAGTATGAATGAAATAAAATGGTGTCTTAGCTCCACATACCAAGGACATGTCGTTACCTTATTGATTAGTGACTGCAAGAAATAATGATAATAAATTGGAATGATTTTTTTCCCCACAACAACTGGCCAAGGTCAACACAGCTAAGGTCGCAGAAGGTTGGTGAATTGGGTGATAGTGTAGGTCAGCCTAACCACACAAAGGACAGCGCATAGCAGGAGAGAGGGGGAGAACAGCACACAGAAGGAGAACAGCACACAGAGGGAGAGAACAGTGCACACAAAGAAAGAGGGGGAGAGAAAGAGAGAGAGAAAAAGCACACAAAGAGAGGGACAGAAAGAGAGAGAACAGCGTGCACAGAGGGAGGGAGAGAGAGACAGACAGAGAGAGAACAGCGCACAGCATGTCCAGTTAGCAGTGCGCCAAAGCCCATCGCTCCCCTAACTAAGCATGCCTGAGAGCGGTTATACGCAGATCTTTAGCTGTCGGGTTATTTGTGTATAACCGGCCTATTGAGTCAGACATCTCGGCAACATCAGCCTTGTGCAGAAGTCACATCATCTCAGTGATGTATTTACAGGTAAAACGCATTACAGCTGAACACCCAGCCTGGGTAAACGCACAGTTACAGCAGGAGCGCTGCAGGATGCATGATGCATGATGCATGCTCCTTACTCACGGCCACTCGAGCTAGCTCCTCGGCTAACACACCCGTGCCCGCCAGCTTCCCGGAGGAAACGCGGCACACACCGCCCCTCTCACCTCTCACAATAACAGCAGCCGGGAAGGCCAGCAGCAGGACCAAAAGTAACTTGGGCAGTAATTTCAGCATGATCGGCTCTCTCGATGTCAGCCCGTCGCTTCTCTCCGCGTCCGCCCGTGCTCCTTGCGTGCAGAAATGGCGCACACCACGGCTCATCCGGGCACCGCAGCGCACTTTGTGTGATGTCGAAACTGCGCCAGCAGGGCTGTGTCCAATATCCGAACAATGCACTGGGTGTCAGGCTGTGCGTTAAGGAGGACCCCGTTAAAGCATGCATGCGTGGCGTCAGGCTGTCACCTGTGCAGGTGTGACAGGTACACACGTGCCCCACTCAGTGCGTGTCCCGTTTGGTGCCAAACGGGCTCACTCACTCCTTGCTGTAGTCGTATATCTGTTTTATTATATAAACCAGTGTTTATTATATATTTTTTTTTAAATTAACAAACCCAAATGAAAATATTAGGCAAGTCTCCGACCCAAAGTGAGTCCCGAGCCGTGCTTGGGGAAGCAGGGATATAAACGATTAGGATACAGCGTAGTGTGTGGCCTCTGTGTTTATAATGCCCGGGCGTTAAATATCAAATGTCAGAAACGCTGAATATTGTGTTTAATCTCTGGAAGAACAGTGTACCTTTGGCGGTGAGTGCACTACTGATTTTTGGCCCTGCATATTTCACACATTTCTTAAGAGTTTTATGATTGTATTTATAAAATTTCAACAGATCTCGGATAGTTACATTTCAAATTGTATATCTGTATTTCACGAGCAAAAGTAATTTAATTCTGCCACCGGATGATATGCGTAAATCTCCTACATTTTTGCTATGTGGCCAGAAAGTCTCAATAATGGCAATCCTGATGTAGTCACAAAAGGCGTTTTTTAAAACGCTGTTGGTTAGGTTTGAGCCTGTGCGCTCTCCGTACTCACGTTGACGGCGTGCTGGAGCTCAAACGCTGTGGCATCTGATTAGTTTTTCTCGTAACTTACCTTCGATTTTACATCCGACACCAGTGATTGATTTATAATCATGTCAGAGATCGAACCTGGACAGTTCGATGACGCAGAAGAACCTGACAGGTTTGTAATATAGCCCATCTTATTGTACATACTATGGTCTGTTAGGTCTGTGAACAAATGAAACAAAACCTCGTGCTACTTCCACACAGGTAAATTGTTCTTTTAAGTGTGATCGATAATATTAAACATGAATTTAAATTATCTCAGTTGCTAATGTTAAGTGAGGTAAAATAAGGTTTTTATGTAGGCTAATGAATGTTTTTACATAGCAGTTATGTAATGGGTAGTGTTAGTAGAAGTAAAATGCATGTCAGTGAAAACCCTAGATTGTAATTTAAGAAATCGTGCACGAGTGAAGTAATGAGACTGTAGCTCCCTCCCAAGCATACACAGACACGAGTGGTTTTATTTGTACTGCTTTATTTGAAGGATTTTCCTTTTTTTCAAACTTGCTCTCAAAGTTCACCTCCAAATCCACCGTGAAAACTATATACACATAGTATTGACAAGAAAATGAACCATTAACTTAAAGTAAAAACTAACGTGCACAGCACATATAACGACATTTACTGAGGTAAAATATACAACATGAAATGAACACATACTTCGTTGGCTGCATGCTAGAATCGGAAGTGTCTTCATATCTTTTGCCTTGTTTGATGACATAAAATTTAACTTCCTTTTGGTAAGCAGAAAACCTTTAAACTGAAGTGTATAAACCGCTTGTCGTACCTTACCTAACTGTCACTCGCGCGCAGTTCAACGAGCCCTGACCGTTACTGTAACTGAAAGTTTCAAAATAAAACCGTTATTTCAACGGAATGAATTAAATAACGAATATAAACCAAACTCCCAGTCACAACAAGTCTTGAAAATAAACAATACTATACAAAGCGGAAATAATGACCAACAATTACAGGCTGTATGTATTTAAAAACAGTTCGTTAAACTTCTAATATACAGCACAGAGTGCAGCCCAACAGCACCGACAGGAAGAGTACCAGTACTGGAAAAACAATTTAAACACGTGATTTTAAACGTACACGAGGAAGATAACGGGGACACGAGCGAGGAAGAGTATGAGGCTGAGGATGAAGATGGAGACTGGGAGTGGACGGAGTCCAATGGGGATTTTACCAAACGCTACACGGTGGTGAGATCGGGACAGAGTCAACAGGTGAGACAGAGTCAACAAGTGAGGGATGAACAGAGAAAATGCACTGCATCTCAAGTGTCCATCTCAAGCTGCACGTCATACCTGTTAAATGTCGATGCATTATCTTGTTACAGTTGCACATGGCATCAGATCGCAATTTAGCCTTTTATTAAAAATTACACCAAAGTACAGAAGCGATGATCATGATGTGTTATTCATTTCTCTTGTTTGCATTCAGGCTAATAGACAAAATCCTAGTGGTAAAAGTGTCAAGATGTCAACTCCTAATGACAAAGCACTGAGAAAGTTTGAACACAAGATTAATCTTGGTAAGACAAAGCATGACAGTCCGTTAACAGTGATACTAGTGCTGCAATGAGTTGATCCTTTAATGAAATCGTGTTGCATGTGATTTTAAAATGCAGACAGGCTGAACTATGCTGACTCAGTGATCAACAAAGTGACAGAGATGCAGAGACAGAAACAAGCGGATGCGTATGTGAACTGCCTGTCTTTTGTCACGCACTCCTTACTGTTGCCTTAATTTGACTGTGTACCTACGCCACCAAATGGTGCTGGAAGATTTCCACCCGTGGCATAAATTTTTTTTAAGCAAACAGATCGCATGTCACAGTGATTGCTTTTGGTTGAAATGCTTTGTGTTTTCCTTGTCATTTCCAGGCACCGAGTGAAAGACAAATCAGACAGAGCCACCGTTGAACAGGTCAGTTTTCATTTTCCATACAAAGCTAGGATTTTATTACATGTTGTTTTTGGACCTGTTGGTTTGGTCAGGAAGCACTCACAGGAGCAGTGTCAGTATTAGTACCAGTCCTCTGTGTGTGTGTGTGTTGGCTAGGTGTTGGATCCACGGACGCGAATGATTCTCTTCAAGATGTTGACTCGGGGGGTTATTTCAGAGATCAACGGCTGCATAAGCACCGGCAAAGAGGCAAGAACTCCGTCTTTTTATAATGTGTACATTTGGGCATGGGGGGATTGAGCTGTTTTAAACGACTTGCTGTAGATTATCGATGTCGGTTATTTCAACTGATCAGTGCACCAGATTTATGGTGAATAAGTGCAGTATGAGAAGGATAAAGCCGCAGTGTTGTACCTGAGTGACAACAAGAATTCCCTCAGCTGAAGAAGGAGCTGCTTCTGTTTGTTCTCTGAACAGGCGAATGTTTACCACGCGTACACCGCTACTGGAGAAAGCAGGGCAATCAAGATCTACAAGACCTCCATCCTCCTGTTTAAAGACAGGGACAAATATGTGAGCGGTGAATTCAGGTGAGCTGTTTGCTTAAGCGTTACATATTTGCCTTCAGCGGGTGCTGTGAAACAGATGCAATACGGTTGGAGGCGGGGGGAATACAGACTGTCATTGTTTAAACTAAATATTGAATAAAGAATATTTCTTCAAGATTTCGTCGTGGTTACTGCAAGGGAAACCCGAGGAAAATGGTGCGGACCTGGGCAGAGAAGGAGATGAGGAATTTGATCAGGTGAGTCTGGGTAACGGCACCTTGTTAGAGACACGTGTGTAACGTGGTTTTTCACGTTAATCAGACTGCCTGGAAAAAGGAAGGAATAGAAAGATGTGATATGACTGTCAGTGTTGGGTGATGTGTTTAACATCACCGTGTCTCTTCAACAACATTAAGTCAGAAGTGTTCCTGCAGTCTGTGGATTTAGGCCCATCTTCGAGCAGATGGCATGTAGTCTGGCCGTATACACACACACTCTCATGTGGAAAAGCTGTCGCTCAGAACCTTTTTGTCAAATTGTCATTGTAGAACGTGGCGAGCCGCGTCTGTGTGTCAGTGTTAACGCGGCACCATGGAAGCGTGTTTGGTTGGAAACACGCAGGCCGATCCTGCTGAGCTGACGCAGTTCTTGTTTTTTTTCACCCGTCTGCTGACCAGGCTTCAGAGTGCGAGCATCCCAAGCCCTGAACCCATCATGTTACGCAGCCATGTTCTCGTCATGGGGTTCATCGGCAAGAATGACACGTGAGTTACACACGCATACGTGCGCACACACACGCAGCAGACAGGCTCGGCCGATTCCCCAAAACTACCCCGCAGCTATGTTTAGTGATCTGATGGTTGTGTTACTGTGCAGGCCTGCCCCTCTACTGAAGAATACTTCTCTGTCAGAGTCCAAGGCCAGGGAGCTCTACCTGCAGGTCATTCAGAACATGAGGCAGATGTACCAGGAGGCCCGGCTGGTCCACGCCGACCTCAGCGAGTTCAACATGCTGTGAGTTCACCTCCATCACAATCATGATGTCCATGCTGATCGCATCAGGCTCATCCGTACTGATGGAAGTCATTTCTGTTTGCGTGTGTGTCTGTGTGTGCGCGCGTGCCTGTGTAAAGATACCACAATGGAGAAGCTTACATCATCGATGTGTCGCAGTCTGTGGAGCATGACCACCCCCATGCCCTGGAGTTTTTACGCAAGGACTGTAGCAATGTCAACGGTGGGTCTAAGAGAGTTGGTGCGAAGCTCAAATGGCTGTTTCCCCAGCGCCCCCGTGGGGCAGTTGTTTGTAACTGCGTCTCCTCCACTCCTCAGACTTCTTCTTGAAGCACAGTGTGGCTGTCATGACTGTCCGAGAGCTCTTTGAGTTCATCACAGACCCCTCCATAACCAGCGACAACATGGATGGCTACCTGGACAAGGTCAGGGGGCGGGGGAGGGGAACGAACGCTGCAGTGCATCGTGGTCTGTCTGTACTGTCGTACTGCAGCTGTGTGTGGTGCTGGCGTAGGGCTTTGAGACATGGTTTCATTTCAGGCAATGGAGATTGCTGCAGGCAGAACGGCAGAGGAGCGGACCAATCAGGACAAGGTGGACGAAGAGGTAAGCAGGGTGGCGTGCTGACTAACCAGTACAAGTTTGGCTCGTAGAGCAGAAGAGCTGCGCAGCTGAACCATGTAAACATAACTGTGCTCTTTATATGATACCCACTTTAAATTAATTTCTTGCCTGCGGCACGTGTCTCAAACTGTCAGGTGTTCAAGAAGGCGTACATCCCGCGCACGCTGACGGAGGTTAGTCACTACGAGCGGGATGTGGAGGACATGATGAAGATGAGGGAAGGGGATTTGTCTCTGGACGCACAAAACGACAACGTGAGTGCCATCGGCGTGGCGTGGTGTGGCGTGGCGCGGGGCGTGGCGGTGGTGGGGTCGCTGCGACCTGACGTGGTGCGTCCTGTGGCAGGTCTTGTACCAGACGGTGACGGGGCTGAGGAAGGACCTGTCTGGGGTGCAGACGGTGAGCGCGTGGTCACTCCGTCGCTGTTCTTTGCACTTCGGTGAGGCCGGCTGTCGCCCTCAACCCTTCCGCTGGCCGCACAGGTTCCTGCCCTGCTAGAGAGCCACAGTGAGGGTAGCGACAACTCGAGTTCGGGTGAGGAGGGAGAAGAGAGCGGTGCCTCCGACGAGGAGCAGGAGTCCAACGTAAGGGCCCGAGAGGAGCAGCCACAGATCGACAAGAAGGTGAGGAGGTGGTGTGATTGCTGAACCCTGAAGTGACAGTGTGAGACATGACTGAGCTCCGGCCCTGCGTGCTGCTGAAGTGATGGGTACCCGGTTCTTTGGTGGGGGTGCCGTCCTGCACCGGAGTAACAGGGTCTGGTGTTTCTAATGAATGTTCTCAGGAAAGGAAGAGGATGACGAAGGAGGCCCAGAGAGAGAAGAGGAAGAACAAAACCCCAAAGCACGTGAAGAAGCGCAAGGAGAAGGTGGCCAAGATGAAGAAGGGCAGATAGCTGGAGGCAGGGGGCATGTGGGGCATGTCCTTACAGAGCCTGAACTGAGCAGCGGTGTCAGAACGCAATAAAAACCAGTGCTGTCAGTGTCCGCATCAGAAAACCCTCATGTGGTGGAAACATAACACGCATCCTTCTCTTTTATTTCCATTTTGGCCAAAGTTTGTAGCAGCCTATTTTTGCTGTGGGTTTCCAAAATGAGTTGTGTGGCTGTGTGAAGCATCAGCACACACTCGCGTACTGAACAGTGTGACAACACACCGGTGTGTGTGCAAAACGCTGTTTGGTAGTGTGTGTGAAGTTTTAGGTCGCCCAAAACTTCGCAAATTTAAGATTGTTCTGTGCTACAGCTTGCAGATGAAAACTATTTAACACGTCTATGTAAGTTTATTGTATGATAAACACATCTGTATGTTACCATTATGTACAAATATACACTTAGCCCTTAATCAAACTTTCTAGCTAACTTTCAACTTCTTTCTAGCAGAAGTGTCAGCTTTGCATAAGAAATATAACATTTTCGTGCATTTGAAAAATAACCACTGGAACACTTTCAAATTCCAGCTTGTCATTCAGACATCTTCATTAGATGACAATGTAGAGTAAACTTTCAGAGCACACACTGCGCTGTTCACATGTTGTTTCCCCAGTTACTGGAAATGTAGTACTGGTTCTAATTTGGACATGGTCTTTATGAAGAAGAAGGAAAAAAAAACCCAAACATGTACATCTTTAAGGACTCCATACAGGTAAAGGAGGGGTATGCAGGAGATTTTGTAACCCGTGAAAGATATATGTGGAATTATAGAGCAACTGCTTTGACATGCAACATAATGGAGAATATGATTGGTGAAAGTTTAACTGAACCTAAAGGGTGTATGTCGTAAATATCAGAGTGGAATGCGAGAAGCATAAATTCTATGGATCCAGCTTTGTGTTTAGAACTTGAAATAAGGAAAGCATAGGTGCAAAGGGAAAGTGTTCTGGCTGTAAATTTTATATTGACAAGGCATATGTGTGGATGAAGTATGCTTATTACTTATGCACAACTTGGTGTTTTTCATGGCATACATGAATTATACAAGGTATTTTTCCTATAATAAGCATGTTTTTAAACCGTAGGAAACAGATTTCAACCCCTTTGTGGTCATACCGAAACATTGAAACTAGGGGAAAATTGTTAAATTTAATAACTTTTTTTTACCCTGTTGACCATTTTTTTCGCCATCTTGTGGCCAAATTGGAATTTTGCAGCTAGGGATTTTTTTTCCTCTTTACAAATAAATGTAATTCTCTTGTTTGGCCGTAGAGGGCAGCACGCACTCTACTGCAGGGCAAGACTATTTTTCCACTTTTAGTTCACACGTTGAGAAACAGATTTTAGCCTTTATTTTTAAAAATAAAAATACAATAGTCTTTTTTGACCGTGAGAGGGTGATGGGCACTCAATCCTACAACCCTCTCGTGGCCACAGATTACCGTGGAACAAATTTTTCATTTTGTTCAATTTTGCCTGATTAGTGCAGTTGTCAAAAACAGTACTAATAATGCAAAGCACATTTCAGTGTTCTAAAGAACATTGGCAAACTATTTGCAGACATTCGTTTGTATCATGCAGTATTAACCACATTTGTGTGCAAACACCCTTCATTCATTCATCTTCCAAGCCACTCATTGTGTGTACAGGGAGCGTAGGGCACAGAGTTTTACTTGTGTTTGGTACATTATGTATTAAAGGTTGGATAAGGAAGTGGACTCAGAACTGCATATTAGGACAAACAATTCAAATCAGGATA
>JABJVR010000065.1:4577198-4594794 GCA_025773905.1 Chitala chitala
CTCTCTCTGTCTCTCTCTCTCACACACACACACACACACACACACACACACACACACACACACACACACACACACACTGCTATACTGCTATACGTATATGTACACACGGATGCTTATGCATACACAAATCAATTTTGGACACATGATTATACTTAATTTATGTACTTGTTTAAAAAATAATTTTAGTCACTGTCGAACTCTGCGAGAACCTTATTATTCTATCACAACCTGTCTTGCAACACATAATCAGAGAAACGCAGATTTACACTCAAATGAATTTAATGAACAATTCATTGCTCAGAAAATAAGGAAAGTGCTTTAGAATTCACCATTCAAGTTTCCATTTCGAGTGCATTTATCCTACACAACGATGTACAAAAACGTGTAAATCACAAAAATAAATATTCATTTTTTTTTTTTATACACAACCAGTGACTTAAATGTCTCGTCAAAACCTGACCTCAAGTATTGTAGAAAAACGCGATGAAGAGTAGCCTCACAGCCCACAGCCACCTCACCACACAACTGTACATTGACATACATCCCTGTCAGGACTTCGACTGCTGTTCACGGAACCTTCCCAAAATGGAACCACATTTCATTACCTAACATAGAAACACTCCCACTGAGCATTGTGTAAACCAATCTCGCTCTCTTTTTAACATTTTATTTCTGTAGTTTATGCTTAGGCCGTGGGTCCGCTCTTGACACGTGCATTTTAGATACGAACGCTCAACGATGGGAAACGACGTGTAGCGTTGTACCTCAGACTATCTGTGTAAAAGCAAACTACTGATTTTACAGCTATCAGGATATTCAAAGCAAGACTTCACATACCTGTGAGAAATCGTAACACCACAGGTCATTACAGTACCAAGTTGTAGCCTATTACGTCGATGCGTTTTGCGAAGTTGTGGCAGTTGGCGTGCAGTAAAGTATATAACGCTTTGACGAAGAATACTAAAGGCAATTTTGTGGAACAGGCTTTCATAGACAGATACAATCTAGTTTGAATTATTTATGTTGGTATGTCGGAGGCAAAACACTAATTTGTTTATTATTGATATTTTTTGTTTTGATCACTAGAGGTTTCCTTATTTATATTTTTCTACAGCCATACAGTAGCTATTGGTTAGCTCACGTTAAAGTATTACTTACTGGCTGAGAAAATGGACGTTATATTAAATTCTCACAAAACACACAATACGCGTTTTTTCACGTTCCTGTTTGACACCCCAACCTTAACATGTTTTGTTTTTTTAAACAACAAGTAAATAAGACAAAATCTGAGTTACATTAATGAATTACATCAATGAAAGTCTGATAAACCGTTTTATACGGTATTGTAAAACTTTAACTTCATTGTAGTTGCAGTCATGTAACCGAATAAAATCAACAAAGGAAAAGGAAATAATTCAGAACATCCTTTGAACATGGGAAAAGTCCAAGTGTTAATGAATTTGCACGTGCACGTAAAAATTATTTTTCCTGTTGCTGGCTAACATTTTAAAGAAATATATATAGCAATTTTTTAAAAGTCCTCAAAAAAAAAGCACCGTACGTATTATGCCTAATCAGTAAAAGTATGTTATTTTTTCCTTATCATACAACTATCAAGTTATCATTTAGCACGCTTTTTCAAAAGTATGAATTTCATGCTGAACATAACATTCAAAATATATGTTACCAGTTACAGTTAAGCACCGATTCGGGGATGCATGAAATAGTAAATCTGGTTCCATTGAATTCTTAATGTCAGCAGCGTTCACTGTCGATCCAACTTTTTTTTTCAGTCTTCAGATGCTAACTCCTATGAAACATACGTTGACGTGCTGTCGTTGTTTCTTTTACTCCAATGTGAAAGTAATGAAATATGGCTTTGCTGTTTTCAGAAAAAAGGGGAAAAGAAATCTACTTTGAATATCCCAGGCACAAGATAAATTAACAATTACAGCCGTTCATGTTTTATTTCGTCCCATCGTGTGCATCTGATAATTAAACATTTTAGAAATGTTTAATTCCTTTCTTGTAGGAGTACTCCGATTCTAAGCAGGCCGGGTTGTAATCTGAACTGTTAATCTTTAATCTGAATCCTACACCTGCGCATCTTGTAATTACAGCGGGTTATTAGTTTTGTGCTTTCTACTTTATGCTGTTAACTTTGAGAATGGGCTACATCGATGTCAGGTCTGTGTTTGTGTTTGTCCTTTGCGTTCCCTCGTGCAAATCTAAACAGCTCCTTTTGATTGTCAATAATTAAGGCCGACTTTGGCGGGCCTGTGGTCGGGGTTATGTACGTAAGAGGACACGTATGTATTAAAACAATAAAAAATGAGAACTTTAACAAGCATTTTGTAATAACGATTAAAACAAAACGTCAAAGCCAATACAGATAAATTGCTGGCAAATTATTGAACGGGGTACTACAGCATAGCTGTACCTTCTACAAATTTATCAATACAAAAATCCAATTTAATCACATTTGCCTGTATGACACTAAAATGTAATTAACGAGAATTGACACTTCATGGCAGAGCAAAGGAAATTTAGCAAAAATAATAATAATAAAATAAAATAAAATAAAAATGTTTGCTAGCGAATTTTTTCACACTTTAATAACAGCACGAACCATTGTACGAAGATGATTCAGAATAAAATTACTTAAAAAAAAAAAAAAAACTACACTCCGAAATGTGAATGACTTCGTTTTCTTTGTTTACATGTAGAAATCCTTGAGGTGCATGTTTTCAGTCGGTAAAGCCTGAACGAAACTGTTCCAACTCCAAACGAGTGACGTTGCAGTTGGGCTGTTGCAGAAAGGGTAACAACGTGAAATGTTGATCCATCTGAATTAAAAAAAAAGTAATCAACAACCAGCGTTGGTTATAACTCCTCAGTGCATCATATTCCATTTTCAGAGGATTCCAGAGTTTTGGCATATAATTATTATTGTTAAACAAATCCACCCCTCCAAAAGGTGGTTACAAAGCGAGATCCATTTCTTGCACTAGTATTTCCTGAATCTGTGACTTGGGGGGAGCGGTACAGCAGAACCACCTAAATGCCACTTCCACACGGGGTGAGACCTATGAGGCGACTTGTTATCCTTCATAGATTTCAGGGTATACGCGGGACACAAATCACCATCGCTGCCAATAATTAGCGACGGCGGAGTTGGAAAATTCGCCATAAAGTTGAAGGGTTTTTTCACAGCTGCTACATTGCTGGACGGTCTTTTTCGTTTTGTCGTGCCTGAGCAATCCTCTGCTGATCCTTCGTAATGCTCGGCTTTACCTGTAGAGCGCGGAGCCCTGTCAGCCTTCACATTCAGTTTAAGTGGTGTCCTCTGAATCCCGGTCTGTTTTCCCAGCACCAGAGTCCTGTAATTCTTTCTAACCCTCGCTCCGTTTTTGTATTCTCCTTGCTCTGCATACGGAGATTTTAAAGTGCTTTTCAACTCCTGGTTTCTCGAAGGGCATTTCTGGGAAGTGGCAGGGTCATCCGTGCACCCCGTGGCTGTGTTCTCATGGCTCAAACTGTCTGATGTTGTGTCTTCAGTTGCAAGCTGTGAATTGGTGACGTTTGGGTCCTTCCCCTTGCATTGGTATTCCGACCCGAATCCAGAGATATGACAAGAGTATTCATAGTCATCAAAGTTCTCCTCAATTTTAATTTTCACATTGTGCGGTAAAATTGGCGACGTCCTCGTTGCAGAGCCGTCCCCGCCGTGGTAATTTGAGAGTGTGTGCTGGTCCTCCGCCTCTGTCTTGATGGTGCTGAGATGGGAGACAGGCTTCGGGCAATTGCTAATTTTTGCTTCTTTCTTCAAATTTACAGCTAATGAAGGATTGTTTTCGGAGGACTGAGAAACTATTGTTTCTTTGTTTTGCGCACAGTGTGAGATCAAGGCTTGAAGGCATTTGTTTGCCTGTCCCGATACCCTTTGTTGAGAAAAGTCTTTGTTTTCCTTTAAGCAAGGTGAATGGCCTCCTTCTTTAACACAGTTAATTGTGGGTTCAACCCTCTTTAGGTCATCGGGATTTCCAAAGTGTGATAATGAAATCTCGGGAACTGTCTCTCTCCTCGAATCAGGAAAGCTGGTTTCAGGAACAAGTGGGCAGGTTTTACGATGCTTGGATGCGCTGCCGAGCTCTTGTGTCTTCACGCAGAGTTTCAAGTCAGATTTTGAGAGCTTCCTGTTCGAGATGCCGTAATCCAGCAACGCAGTTGCGCTCTGATTTTTTGGTCTGTGTTGGTCGTATAGAAAAGTGGGCTGCGTTACTAAAGGTACTTTGTTGTTGAGGGCTGAGAAACACGTGCGCCTGAATCGAATGCTCTGCACGGAAACTTGACTCGATGCAGAACTGGAGTCGGATTCAGAAGAGCTTTCATCTTCGGAGCTGACATCCGAAGATTCGGACGCGGACTCGTCTTCTTCGTCCTCTGAAGTCCCAGAGTTGCTGCTAGTGGACAGACTTGAGCCGAAGTCCGAGTCATTGTCAGCACGCTCAGAGTAAGAGCTCGTCTCTGTGTCACTGCTGCAGCTCTCCGGAAAATTAGCAATATGCTGGTGGTTAAGGTACAATTCGCGGTCGATGTGAAATGTGTTTAAAGAAGCACCGGATGCTTTCGACTTGCAGCACTTAGGTAGAAGTACAACCCGTCGTCCGTGTCTACTTTTGTTCCAGAAGTGCCAGCCGGTGCCGTCGTTCTGTCGTTTCCTTTTATAAGTTAGGTCGGCAGTGCTAGAGATCTTGGACTGTACTGCAATGGCGGACTGATAAAGCACGGGCTGCCGGCTGCAGACCACACTCCGAAAAAACGAATGCCCTGTGTTAAATGTCGCGGAGTTGCTGGGTTTTTGGGTCGTTTCAAAGTTTTTAGGGCTTTTGCATGCGGATTTCGTGCCTGCCTGGAAGCCATGGCTTGCGAATTTACTGTAAATTTGAGGTAGATTGGAAGCCGGAGGCGAAGCGGCGTCCTCGTGCTGTCGCCCAGCTTTGTGTTTAAACGTGAAAGGCTGAGACACCCCATGCACGCTGAGCCAAACTTTTTCTTTCCAAAAATTATGTGGGTCAGAACGAACGTGTCCATCCCGAAGACCCTCCGAGGAGTTCGTTTTCAGTTTGCTCCTCTTGGATTTAAGCACGCGTTCCGTTTTACAAGAAATGTACAGGGCTTCCACGTCTTCCCGTGAAATGAGAGTACATTTAGCGGCGTGGAAAGCTATAGAATTTATTGCTTTAAGTTTTCGCAGTTCTTCCAGATCACAGTGATGTTTCTTGACGTTTAAGTGATCCATTCGCTTGTGCACTGTCGTCCTCGGAATATTTTTTAAGAGGTCGGTAAAGACTTGAGACAGGGCAAACATTTGCTTGCCTTTAATAACCAGGTACCCAAGCTTCACACCTTCCATCTCTTCAAACCCAGACTCCAAGTCTCCCATTTTGCCTATTGTATTAATCCACACATCTGGCTCGGTGGGTATCTGCAGCTGACTGTTCGTCTCTCAAGGCATTCTGCAGGTCCAGCTGTAGACGTCAATTTTAACATGTGCAGCACTTCAAAAAATACATCAAACTTGGAGAGATGAAAAAGAAGAATACAAAAACAATTAATCCATTTCCCTGGGAACGACATAAGGGATGAAATTTGAGTGATGCTGCAGACACACGGGCCACTGTCTGTCTGTGCTCCTATACCTGCGGTCCTTTCGCTTTTCCTCTCTCCATTTACACAGAGAGGAGGAGGAAGGTGAACAGCTCAGAGAGAGAGAGAGAGAGAGAGAGAGGGAGAGAAAGACAGAGAGAGGGGGGGGAGAGGGAGCGAGCGAGAGAGAGACAGAGCGAGAGGGAAATGAGATACAAAAATGCAGCTGCCCTTCCCGCCGCTGGTTTAGCTACAAATAAATGACAGAGAGAAGTGAGCGACTCTGGAGACACCTTCATCAATTAATGCCTCCCAAGGCCGGCGCTGATTGGACGCCACTGACAGGTGATGCAATAAAAATTGATATTCCACCCCTTACCACCCCCACCCTAGCTAATTACCATACTCGTAGACTCCCACCTCTGTTCCGAAGAGTAAATAACACAGCTATTTATTCATATTTTCATTCTAACATAAAGAAATTTGAACGCACTGTCTGCTTGTACCTGCAGTACAGGTAGATTTATTTTATTCACACCGATGTCCCTAAGACTCTTTAAGAGTCCGTATTATTTTTTTTTCCGTCAAATGCGACCTTATCGCTATTATTATTATGAAATACCGTTTAACGCATACGTTGTTGCATAAGTTTACAAAAATGCTGATAATTTTTTCAACCTATGGCATTTTTAAAACGTAACAAATATGGAAAACGAGTTCTACTTGCTGGGACGACTTGTAATTATTAACATTTGATCATCTTCATATCATACATAAGTATATTTCTGAACCTTCGCTGTGTATGACTGAGTTGGTGTGTGTTGGTTATATGCAAACAATGTAGTTAGCTCCGTGTGCTCGTATGGATAGAAATAAATCTGAAAATTACAAAATCACTTTAACATAGTGAGGGTTATTGGGACAAAATAATATTTTTTAAAATAACGTGATCGAAGAGCGACATAACACACACACATGCGCTCGCATGTTTGCTTTGCGTGTGTAATTATGCAACATAAACTATTTAATTACTTTTACTGTATACGCACAATTGTACACACACGTTGAAAATGTACTTTTTCGTGCGACCTGGCATGCTCTGCAGCGGGGCCGTTTGGACGTCTGGAGAAAAGCGAAATGCAGGAGTGTAGCCCGAATCACAGAGCTGTCCGTGTGCCGATCGCTTTGAGGTGTTCAGATTAGCACTTTATTTTTCCATGAACGTAAAAATAAAATAAAATAAAACAAGCAGTGAAATGTTGCGGGGAAAAAAACAGTCCGCATACTGGAAACGTTAAGTAAACGAAGGCAAGCGAAGTGTGTGTGACTTTAGAGTCGCTCGTGGCTGGTCAGAGCCCTGGTTTTCCTGTCTGATCGTGCTGTTCACTTCCCAAGCATCTGCTCCGCTTTCGCGGTGTATCTTTACAGTCCGTGCCGACAGCACAATTTATCAGCGTGTCGGTTTAAGACCGATTTAACTCTGTGTGTTGAAAACTCCACAAATGTTAGTCAGTAACAAAAACGTTGTTAGCTCAATCCCTTAGTTTCTAGCAGTCTTTGTTACGAGTAATACATGTAAGCGGCCCGTTCCCGTTTCAGCGGTTGTTTTTTTTTTTAATCAATATAATTTTGTATTTCGGCTGCTTTTACGTTTTGTTCGAACAAGCAACATTTCTACAAATACATGCAAAGACCGTAGAACGTACTGGCACTCCATTGATTGCCAGCAATGCCTGGGATTTTAAAGGGAAAAGCAGAGGACGGCAAACGGGGCAGCGTAAGGGGGAAAACGCTTCACGCTGTGCCTGTGTGATCAGCCAAGATTGCCACGCACGGGTTTTTCTGCAGGCGAAATTACAGGGCTTCTTGTAGTCAAGATACTGTGAGGTGAAATTCCTATACTTTATGCTATCGATATCAAATTATGTATGTATAGTTTTAAAGTAGCGGGTCTATTCAAATTGAGAACGATCTTTCCGGCCCGGCCGCTTGGCGTGGGAGCATATGACAGTTTTGCATTAAAACGAGTTCGATCCCAAGGATAATAATGAAAAAGGGTTGTGGGGCCCAGAGCGCGCTTCTGAGAGGCGGGCTCCTGCAGATAGATCTGTACACCCAAGGGAATTTGATCAATAGCGCCTAATGTTTATTGTGGATATGATGTGGTGTCTTTTAAAGCAATATATAATAAATTACAAACCAAAAGTTCTGTTCTCGGTTAACTTTTCTGGTTTAAAATCACAAATGTACGACGTGTTTTGCCCAGGGCACTTCTGAAACGCTTTCCCAGTCTATATAATCCCGAATAATTTACAGGAGGAAGAGAGACTGGTGAACACGATGTCGCAAGATGTCCACAACATTTTGTTTATTGAGTTTTTAATTTACACGTATTTTTAATATCCACGGTTACGCTTGCCGTAAACGCCTCTTGCGTTCGTCCGCGACAGATTTAAGGAGTTATCATGTCCGTGATTAACGTATGGTAGTATTAACAATCTCATAATTTAGTGCAGAGGGATCCTAACCGAGCACTTTTTACGCATGCGTGATTTATTTACACGTAGAAATTTATCTGTAGATCATACAGCTACATGTTGGGTCAAATTATTCTGTTTCCTCATGCACATTCGCCCTTTTCCTAAATATACTCTAACGGCAATAGCTCCAGCCTGGGTGTTCTTTGTTGGAAACGTCCACAAGCGTTTTGAGCACACTTCAGATGATACTGTCCGTATTCATACCTGTTCACATTCCATACCTGGGGACAGGTATGAGTTACAGAATTGGAATAGCATATGAGTAGAAAGCGTTGGATTTGACAGATGTAGGAGGGTGCTTTATTAGCCTGTAATTAACGGAGCGACGTTGGCGCCAAAGTTAGCGTCGACATTAATGAGGACTGAGTAATCTCGGTTTTTGTGTTGAGACAAAACAGTTACGGTAATTTTTATTGACCCAGTTCCACAATTTTTTTTTTTATATATCTTTTTCGTTTTTTGTAATTATAATTACAATAATTATATTTTGGATTGGAAAACGAAAACTTTGTATGATTTTTAAAATAATTAATGTTAGAGATTATGTGAGTTAATTTAACTGAAAATGGTTGCATGTATAATATTATTGATTTTGTTATATATCAAAAGATGTTCATGCTTTGGCTCATAGTTGTATAAGGATCTGAACAGGAAACAACAAATACACTTCAGGGAATTAAACACGACGACTTCATGTAAAACGTGAAAATGACCGGTGCATTTACATAAAGCTAGTTCTACCTGTGCATTATTAATGTGCGTTACGTACTTTAGCAATTCTCTTAGTTTGTAACAATTTATGGGGGGAAATGGTAAAGTATATTTGAATTCCGCTTAAAACATGTTTGAACTTGCTTCAAAATACGGAATGGTTACAATTACCTTTAATACCTTTAAATTTAACTCTGAGGTATTTTACACAATGGAATACGGCGTTGTTGGCCAATACAACATTTCAGATGTAAATGGTTTCAGTCTCATTATAACCTTAAAACAGCACGGATATCCATGTCTAGAATGGTTTCACCAATAACGTAGCGACATATTCAACCTTTGACCTGTACCCTGCCGAATTCTAAGCAGGCTCGAGGAATTGGCATGCAGAAGGACTAAGGGCATTGTTTACGAGGCCTTTAGATTTGTATAAATAGTGAAAAGAATTTAATTCGTAATTTTCTTTAAAAAATGTTATATGCAAAGGTACTATCATACCAATATACGAAACCTATCAACATCGTATACTTGTGATTAAACTTTATCTTCACCTCAAACAGCGACGTGTGCTTGTCTTTTTAGTATTGAGGAGGCAGTGTGGCAAACCAGGAAACATCTAACAAACAGAACAACTGACTCAAACAGGAGATAATAGTATTACAACCCACACAGTGCATAAGCAGTAATTCATGGACACTTTATTGCATTGGACACATTATGCAAATATTGCAACTTTGCATGCAAAGGGCTAAAATTCTGTTAATATATAGGCAGTTATAATTAAATGATGATAAGCAAGATGCCCAATCAGAATTTTGTCCAAACAATTTCTAAACGACAACCAAAATGCATGAAAGCAACAATATCAGACTGTTTATTATAATGCAATATGTCAAATTGTCTCTACAAAACAAGATGTAAAGTCCAGCTGCACGATTGCTACGTCACTATAAAATATGTGATCAACTACGTTTTTTTTTTTTTGTTTTTTGTTTTTATAACATCTTAAATCTAGTACCATGGTTGCTAGTGTTAATTCCGTCGTACCTTGATTTTGCGCAAAAAAGTGTATACTCGTCTCTAATATTTATCTCTGTTTTGGGCAATATTTTATTACTATTTCAAAACACCTTAAAAGTATATCAACACGTGTTAACTGAATCGTTCGTACAACTGTAAGCGTACGTGCAAGTTATTTTCCAGAGTGTCAAGAATGAAAGTTTTTTTTTTTCTTTTTCCCAAAACCGTTCAACTGCGAGGGAAGGTTTTACAGTTTTCTCTTGTTTTTTTACCCATCTTCGTATGTCGGCAGCCACTGTTTTCTTGCTAGAGTTTCGCGCGGGCCCCTTGAAAGTGCAAACCTCCACCACACTCATGTATCCATTAGGATGGGCTTCGAGGGTGCTAAGGAGACCGATTCACAAAGCAGGGGTCCACATACTTGAAACAACGTGCTCGGATTCTCAAACACTGAGGGAGAGAAATACTTGGGGATGGTAAAATAAATCATCGGCCGCGCATTTATTAATTTAGGTAGAAGATGTTGCGTTTGCTTTTCACGAGGATCGCGTGCGAAAAGTTTGATGGAGAGGACTTTCAGATTAGAGCCGCTGTAAGGTAAGAATAATCTACGTACTTCTAGCCGCTCTGCTCAAAACAATGGTGGAACAAAGAACACCCGCTTTTTATCTTTCTTAATTTTAAATTTCCCCCTTTCGCTATTGCCACGAAGATAAACGTGCACGGTACGTCTTTCACTATTTTTTTTCCGCTTACCCTATTTTCGAAGCCAAATTACGAAAGGTTAAAATATACTTACGTTCAAAAAAGTAAAAAAAAAAACAAACAAAAAAAAAAACTTTGTAAATTTTTTCATTGTGACTAAATTCAACAAATTTTAAAAAATGCAAACAATATTTAACTTGATGAAATTTCGCCCCTGACAAATTTCTCCGAAGTTTTAAACCTTTGTCCAAAGCATACCCGACTATGAAATGTATACCTTCTCACAAATTAATACAAAAAATAAATTCGAGCAATACCATCATGCAATTGCCCAAACGTCCTCTTACTCTCTAAAAATCAAAATAACAGCAAATTTAACTTGATTTTATTAAACGAAAGTATTATTAAAAATAAGACGTGGTGCGGATGAGTTTTGGTACCAAAATATAACTTTCTCTAATTAAAAACCGAATTCAGGTCCTGATTGCGACTAATGTGACCGCATAAGTAAGGATCTTAACTAGTTCTCTTGTTAATACTAACCTCACAAAGTGTAACCACATTCATACCCAACACCACCATGTTGTTTGCAAGTAATTTTATGAGGAAACGCTGAAGTACAAGCACTTAATGTATAGGTAGCCTTCCTTCTGGCAGAGATCCAACCAAAACGCCACAATGTACCACGTAATCCAGAGAGTTGATACTTAAAATGTACCGTGCTGTCTGAAACTTAATTTTGTGTGTGTGGTTGGGGGATGGGGTACAGCATGAGGGAGTGGGTTCCAGTGACCTTTCACCTCGGCATGTTGTTGCTCTGTGTTTTTGCAGACCTTCTCATTACCCACAAGCCTTTGCGCAAATCGCGCTCGTGCCTGCGAGTCCCCCTCTTCAACCCCCCTCTTTAACCCCTCCTCGCACAGGTCGGTTGGTGCCTGTCCTGCAAGATCAGATTTAAAAGTGCTGGGGAAAACTAAATTTAGTTTTGATTTGCGACTTTAACATCACAGCATATAATGGAGATTTTAAGTGTTTTTTTTTTTAACAGAGCTAATTTCCACATGATGAAAGACAGCACCGTAAATAGGCATTTATGCCTATGACGTACCGTATTAGTTACCGAACACTGATAATATATAAGGTAATATATGTGGCTCGAGTGGACTTCATTCAGTCTAACTTAGTAAAAGTGTTAGAATGTTTACAAAACGCACATTTTTTTTTCAGATCACTAGAAAATGCATTTCAGTTGAAAGGTAAATAAAACGCACACAGTCATAGCTTCCGTCACGTCAAACATCCCAGCAATGAAGTTTTGCCAGACTGGAGTGAAAATGTGGGAAGAACTGTTTAATATTTAATCACTTATAACTTTTCATTTATTTGTTTATTTATTTGTGGTAGGGCTACTGTTGTTGTTTTGTAATCTGAATATATTTCGGTTCAACAAATAATAAAAATGCAAAATTCAACGGAGATGCAAAAAAAAATCAGGTGTGTTTTTTTGTTTTTTTACTGATAGATTTTAAAAAATGTACCAGCGCAAAAAACACCTCTTTATAAAGTCAACGCGTAAATGGCTACAGACTGAAAAGATGTCACCGCTTCAGGGAGAAGTGTTGTGTGGTGAATTTACTTCACCTCCATATTACACAATATTTTACGTGTGCAGTGGCATAAGAAGGGGTTTCGGTTCCATTAGTATTGAAGCCAAACCATTAAGGACTGTTGTACTGTTTTCCTCTACTTAAGTCTGAGCCAAAAACTATTTCCGAATTCTTGACAGGGCTGTTGCTGGGGACATGGAATGTAACAGGATGTAATTCTGAAAGCAGATCAGAAGAAGATATTTATTCTACTTAAATTGAGAAATAATTTTAAATCCGTAGCCACAGCACCGTTTTTTCATTTGACACACACACACACACACACACACACACACACACACACATACACACACAGAGCAGTTGGCAGAAAATAAAATTCAAATTTAAGGTAGTAATTGTATATTGCTGTGTGTATTACCAAAGTATCGTTTTAAGTAACCACATACCTGAAGTGTTTTAGATTGACTTTTTTTAACGAAATTCTTCTGATGTCTTAGAGAGCGGAATGTATAAAATAAGCAGTAATATATATTAAACAACATGGTCGGTTTTAACATGTGTTAGTACCAATTAACATTTTCTTTTTTAAGTTAGAGTCCCTTAAAGACCCCTGCTGTATTTGTGGTGTTGATAGAGAAATTGTATTAGAAAGGTTGGTACACATAATTTTCAATGAAAATCAGACTTTCCCGATATCTTACCGAAAATGTACTTCTTTATTTATTAGTCTTTATTATATATTAATTATATAATATATTAATATATATTAGACACGCACACACAGTTGGTTCTCAGGTTTTATATATATATGTGTTTTATATATATATATGTGTGTGTGTGTGTGTGTGTGTGTGTGTGTGTGTGTGTTATTTATTTATTATTGCTTCTGAGAACCAAGCAATGAAAATGCTTTGCAATTTTAAGGCATGTTGTGGAGAAAGAGGAAGGTGTCAGCATTGCATCCTAACAAGGTGAGGCGTCGTTGGAAAATTCACTATGTCCGATCATACAGCACAACAGGAATTGGATTTGAAGGGCTGAGCCAGTAAAAGAAGAGCTTCAAACGTCCACCATACCAAACGTCGGCTACACCACATGTCCACCACACTACACGTCCACCACACCACATGTCCACTACAGTGGACACGAATGTATAGGCCGGCTCTCAGGAGGATATAGAGCGTTAATCACATGTGACCTGGTGTAAGTACTGAAAATGCTGCGTTATAGTCCAGTGAAAATTTTAACAGAAAAAAGCTGCTCGCTCCGACCAGTGACGCACGCATTCGATGTTGCCATATATCTTGTAATATTGCTGAGATGATGTCTGGACGTTGCAGAACATTTGTGCCAAACTACAAATTGCCTTTGCTGTAGCTGCTGTTGTGCTCACGCTTTTGCTAATTGCTCTGTGTCGCTCGTGCTTAATCTACCAACTCCTCATTTGCATGCGCTTCCTGTCCGATATCGCGCGTGAATAATGTCGAACGTTAAAAAAAAAAAAAAAACAATTGAAAGTATTGAATATTGTGGCCCTCTAACACAGATACACTTACAGCTGTATATTAACACGTTTAATTTGTTTTAACGTTTTGTCTTTTTTCTATGCCTATCACATCAATGCATTATTATTGGCTGTTTTTTTTTAAATACTTTGTCTCACATGCACAGCAAACGATAGTAGACCTTAATTTACTCCTTTTTAGAAAATGTTTTAAGCCTGAGGTTGAGCAGAAAATAAATTATCTTAAATTTCGAAATCTGTCAGTCTGTCAACGAATGCAATTGAGCTAAATTTAACAAGACCTTGGAAGCGATTAACAGCGTCCTATTGCCATGCACGGGAATTTACAAACAGTATTTGGCTATATGCTTGTCAAATGTGCCCTAAAATATTTATACACGTTCATGCCTTTCAGTGGAATTCCACACAAAACGTTTCTCAGATATGCGACTGAAAACACGGTTCTGTATGTCCCAATTGACTGGCATTTTCATAAGATTAATTAAAGACTAGTTTTCGTTGTGTGTATCTGGTGTCGAGGTGCGTGAAACTGAACTTATAAATAACGGAGCATCACAGAAGGCGGATGGTTGGAATGAAATATAGTGACGTATATAGGAAAAAAAGTACAGCGTCTTAATTCTAAATTCCCAAGTATGTTAAAAAGCTTGATATTTAAAACGTGTTATTCATACTGACAAGCAAAACTACGTACTAAAACTTTAAACAAATACTTGCTACAGTATAATGGTGCGAGATAGCCCGCGTCTATTATTATTCCTTAGAGAGTTTTTACTTTACAGTATCAAATACACTAATTAGAGCTAGGCACACAAATGAAAAGCTGTTTAGCTGGGAAAAATGACTGACAGTAATTGTAAATTCTGCTTCATAGATTTTCTGAATTGCTTGAGTAATAATATACCTCTCCAAAAGCAAACCAACGTCTGTAAAAAAGGAAACCCAAATATCTGGTGTCACAGATTATGAAATAGTGATCTTAGGAAATGGAAGGCATTCTGGAAAAGGAAAACAGGTATTTTTAAACAAACTTCCATTCCGTTTATGTCGATATAATATTTTTAAAAATAAATAAAAGGTGTTGGTTCTTACAAATTCACAGGACTTCATCGTTCGTAAACGAAGCGGGAAAAGAAATGTTGGAGATTCATCCTTAAAATGGGAAGTCTGATATTGTCTCAAAAACAACTGATATTCAGTTAAGTCTCCTGACTGGAGCCATTTAACTGGTATGAATGAAAAAAAAAAGATGTATAAAAAAATATATAAATATATGATAGCTTGTGTTGATTTTTGCGGCTGTATGTATGAATTTTTGCCTGAATATATGCCTACCTCCTCAGAAATGTACATAATGGGCACAGAGAGCAGCAGAAAAGACACGGCCTCTTCTTGTAGAGCTTTAAAAATTTATGGTGGTCAAGAGGCATTTCTGCAGCTGAGGAAATAGGGGCAAATAGGCAGAAGGTTACCTCAGGCAAGGAGCTCTCCTGTGCTGTACATTCACACCTTTCACACAGGCACAATGACAAGGGGAACTTCAAATTTTGTAATGGTTATTCTGATTTCATGCATTTTTCAGGCCACTTTGGTGGCCTGTGATACGTGAGTAAGCGATTACATCATGACCATTTGTGTAGGGAAAAGATCTGTGAGCAAATCGCAGGTTTCAGTGCTGCTCAAGTTCTGATAGTGAAATAATAATAATAAAACAAATTATGTAGAGTCAGGAGGTTCAACTTCCATATAAAAAAATATAAGATAATGTGGTACCTCCAAATAATTATACAATTTTAAATTCATCTCTTTCCGGTTTGTGGATGTTTAATCACATGGTTTGATCACAATATTAAATTCCTGAAGCATGGGAAATTTGTTTTTTTTTTTTTTTTTTTAATTCTGTGCTAAATCATGTGAAGTTAAAAATTGATCACACTCACATAAACACACACACACACACACACACACATATATATATATATAAATTTTTTTTGTGATCAGCACCCATCCAAGTCCAAAAAGACTAAGTAGAAACTTTAACACCACCTGGCAACTGTGAGTTTTTGATTTCTGGTATAAATGCAAGATAAAAGGATGGATGTGTGTAGGCTCATTCTGTAGCTGTACGTAGCAACATTTATAACTCAACTCTGGATATGACACTCACTACGTACATCACACATTTACCCTGTCAATTATCACATGAGTAACCGCAGAAGCTTAAGGCAAAATTTCTAACTAAAACGTACTTGTTTAGCGAGCCTCCGGTTTTACTGTTAAGGTACAAACGTCTGAAATGCATTCCTCTGTCTTGCTGGCTTAGAATTAATAATAGATTTTAGATGGCACTATGGTGCCATGTAGCCAGCTGGACTCAGTATTTGCTTATATGAAAGACATGCTCAAATCTGAAACATTTCACTGAACCGCCAGTTCTCACTTTATCTTTAAATCTCCTTATTTTTGGCACTGCAACCATAGAGCTGTTGATGTGTGTAATTGCACATAATGATTTTATTTGCATAAACTACAAATGTTCTATCACACATATGTTCTTTGCTTCAGAGAAAGTGTGTTGTCAGCTGCACGCCACATATTTATTTAATACTGCTTCAAAAAGAGAAGGAAAACAGAGTGAGAAAGAGCAAGTCCTCAATATGAACAGTTAAGTTGTTTTCTGCTGGCCAGCCACAATTGCACTTCATCAATACACAAGGAGGAAATTGTCAAGGCTTTAAGGTGGTCGCTGTTGCATTTAAGCAGGAAATTGATGCATGTGCTTCTGTAAAAGCCAAATAACGAGTGACTGATAAATGTTGGTGAACGTGCAAGTTATGGGCAGAATGGGAAGAACCGTGAGAGCAATACGAAGGCAAGACCAAAGAGCTGGGCTCCATCGGTGCTCCTCTTTCATCTCAGGGAGTCTGGACAACTCCGATCCTGCCCCAGGAAGTCGGTGTGCTCATGCCAGACAAGGATCTAATGATGACATATAGACCTATACAGTGTACACAGTATGTATGCAATGCACACCTATCTGCTATGTTACATGACTGCTTACCCAGACCTGACAACCCTGTGGTCAACTGCCTGTTTCAAAAACAGGTAGAGGTGTAGTTCTACTATTCACAATTGTGGAACTGATCCACCACCCAGAATATCGGCTATACAATTTCTTTGCGTTCAACTTGAGGACCTCCAAGAATCAAACTACGTGCAGGACCTCTGCACTAAAGCATCTGTGGCTTCGCTAACATTTCGTCCTCCTTTGTATTAGAGCTGCTGTTGGACTCAATTTCCAGTCTACATCTGTGGTCTGTACTCAGACTCCTGTCGCACATTCTACACTAGTCAAAGTAAATATGCTATTAAGCACAACGTAAAAACTGATGATTATATTTGTAAGGAAAATCTGTCTGTATTGCAGCTGTCAAACCTTGACACACTCAAACAATTCACTCATGCTGCCCAACACACTGATTATGCCCGTTTCCCCTCAACAAAGTTAACCCTCCATGAAGTCTCCAACTTTTTTCCGTGTCTTGACAGTGGTGTTTAGTTCATGAATAGGCCTTTTCAGGGATTTCTATGCATATTCAACCCACTGACGTATTTAAAAATCACATTTTTTTTTCTTCTGGTGAACGGTACAATGAAGATTATGTGGCTTTCAAGATTAAATGTCTCAGGCACATCCTAAGCTATGTAAAAAAAAAAGGGCCCTGACATCAATCATCGCATTACATCACAAGCATGTTCCTCTGTCCCGCCCCCCCCCCCCCAGCGACCGCCCCGCCCCCGCGCAGGACAGACACGCAACCAGCGAGGAACCCGCA
>JABJVR010000065.1:4594894-4607363 GCA_025773905.1 Chitala chitala
TCCCTCGTTCAGGAAATAAACTCAACCAGCTTCTACCAGACATTATTTTTCAAGCTTTCCTGAGGAAGAAAGCGCATCTCTCTCCACTGCTGCCATAGGAGAAGGTGTAACATCTGCTTTCCGTTGTACCACAAAAAGGTGTTTCCTGCAGAACAAACACAATCATGCAGCTAATGTCGCAATACATTATGCATCTTGGGTCGTGGCGGCCGCCTCCCAGTAATTGTGCTTGACAGGAGAATATGGGAGTGGAATTTGCTTCACCGTGTTATGGAGAATTAACAGAAAACTTGTGAGGATTTACAAGCAGCGTAAAGAGAAAATAGCACTCTACAAATTATGGCGTATTTGTGGACATACACAGGACAAGGATATTTTATGAAGTCTTGGTGCTGTTGGGTTTTACACAAAAAAATGCTTTTGCTTTTTCATACACACACATGCAACAACCTGAACAATTAAAAGCAGCCATTTAAAATGTTATGGCCAATGATTACTCACGTTCTGGACCTGGTGAATGGTACTGTCAGCTGAATAACCGTTTCACCAGTGTCACTATTTAATGTTTACAATTACTGTTTATAATAGTCTTCTTTATAAGATTTCTGTACTAATTTTACTCATTAAGAGTATGTCATTTTCAATATTACTTTTACTGTGAAGCCCCTTTCTTAAGGGAAACTGATAGAAAAACACTTGAATTAAAAACTATATTTTAAGACACCGTAAGTCATACTTAAATATCAGAAAAAAATATAATTTTTGATTGTATAATGAAGCGCCACTGGGAACTGTGACAATATGAGGGATATTGCAGCAGTTGAAATATCTCTGTACTGCTGTTATTCAAAAATTTGTGTTGAAAACATGCACCGCATTTGGCAGCCCATCAGTTTTCAAAATGTAGATAAAATTCTGCGAATTGTGAATTACCTTGACAAATGATTAAATATGGCTTTAAATAAACTCGTGAAAAATTTTGAAAACAACTCAATATTCATAAATGTGTATCAACATAGCATTCATCAAGTTAAAGACCAAATGCATTGAAATGTTTTTTTGCCAGTAGCCCATACAGCGTACACGATTTGTTTACAGGTTTGGACTATATCTGTTTGCAGGTATATGATCCTATAGGGTACTTGGAGCACACATTACACATTTAGATTTAAGATGCATGGCATGCCCTGGTACATGGTAAAATATGGTGGTACAAGTTGCTTGTAGTTTTAAGTATAATATAGGGTGATATAAGGTTGCTGGAGATCTTTGGTATATTATGATCCACAGTGGTAATGTGCTTGAAGGACCATGGTATATGTTTGTGTGTTGTGGTATATTGTAGTTTAATGTTATGTGGGCCATCCTGGTACACAGCAGTATAACTTACTATTACAATACTTACTGTAGCCTGGTATATGTAACCCATCCTTCCCAAAGCTTCCATCTGAGCATTAAAAATACATTAAAAAAACTAAATATATCCAAATGCTACATTACAAATATGAAATACAAAGGTAGTTATTTGAGCCTTTTCTAAACACATTTAGGCACCCATTAAGCTAAATTGCAGATACTTAAAAGGCATATACGATGATTAAGATGATTTTATATCATGTTGTTTTAGTGTAAAAGCACGTTAAGTAAAATATCCTTTATTGCAGTGACTTAACAAAAAAGTAAAGATTTATTGTATTATTCTACTCTGCTGTGTGTAATGTTTTACTAAAACTGATTTTATCAGCTCCATCACCATCATAGTCCAATAAAAAATGTGCTGCTATATATTTTTAATTATCTTCACTTCTGTTTGCGTTACACTTGTAATAATTCTGGACCAAATGTTTGGTACACTCACAAAATCATTCCTTAAAATATTATGGAAGCACTTGTGTAGAAATGAAAAAAATTTATATCAAAGTTTGTGAATTACAAGATAAAAAAAGTGGTATATTCTGCGTACGATAAATAGCTTTGGCAATTTTTTAACCAATAAAGTATTGCGCCTGTCTTGTGTCAACGAACTACCATTATGAAATTTGAGCAAGGCACTAAATTGCAGCGTAAGAAGGATCCATAGATGCAATTTAGTATTCCTCAGACATGGCTCGCTCACAGCCAAGAGCTCAGTTAGGCCTAAACTTAATCAAGTGCAAGTAGTGAAAATCATTCTGCTATTTCAGTGGGTCCTATTGCTCCAACAGCTGGCCTCAGTGGTTCCTTTGTTCTCCTGGACTATAATAGGATTTCCTCCTCCCCCCAGCCTCTGCTTTCTTCCCAATGTAGACTCATTTAAACATTCTAAAAATTAAGCAAAATGACTGTCAGCCATTCCTGAAGACCTCTCATTTTATGCATGGCACTGACAAGGCCCACGTGTCCTGTTAAATTATTGGCACACATATTATGTCTGTCTCTGAAAACCAACTTGAACTGATGTGATGCAAGTCACAAATTTCGTAGTGTTTTAAAAAGCCCAGTTGCACATTTAAATTAAAGTAAAACAACTGCACGACTTTTAAATATGCGAATTTTAATGGACAGCCCGTTAGTTCTTAGTCACCGCATTTTATTTCAATCAACATTTCCCCGATATATAAACATGTAAGTAATTAATATTTACCGGCGGTTATCTCCAAATCAGCTGTAAAATTTAACTAAACTTATTCATATAAGCACAGAGTAAATTACTGTACTTACCTTCCTGACTTTAAAAATCGTCTACGAACCAGAATTAATAACTAAAAGGTTTGGGGGGGGGGGGGGAAACCCGAGTAGGTTGTTCTAAAAACTGCATTCGTTTAAGGGACAGGAAAGTGTACAATTAAGTTAATTAATTTGAAATTTCTATTATATTAATTGCAACAACGTTTAAAATTAATGTTAAAATCTATATATTTTTCGTCTTGAAATGCTTTTAAAAAAAAATTCACAGATTTTCAGTACAGGTTACTAAAATATACATTTTAGTAGGCCATTAAGTTTAAACGTTAAAAATCTAGTCACACTAAAATGTTAGTTAAAATCCTCAATCTGTCAATTTAATGACTGAGACACAGAAGTGAGTCGTCATACAAGCGATTTCAATCCCTTGAAAAATAAGATCTACAGAAAACAAGAAAAGGTGTTCTCTTGTCTGCTTTAGTAACATTAATTTGCAACTCTTTAAAAGGCGTTTCCGTTTTAAACACTGATGTTTAAGCGAAACACCCCTGACATTTCAACCTTAAAATTTACCACGTAACCTGGAACGTGCGAAACAAAATTTGAAAACGTTATTATAAATTACAATTAATATGGGGTTGTTTGGTACATTTTGTGCGATGCATCTTAAATTATACAGTTGAACACATGTACGTACATATAAACCCACACACAGTCCTTTAGCACCGTAGACTCTCAGATGTCAGCAGGTTTTCGTCTTCTGTCGGAGTTATGCAATACGTCTGCAATGCAGAACATTCACACTGGCAGTGACTGATTCCACTGATAAAAAAGAATGCAACGTTTGCTCACTTTTATCCATGTCACGTTGTAAACTTGCATATACGGTTACATATATAACATGCACGCATAATCCAGGTTCGATCCCTTTCACATTTCAAGCCTGCGACCCTTAATATTGGACCGATTCTTCTCACTCCCGTTGTTCCTCTTGAATTCTTTCCACACACGATGGATTTCAGCACAGCACCGTCCTCTGTATACCCATTCTCGACAACTATAGGTTAACACGGAACGGGACGGTCTAAAGTGGAGAGCCAAAATGGCAGTCATTTTCCCACACCTCCAGCGGAAGTTTAAGAACAACCAATCGCGTGCTGCGTTGTTCAGACTGTCACTGTTTGCGCATGCGTGCGTGCGATTTCAGCGCCTCTGTTTCCCTGCAGTGTACTCGTGAGTGGAGTACTACAGTGGGAGCTAGCTTGCTAGTCAGGGGTTGATCAAGGCTAACAACATGGCTTTTTTACGAAGTGGGACCTAATCAAACTATCCACAGAACGAAGGAGAAAAATACTGTAGCTAAACGTTTGGTTCCTGTTTCTTTTTTTTGCTCGCTTTTTTCAATAGATGGTATCCAGCGAACCGTCTCTAGCAGTGGAAGACGACTACTTCGCGAATAATATGAAGGAGATGATTGGAGGCTGCTGCGTTTGCTCAGATGAGAGAGGCTGGGCTGAAAATCCCCTGGTTTACTGTGACGGGCATGGTTGCAACGTCGCTGTTCATCAAGGTAAAAAGCAATCAACGATGGTTATAACAGATCTGCTTCACACCTTTGCATCACATGTGCATGCCCCCGTTCGCCGCTGTGCTCGGAGTGGGAGGTGCTGTTTATACTCCGCAGGAATCTTTCGCTGCGTTACGAATTTCAGGCCTCGATCCTGCGAGCAAGCGCCCCCCCCCCACCCCCCAAAGCAGAAGAACGAGGCGTTAATTTGGAGTCAAATACAGAGAATTTGGCGGAACGAAGTTACGAAAGGGACGTGTATCGGCACCACACGTCAGTGGTGAAAATGATTGGGATTTTACGTTGTTTATTTAAGGGCAGCGCGTGACCCGTCCTCGTTTTCCCGGTTAAAAGAGGGGAAAAAAAACGGCGGCCGCGCGCGATCGCGTGAGGTGTAACGCTGTGCCAGATAAGTTAGCCGTTAGCTGTCAGACTGACTGCTCGCTTTCTTATAACGCCCAGTACTTTTAATGGCGTACGATTCACGGTTGTCATTCTACCCCCGATTTTGCATTAACGAGGGAAAGCAATACGTGAGGAAGTTACCGGTATTGGCGTGCTGGTATGTTACACAACAGTAAAGATCGTGTGTGATCTAGCCTGCTAGTTTGGCTAATGCATTCTTATTTGTCGTAGGCCTCGGTAAATGTAATGACCAAACTCTTACTCTATGTGTAATTGTCCAATTTGAGTAAATCAGCACAGAATCTTGTGCGTGGGGCACTGTTTTGAAATTTCAGTCGGCTATTTTGGTGCTGTGGAAACCAGGTCTCCATGGAAACGCTTGCCAGCTGTATGTCCATATACCTGTACTGTGATGTTTTACTAAAACGCCATTATCTCGCAGTTGTTTTTTTATGCTCGTTTTCTGTAAAAGAGAACGCAGTTTAGTAAACAGAAGTGTGGTGCCCCTTTTGAGGTGTTCTGTATCTTTGTACAGACTTTGCGATGTGGAGATGTCTGTCCCGGCAAAGGGACAGAAAGGCAATGATTTTGACAGCGAAATGTATTCTTATATTCTTCAGGATGTTTAGTTTGTATGATTTTATATTGGAACGTAATTTGACTGGTGTCCTTTCAAATTATTGTTACTTTTTAACTTAATAGCCAAATAAAGTGGTAATATATAATTTGCATGATTTGTGTGATTTTTTTTTTTTTTTTGCACTAAGTTGTGGGATTTATGTAGTAAATTTGCAGACAGAGAGGTTTTATCAGAATGTTATTATAAATCTTATACTTTGTCAGCATTGTTTTTTTTAAATATGATTAATTACTGTTGGCTAGTACTTCCCTCGCTCTGGGAATTGTAGTTTGCCTACCAGTGTTGCTGCAGAAGCAAAAAATCTGCCAGACCTGATTTACATGTTATGTTGTTTCCTTTCTCATGATGTTCTCATGCCTATGAATCTCATGGTAGCCAAACGTTTTAAGCGTTGTAATGCTTAATGCATGGCAGTACTTTACCTGTTTGTTTGGATAGCATGTCCTTGTGTGATGTGTCACGTTCACGTCTTCAGTGAGGTGTGTTACCTTTTCTGTGCTATTCTCTGTTTCAGGTGTTGTTTGCGTTTGTTAATTTTGTCGCTGCGCATCACAGCAGGGGTACAGCCCAGGTTTTGATGTGTACTGACCATGAGATGTTCTTAACCAAATTGCTCAGTAATTGTGCAGGAATTATAATGATATTCCTTGTACTCTAAATACAGTTTGAGGTTTTCATAATTACAGCAGAATATAATTTGAGTGCCATTGTTTTGTTTTTGTGCTTTCATGTGTTTTGAGTACAGTAGTGTTGTTGATAGCGGAGGTGAACAGATGTAATTAGGCCGTATTACTGTTTTGCATAATTCAACCGTGGTCAAGCACTGAATGCAGGTAATAAATACTCCAGTCTGTCTAGTTTAATATCACAGACGTTGCTGTAACTTTCAGCATTAGGTCAAGAGTTGACATGTTGGAGCCATGCTTGCTTTTAGTCCAAGATTGTAATATGGCTTTTCTCCCTATTGCAGCGTGCTATGGAATTGTGCAAGTCCCTACTGGCCCCTGGTTTTGTAGGAAATGTGAATCCCAGGAGAGAGCAGCTAGGGTGGTAAGTATTTCCTGGTCTACTTTAATAACTATTGACCTACATTCATACATCACACCGAAGAAAGGGGTAGTCCTTTTGTCTGTTAGGATATCAGACATCCTCAAGTAATTTTCTTAACTATTCAGTGTTTTGAACCAGAAATGAAAACTGAAAAGCACATCTTTTAGGTGGTGTGTGGCTTTGTGGTGTTAAAATGTGCTCACCTGGTGGGGGGGGGGGGGACTTTATTTGGATTTAATTTAGTTTGTCATGTTTGTTTAACTTTCTTGTTACACTGAACTCTTTCTGTTTGTAGTAAGGACGTATTTTGGACTTCTGACTGCCATCGTTGTTCACTTTATTTATATTTTTTATTTTAAGACCCTCAGTTTTTTTAGCTGTCCTTGGTTTGCTTACTTATTGAAAGTGTTTGCTTTTTATTGATGGTTATAGAGGGTTATAAATTGCTTAGAAAAATAAAAAGATTTTGGAACATTGTTCACTTTTTTTGTTTTGAAAAACGTTGATTAAATGTTAAGTATATTTCACATTTACATATTTTTGAGTGTGAAATAGTTTATTTTGGTGTTAATATTGCTAGTGATTTACATTTCACCAGCTGATTGCTCATGGAACATGGTTTATTTCACATATTTAGCAGCTGTGTAGCACATGAACAGAAGTATGCAAGTTTTGAAAAGTCATTAAAAATTATGCTCTGTGTTCACACATTGATTTTAACTTATTTAATATTTGATTTTGTGATTTTTTTTTTTTTTTTTACTCTATATAATAGTTGAAGAAATGTAGAAATATGTATTGGGCGGAACGTGTGAGCTCAAGTTTTTCCCCAATTCCATCTGCTTTACCCAGATGGAATCACTTAAAGCAGAAATTTTTAAAAAGAAGCTTGTGTGATTGTGCTGCGGTGTCTCACAATGCAGACAGCACACAGAAGCTTCAGCTCGCAGCACTGGAAGTCAGTGTTGCTGCCCTTATTGCTAGAGGTCAGTGAAGGTCACAGCACAGTAACATAAACAGCTAATGCCATGGTACTGTCATGAAGGTACCACACAAACTAACTTGAGATTTTCTTTTCAGCTTTTGACTCTGTGCCCTAATATTTAGCTCTTGCCTTCTTGGCTAACCGTTTTCTCATTTCACATGCTTCAAAGTTGTATTAGTTGTTTGGATGTAACACACTTTAGGCAATTCCATAATTGTGTTTGATGCACCCTCAGATGTGTTTTCGCAATAACAATGGCTGAAATAAGTGAAGGTTTGGTGTTATGCAGTTTATATATTAACATTCAGCTTTAATGTAATAATATTATATAACAATAATAAAATTCATCAGTAGAAATGTTGGTCTTTCAGCGGGACGAGCTTTTTGAGGTTCTACTGGTACGATTGACAGCGTGGCCATGGTAACCACCAAGTGAAGGTGACCCAGTGGAAGGGAAGGCTAACGCTTTGTTTTTGACTAAACACGTTACTCATATGCTGGTACTATGTCGTTTTGCAAATGTATAAATTTAAACAAGTGCTAACTTTGGAGAAGAAATTTTAACTTCTGATTTGGAAGCAGTTGGAGCAAGTTTAGAGAAAAATGGGGTGCTTTGATAATGCTAATGCTTTACAGTTATGGATTTAGTGACACGTCATGTTACGATATTTCATGGTGTGACGCACACAATGGAGACGACCGTGGTACAGTGCTGCATTTCTGTTTGACGTTTTAACTTGATGAACGTTATCAGCGCAAACTGTGACAAGTCCAAAGTTCTGATTTTCAAACAGTTTTTCTTCTTTTCAGTGTCACCTCTGTCCTTCAATCCACTGACTGTTTTTTAGCAACACCAGATAAAAAATGTAGTTTGTTTCTTTGTTTTTCCATGCTGGTCCATGGACCACAGTTTGAGAAACTAAGGCTTACACGCCTGCTAACACTAGCAGTGTGATGCTGCAGTGGTTCTGCAGTGAACAGCTTCGTCCAGAAGAAGAAACATACTTTGGTGTTGTTTTTGCTTGTTTTTCCATTTGTAATTTTTATTGGATATTATATGAGAAAATCGAATTGTGAGTCCAGTATCATGAATAAAACCATCTCATGAGCCAATTGCATCGTCGCATCCCTACTTATGGTGGTTAAATACTCAGTGTTGTCTCTCTTCCCGTTATGCAGGAATGATAACCATATATAATGTAAAAGATTTAAGTTGTGAAAGTGTATATTTTGGCAGAAACGTGTCCCTTTCCATTACAGAAACTGGGCTAGGCTCTCATAATGCAAATGTGTAAATTCTGTTAAAGCACCTCATCTCACGCTCAGCTGGAATAGAAACACGGGCCAAAACAGCACAAGCGGGGCTGTTAAAATTCTCCTCCTCCGTTTACGGCGAGACCTTCCACCCTGCGCTGAAGGCGAACGCAGCCAGCATTGTTATAAGATTCCAACCACAGTGATTTAAATATGTAATTCGAGTGTCCAGAAGGAAATAGTTCATGGAAACATCTTTTTTTAACGATAATCTAAATGTTATCAGTCAGATGTGAGGGATGTTCTACACTTTACAAAGCGAGGCATGTGGAATGCCATATGGGTTGTGTTTTTTTTCACATCGGGTGTGAAATTCTTCAAGGGTATTTTAACAGTCGTTGCGATACCATTAATGTGACAGAAATCGCACAGTGCACTGATTTTATCAAGCGAGTTACATTCTTTGGCCTTCAGAATGTTTACGCTATTGGGAGTGTGTATCGACACACGTGGGCAGTGATGCTGAGAATGGTAGCGCAGTTGTCTCCGTACGCTATGTGGACACTTAAAACTGCAGATGAATGTGATCTGTGCCACGGTCGTTTTTGGACAAACTACATTTTCATTAAACCAAGAATGCCACGCCAGTTGGTCTTGTCCTTCTTTTATGAGGCCATTGAGATGTTCAGAATAATCTGAGGAACCTGGACTGTATCTAATTGTACAGAAGAGTTATTGCCTCTGTTATTCGGTTCAGAGTGAAGCGGTGCTCACTGAGAAGGCCACATGGAGTTTTCAATCACGCAGCCCACAAGCGGCGTACAAGGAAATAGAAATGCAAACGGGATATTAATTGGCGAGCCACTGGACACACATCTACATTGCTTTGCCTGGATTTCCTGATGGGAGCAGTGAGAGTTTTTATTAATGTATTTTTGCTGGAATCCAGCTCCGTTATTTTTTATTTCACAACGAACGGCTGCAGTAGGTGCCTCCGTAGACGGCCCATCAAAGCCTTTGAGAAAGAACGCTCCCTTGGTCTTTCTGCTCTGTGATTCGTGAACGTTGGCTCTTCTCAGCGCCAGAAAGGTGGAATGCACGTTGGCCAGCTTGACCGGCATGTTCACTAGTCCAGTTGAAGTTCCTCCAGAAGCTTGTACGGTTACTTGGATTTTCCTGGCAGGTCTAAACGTCTGTGTGATGATAAAAATTAACTGTCAGTGCTATTGGAAGTGTTCTCTGGCTCTTTTTAAAGCTCTGGACTCAGGGAGAGGTGTTATGCATGGCTTGGTAGAGAAACGGGTTTGTGAAGTCACCTGCTGTTTATTTGTGTTGCACTGAAGGCTTTGTTACCAACACTGTAGTTTTCTTTACACCCTAAAACAAGGACTAATGGCCCCATTAGCTCTGAAATGCTGCCTATTTTGTCCACTTCTTATTGCATTTGCCCAGATATTCATGTTACCATTAGTATTGTAACGTTGTAGCAGTTTCCATGCAGTGGCATGTTCACCCTGTAAGCGCTTCACTTTCTTGCACGCCTCCCCTCGCGGGTGTGTTGGCCTGTAACGTTGCAGATGACCTGCGTGGCACACGTTGTTCACGGTGGTGACGTGATCAGAGATGTCGCAGTGTGCACTGCAGCCATGTGTTTGGCTGCTGTTGTGCAGCACAAGAGCGATGGATCGAAGCAGGTATTTTTCTGCTGCGCTAATGTGATGCTGCTGCACATGGGTGCAGTCAGAAAGTAAGGCTGAGTTTCCCCAGTGAAGCTTCTCTTCACATTATGGACAATGTTATGACATTCCCTTAAATTATGTTTTGTAAAGAGACTTAATTTTAGACAGCAAGGCGACTTGGGCCCTGCCATATTTCTCCTTTATCTGTCACAGTGGTATGTAGTTGAGGAACATTTGGAACCATCTCAACTTGCCCACCACTTATGAAAGACTTAAATTTATGGGTCTAAGCCGCATACACTGTATTGTAGAATATTCTCTCAATGAATATTCTCAGGCTCAAAGAAAGATGAATGCTGTGCGTGGCGAGTGCTGGTCTCTCTGTGGCGGGGGGCTGGCTCCCAGCTGTGGCTCTACTGTACACACAGACGTGTCACTGTCGTGTCCCTGCTTTGGCAGGGACGAGGAAAACGTGCACGTTCTGTTCCACTGGGCTTGTGTGTTGGTACCAGAGAGAGCGAGAGATGAGGAAAAACAGCTCTGCGTGAGAGAATGTGGCCATTTAGCTAGAAGCTTAGGGCATGTCTCTCTCTCTCACACACACACACACACACACACACACACACACATATACACACACACACACACACACACACAGCCTTTGTGTGTAGTACTGTTCATCAGAATACCAGCAGGCTTGGCACAAGCCAAGATCAGTCACAATAAGGTAGAGAGGTTCTGTTAAATTTTTATCCCAGTAGAACCTGAAACACATTTTATAGTTATGGCAGTTTGAAATATTTTTAAGCATGGCTGATTATTTTATCCAGAGCTGCATAAGTATTTTGAATGCGGCTTATTTGTAGGATCTGTGTGGATAACAGTGCTCAGAGATGTTCAGCAGGACTGTGGCATTGATTTCAGTGTTAAATTGAAAGTCCCCTCTGGTGAAGACATTCTTTCAGCTGCAATAGACAGTGTTGAAAAACTCGCTGTGCCATAAAGGAGTTCATATTTCAGGAGCCTCACAAATACAAGGGTGTCACTGGGACCCCATTCTTTACGGTTTGTCTTTGTTTACACATCCTGCCTGCAATTCCGTTTGCCAAGTCGCTGTGCCGCACTATGTTGCTGGTGCTTGTGCATTTTTCCTTCAGTGCTCTGTGGGAAATGTAGTCCTCCAAGGCTAAGCTTCGGAAACCTGTGTTTAGGTGTGTCAGGCAGCGCCCATTCTAAACGCACTCTGTGTGTTCCGTGTGTGCCCCTCCCTCCCCGTGTGCACTTAAAGATTAAGGGGCTGAAGGCACGAAAGTTGAGTCAGCAATCCCCAGATGGAGGAGGACGGTCCACCCCCCAGCCCAAAGATGCGGAGGACCAGGGATATGCCATGAGTGTAAAAACTGTCCGTACCTGGGTATGTGGCCTGCCCCCTTCCACATGTGCTTGTGTGTCCACCAGCAAGAGTCCAGGCAGCTTGCGGTCCTTCCCTCCTCCACTGCAAGTCGTTTTTCAGTGTTTTAATTACAGCATGTACAAACTGCAAGTTTCTTTCATTCGTCAATTTTGTCACGTTGGTTCCGGAACAGTTCTAAATTAAAGTCTTTTTTAAGTGAGAGGATCAGCATGTTACTTCTTTCTCAGATACTGCCTATTTATGTCTTTTATTCATGTATTTTTTAAGGTTTGTGGTATTAGTCTGCCTTAAACTGTTGTACCTGACAATGATTATAGTGGGTGCACTTTAACAATATAGCATGTTTTTTATTATTATTATTATTATTTATTAATTTTTTTTTAATTATTTTTTTTTTTACAAATGTTGAATGACAGGTATGCATGTGGTTTAAGTGTTGCAGTGACCTGGGTTGTCAACCACTGGTTCTGTTCAGGAGTACATTGTTGGTTATGCTGTTATGTCTCTGTCGCGTAATAGCAGCGTGAAGTCGTTGACTCGCAACACCTTGTTCAGGCCATTGAACTTGGTTTGAGCTCGATCAGAGTTTCAGGCTTGGTTTAACTCATTCAGCACTTCACGATTCCATTCCACGTGTCGGTAAACAGACACAAGAGCTTGTTTCAAATGAGGTGCCTTTGGCGGTGTTGTATATAAGGGATGATGTGATTTTTTTTTTTTTTTTTTTTTTTGTGTGGGTGGGGGTGTGTGTGTGTGTGTGTTTGTGGGTGTGTTTTTATTAAAAATATACACACAAAATAAACAATTTAAA
>JABJVR010000065.1:4618319-4633368 GCA_025773905.1 Chitala chitala
TCCATCCTCCCCAGTTCTGTGCTCATTGTCAGCGGGACTGATTTGCATTAGCAAAGGCGCACTTCCCCCACTCTACATTCCTGGGTCAAAGGTCAGAGGCTCAGATGTATACCTACCCTCAACCAACCCCGGGGGCCAAAAAAAAAAAAAAAAAAAAAAAAAACCAATAGCCTCTCATTTTGCAAGGATCGCAAAGGTACATAGGCAGCAAAATGGCATTTTTGTGGTTGCAAAACGTGTGCGGATAGTTATGCTTGGCTTTTCCGTTTCTTGTTTTCCACACAGCCTCCTTCCTGAGCGTTTGTCCTCCCTGTTGCTGCTCTTGTTGGTTGTGTGCTTGCGGTGGAGCAATTTATGGTCAAGTTAAAAGACTTGTGGGACATGCTCCTGCAGGGCTTGGAAGATCGCAATAGTCGGTGGTTAAGCTTTGAAACAGCCCTGCGTTTGTGCGCATGCCAATGGCGTGTATGAATAATGCTAATTATGGAGAATACCTTGTAGACAAAAACAAACTGTTTATTATTCTGAACATGATATTGATTTAAAGTCTTCAATGTCATATTAAAGCTCTTGGAAACAAAAATAATTATTTATTGAAATTTAGTTACCAGATTTATTTTATTCATATGCAGGTAAGCTAGCTGTTGTGCATGTCAGAATTGTTGCGATTGCTTAATGCGAGACATAAATCACGTTCTGGCCAGATGTTTGTTTGCATAAGGCTAGGTGCCCCTCTCTCGTCAGAGTTATTTAACCTTTATACCAGCAGCTAATCCTGCTTCAATTCAGAATGGCCTGTGTGGAGATCGATCCTCCTTAATGAAAAACACACCTTGTGAGAGGGAAGGGCGGTGCGGCTCAGCGTGCCTCCTTCCCTGCACCGGCTACTCCCCAAATGAGGTGCAGGTGAGTGCTGGTGTCTGAATAATGACACAGAGCAGTGTTTCTGGCTGGCCCGCCACAGGTCCTCCTAAGTGTCGGGGGGGGGGAGGGGGGTCCCCCTGGGAGTTTGCACGACGCTCTGATTCCACAGGGGCAGAGGCGGCTCCTGGAATGAATTAGAATGAGGGGAGAAGGAAGCTTCCCACTGTCGGCAGGGCAGCAGCTCACCCCCACTTCATTCACAAGGCCCTCATTTATGGAGGCGTGCTGTGCTCCACGTTAGCTCCTGGGTAGGAGGAGTGGGGGTGGGGCGGGGCTTCGGAGCATGTGGCGACGCTACAGCCCTACGCGCAGTCTGGCTCGCCTGTAATGGTGGAAGCTCTGCACTTGTTGTGTTGAGGACCTGCTTTGCTATACGTTTAACGTATAACTCAACAAGGCAGTAGATAATTTTTTTTTTTTCTTTGCCACATTACCTCCACTTGGCTTCTTTAGTGGAATGCCACCTGACTGGATTTTCTGTCAGAACCTGTCATACGTTTATCACCATGTTTTTGTTTGTTTGCAGCATTTAATGAGAATACCTTGTGGTTTAGCCGTGGTCCACTGGGAAGCCTAAATGATGATCTGAGTTGACAGGTAGCTGTGTTGTTTTTTTTTTTTTTTTTTTTTTCCTGTGGCTTTCCAGTTTGACTTTGATAGTTCAGTAAAGTAACGTGGTCTGCTTTATTTTGCATGCATGTAGAGGAGCACCAGACACTCCACCTGCTTTAACCTGTAAACTGTATCCCACACAAAGGCGTTGCCATCCCACGTTTGAACACTAACCACGTGCAAACGTTTTAGGAAATTGTAGACGAAAGACCCCAGAAGGGAACTCAAGAAAACAGGAAATAAGCGGCGTTTCTGCGGGAGGAGGCTTCTCGCTGTAGTGCTCCGGAGGAAAGGCTGCAGTTTGCAATGTGCAAATATATGCCTTCTGCTGCTTTTCAGGATCACTGCATATTTTCACAGCTCGCCTTCGAAAATGAGAATCCGCTTTGATGAAGGTGTGCGAACAGAGTGCAAATTCATTCACACCATCCAATCTGGTGGAAATGGGCTTTTTCAGAGAGAGGGACGCGCTGCAGCAACGCGGATTAGGAACAGCTGCCGCCGTGCCGCGGTCAGTCCACAGCTGTCACCGAGCGGCGCCGTTTGTTAGGTAGCGCTGAGCTCTGTCCTTTGTCCTGGTTTTGTTTGCTGCCGGGCTCACGGCGGTACCTCATTCAGAACCTCGTTAGGAGAGCAGAACTTCAGAAGAGTTGCGTTCATTGCACTTTTATGGGTGTGCCTCCCTTTCTCCTCAGTGTGACTCTGGCCCCCTCCTGAAATCTGAGGAGACCGCACTACCTCTGTAGCACAGCCCCAGGACCCACCCTCGTGTGCACTGTTCAATTAATTGAATTCTTCCTCCCCCCCCCCCCCCATTACTTCCAGAAGCACAAGGAAAGGGATAAACATAAGGTGAGGCATAAAAAGCCTTTGGAGACGTCCCCCCCGCTGGGTCCCGCGCTGACGGTCACCAGTGAGAAGGTAAGCGCTTGTTAGGCCACGTTCCTGCTTTGCCACCTCAGTGTTTAACAGTCCCGTTACGTTGCGGGACTAAATATTTTCTCCTGTGCTGGCTGTGAGAAGTTTTACAGATGTACATTTTAATATTGTAAAAGAGTCACGTAAGCACATGGGAGTATAGGAACTTCGACAGCCATGCGAGAACATTTTAGTTTTTTTAGTAAATGGGAAAGTGTTGAAATCTCACCCACTCTTTGCCCTGTGGCCTTTACCCCTTTACCCCTTCTCGCTGTGAACAGGCCTACAGCAGTGGGAATGGCAGTGGAGCGGTCTCCTCCATACCCAGCTCACAGAAGCGCCAGGAGGACAGCTCAGGCCGCTTCACCAATGCCAACTTCCAAGAGGTGCCAGCGCATTCCGGAGGCGGGGCCAAGGATGGCACGCTGGCAGAGAGCAAGGGCACTTTTGAAAGCAAAGCCAAAAAGGCGAGCAGCCACAGCTCAGGGCAGAGGGGTCGCAAGTCCGTCCCTGGAAAACCATCCCTACCCGGGGGTGCCACTTCAGTACCCCCCAGCACTGCACCGCCAACCTCTGGTCCTTTCCAGCAAGGTGAGCTTCTGCCACACATTTATCAGAGTCCCCGCGCTGGCACACGGTTTCCTCTCTTACCACTGTTCTACTGACCTCGTTATGCAAATGCGTAAGGAGGGGCGTGTGAGCTCATGGCCCGTGTTTGGGAGGAGAGGGCAGGCTTCAAGTACCAAGGGCTTGGATCGTGTCCAAAGCCATATGTGGTGTGTTATTTAAGGATGAAGTGCTGTTGTACCCCCGTGTGACAGCAGCTCCAGGGCTGCCAGTCGGCGTTGAAGTGAAAGTGTGACACATGGTGAACCCCCCCCCCCCCAGATGTGGTATTTGTTTACTTAAAAACAGGCGCAGGAGGATTAATACGTTGCAGCCCCTGATTGAGTCGCTTTGTGGGTTGCACGTGCAGTTTACGTGAGGAAGAGTGAGAGTGATGGGAGGGTCAGACAGAGGAGAGGAAGGCTTACTGGTGCCCAGTCCTCCCAGTGCTTCGACTCCTCTTGCGACAGCCGTTTTCCTGGAGTCAGATGGACGAGGTCAGGTGGGGGTGGCTGCTGGAGGCACTGCCAAACCTGTCTCGGCAGCTCTCGTGCATGCACACATGCGCACGCAGGCACGCGCGGCTGCTCCGCACGAGCTAACGAGCACGCCTTCGAGATGTTGTTGGAGCGCAGACCGAGTCCCCGTCTCCGCCGGCCGCGGCCTCTTCCCGTTGGGGTGCGGAGCTCGTCGCCGACGCTTGCTGGGATTGTAGACGTTTGTAAAGAGACGACAGCGTGAGAATAGACGGCCGTGTGTGTGCTGGCACTCTGCTTAGAGTGCTGTTTGGCTTTTTCTTCAGCTTTTATTTATTTTTTAATGATTAGTGTGTAAGGGGCAGCTTTCGGGGGCTGGTAAGGTGGGGGTTCTGCTGTAAACTGGAGACGATGCTGTGGGCTCTCTTTGTAGCAGCTGTAAAAACATGCGGCATGGGGGGAGTGAAAGCTGTAGGAGTGTGCGTGCGTGTGCGTGTGGAGTGAGGTTTGGGACGAGCCCTGCAGCAAGAGCATTAGCTGGTCTGCTACCCTCCTCCCAAGACACGGAGCGAGTTGTACCGTGCCCCTCTCAGAGAGCACCTCCCATGATCTCGAGCAAGGTGTTGCTCCTAGCAAGAGGCCGGCTCACGGTCTCCCACCGGCAGCTCTCTGTGCATCAGTGGGGGATGGGAGCCTGGTTGGGGTTGCATTACAGTTTGCACAACAAAGGAAGTTTCGACACAAGTCCCACCCAGCCCGTGCATGACTCAGCGAGGTGTGAGTCCTATACCCTTACCTAGTCCGTAGGGCTGCTCCTCTCCGACCTTCTGCAGACGGAGCTGCTGTCTCTCTCGGTTAGAGTGAAAGCTTTTCTTTAACCTGGTGATAGGACTGCTTCGGAGCCGTTGCTGGTGACCTCAGCCTTTCTTGTTCCACTTGTCAGATTTCTTAATGGCTGACCGTTTTCTCTTGGTTAACTTTACAAACGTGAAGTTAATTTGCACAGAACAGGGATTGCTAATCGATTTAAAACTTTAAAAGAACTTAAAAAAAACTCGATTTGCTCTGGAATGTGTATTTTGTATTGTGTGAGCCTCATGTTTTTAATCTAAAATTGCTTTTACTGAGTTTTTTCTCTTAGGGCCGAGCTCACTCCTGTGTTTGGCTCTGCTGCTCCCACTGTGTGCACTGCTGAGCGCGTGAAGGTGTTAACACGGCATGGCTTTTGTTGGCACCCATCCCGTCTCTGCAGGTCTCCAGGTACTGGGCAGTGGGGGCAGCGCTAAGTCCTGTTCCGGAGTATCAGGGCTCCAACCCGCAGCCGACTTCCTCGGCTTCACCGACGCAGACCTGCGTCCCGACTCCTCGTACCCCCAGCCCTCGTTTGGGTGCGGCCTTCCCAAGCCCGTCGTGGAGGGCGGCGCCCCAGAGGGCGTGCCCCCTTCCGGTGCCTTCAGCTCCCTGATCACGCTGCCTGCCGGCTCCGTGTCAGCCGGGGGCAAATCATATGAGAGCGCGCACCCCGCGGGGGACATGCGCGGCCTGGCCTCGGCGGGCCACAAGCGGCCTCAGCCCTCGTCCTCTGGCCGGGCAGCGGCGGGAGGCCAGAGTGAGGACGCGCCGGTCAAGGGCAAGAAGCGCCGCGGCAAGTGGAGGAACCGCTATGGGCCGTGCTGGGCCCACGAACTCGTCAAAGGCACGGAGCTTCCATCCTCGGCCTCAGCCTCGCCCTCGCCTGCTGCCGTGGTGCCCGGCGGCACCAACCTGAACGCCAGCAGCGGCGCACTCCAAAAATCTCCTTCTCTCCTCAGGAATGGCAGTTTGCAGAGCCATCATGTTGGCTCTTCCCCTGCTAGACCAGGTATGCTGCACGCGCGCACGCACATACACACGCGCACGCGCATACGCACGCGCACGCGCATACACACGCGCACGCGCATACACACGCGCACGCACGCGCACTGTTGATGAAAGTATTGGAGCTGAATGAAGATACAGGCCGAAGGTGACCCTTCCTGCACAAGCGCTGCTCTGTCCCAGACCTGCTCTGCTTGTTGTCACCGTGGCTGCTCCGACACCCCGTTCAGGGCTCTGTGCCTCTGTGATAACGCCCAGTGTGGTTAGTAGAGGAGCTCAGTGTCATGACGACCGTTTTGTGGTGCTGCTTTGGCCTGTGTGGTGTTCTGTGTGTTTTCTGTTTAATGGAGAAGACACTGGGCTTTTTTCGTTTAAGTTGACTAATTTCCTTGCGAACTCTTTTGTTTCCCTCATACTGTGTGCTTTTTTGGTATTGAAGAGCTGAAGGGAGAGAGGCGGCAAAGGTGTGTTATGGTAGCCGTTAAGTTGTAACGTGTTGAGGTGGAGTGGAATTTGATGCTATTGACAGATGCTAAAGCTAGTATATTTGAGGCTCAGAAACGAAGACTTTTTTTCCTCCCGTTGTATTAAACAAATGTGGATGTGTGTATAATGCATTAGTGATAATGTAAAGCAAACCTGGTTCTCTGGGGTATGCCTAAAACAGCAGAAACTGAAGAGCCTGTAGAACCTTTAGAATGAGGAATTGGGACGACATTAACACAACTTACGTGTGTTCAGGACAGCAGTTCTACACGGGCAGGGCGGCCCACGCCAGGCCAGCCTTTAGCCTCTGTTCTCTAGCCCAGTGGTTCAGCATGTGTACTGGCAAACTGTCAGCGGACACTTATTACGTAACGCGTACTAGGTTTCGCTAATACAGTAGGAGATTTTTTAGTGGATTTATTTCTGTGGTCTGGAACGTGAAATGTGAGTATAGTGGTCAGGCTTATAAAAGGACACGAGTTTCGTCTTCTGGCTACATGGTTTTGGCCGTAGTGGAAGTGGTGTTCCGCAGTAACACACCTGCTGTTAGCTTACCTTTCAGTGTTTGCTCTGCTAGTGTTACACTTTATGTCGTACCTTTGATAAGATGAACAGGTTTACTGTGGAAATCAAAATCATTCTGACTAAAATTTGCCTATATGTCAATGTTTTCAACCAGGGATTTATGAACCTATCGTGGCATTCTGAAGGGGCAATGTCCAGTATGGTGGATACATAATCTTTTTTTTAAACATAAGAAATAACATACAGTAAGAGTTTTCAAAATGCCCTCAGTGGAAAACATCAGCCGGACGTGTTGAGAAACGTTCACCAAGTTTCACTTCTGTTTGGGGGCTCTCGGACAGCCATGATAATCAGCTTTATCTAAACGCTGTAGGTCATACTTTACGCAGAATTGTCTTGAGTATTTGCCATCGGTTCTGTTTAACAGTACTGATCCACAAATGCAGGGACCCATCCTGGTTGGTAACTTTGGCTGCCGCAACACTCTAATAAAAAAAAATGTAGAGAAACGCGCTCTTCTGTAATTGGTTGTGGATGTGGAATTTTTTAAAATGATGCTTATGAAAGGTTTAATTTTCTACTAACCGAAAATATTGGCTAATGTCTGCAAGACAGCCGTGAGTTTGGATACAGGGCAATACAGAAACTGAGTTGGCGTGGGATCGTGGGGTGTGGTAATAGAGCTGCCTGTGATGTCCCAGAATGCTGTGCACCGCTCACGGACAGCTGTCGGTTCTGTGAAGGCTGCTGGCGAAGTCATGCTGTGTGACCGTTTACTATTTCGCTGCATGTAAATAATTTCAGTCTCACTGAAATACTTCAGATGTACAGATCAAACAGCAGAACTGAACGTGGTGATTGACATTAAGTTTTTTTTTTTTTTTATTGTTAAATGAGTCTTACTGTATTTTAACAGGTGAATAATTTTATTTTCAGTATTGCATTTGCCTTTTCCTCTCTTTCTTTTATTGGTGATGACTGTTTAAATGTGCTTTCCAGGACACTGTACGGACCGTTAAGTGCTTTTTGGTAACCGAATAGGGGCATGATTGCTGACGCCAGCATTCAGTATTGATGTGAAGTAAAAACTGAGCCACTGTTTAAAATATCCTCCCCAGACAAATGTGCCAGTGTGGGAGCTACAAAGGCTGGTCGGTTCTGTACGAAATGTCAAAATGGCCCCAATGAAAATGTGGGAATAGTAAAAACTGACACTTGCAGTAAATACAGTTGTAAAAATGAGTACGTGTAGAGAGGAATATGGGCATTCTAAAAGTACTTGGCTGTGGAAGCGTGCTGCTTTTTGGGCTGTGAAGAGGAAGAGTGAAGATGAGATTGTGTTTAAAGTTCAGCGAGTCGTTCCCAAAGGGGGCAAAGGGGCCTCCATTCAGAGCACAGTTTTCAGACCTGCTCTTTCTATAGCTGGGAACTTTGCTCTGCTATTTATCCAAAGCCCTCAAAAACAGCCTGGCTGCGTTTATTAGGACAGCCTGTGGCTGTTTGATTTGATTCGGCGTGTTGTTGGAATCCCCCAGAGTTGTGTGCATAACCAGTGTCGCTGTGTGTGCATGCAGTGATTACTCTATATGCCTAAATGTGAATCGGTTTGATTGAATTACAAAATGGATGAAACTCTGAGCTTCCATGCAGTTGTGGCGGCATCAGTATGGTACACTTTGTTAAGTAGTGCAGTCAAGGCGTTGTGTAATGGGCTGGGGTGTGAATGCAGTAAAGAGGCAGCATTGAAATTCCCAGAGGGGGCACCTGGGTCACTGGGGGAGTGCAGCCCAGGCGTGAAGGGGTGCGGTGACTGCTGCTTAGGAAACACACAGGGCAGTGCTGGGAGAGGTACAGCTCTCCAGCGCTTTTTGTAGTTTGCATTTGGTCAGCTGAGGAAGGCAAATGGGTCTGGAAAGAGACGTTTGTAATTTGCATGGCAGTATATTTTCTCATTGTGTATCTGTCGATGTGCATTTTCCTCGGCTAAGGTAACGAGCCGTAGACTCGAGCACCTGCCGTTTGTCAGTGTGGGGGCTCGTTAAACCCAAAGGGGATCACAGCACCCTGCGTTGTCCTTTCTCACGCCCCCCCGATTGGGAGTCTTGCCTTGTTTCCTTGTTTAACCTTCATTGCAATGCACATTAACCTGTGGAGTCAAAACAGGGGAAAAGAGTCCATAACAGGCAATTAGTTCAAATTCATTTGTTCCTCCCTGTTGGCCGTTTGGCACAGAGACCGACACAAGCTGGCCAATTCCACTTTGCCATGGAAGTGGGTGATTAGAAATGTCCTGACCCCTACTGGCCTCCCTCTTGTACTGCGCCCCCAAAGAGCAGAGAGGTAATCCTGGGAGCTTGTGCTGTGACTGGGGGTGCAGACAAAGGCAGTTGGTGTAGTGCAGTACTGCAGTTCGGCACTGCGTTTTCTATACGGCCTTTTCTCCTGTGTTTTTCTCCTGGGGGGGTGGCTGTTATTGATGTTCATTAGGACCCCCTACCTGTTGATGTCCTTGGCCAGGAGTGTAAATATTTAGCCAGGGTTAACCTGCTGTATTAATGGAGTATATGGCCCATTTATCTCTCCTGCCCAGAATGCTGTTTGTCACTTTTTTGACTGATGACGATTTTATCTTCAAAAAAAGACCGAGGCCATTATTAAAAGCAAACAGTAACGCTTCAGAGGTAAGAGAGGTTTTCATGGGGTGTGTTGATTCAGCAGAGTGAAAGATTTGGGGTGTCAAAGTCATTTATCTGTTCTGCAATGGGTAACTTGGTAGATAAAATGTCTCCTCGATGCTGCTCCTTCAGATACTGAGCAGAGATCTTGGTCCCTGGACGTATACGCAGATTGATTGTGAAACCTTCGTTCTGCTTTATGCAGATCAAAATTAACACCGATGCAGCCTGAGCGCTGTTAGCCGTGTTCAGGGCAGAGAACTCTCGCATGTGTCAGTGCTTGAGTTGAACCTAGGCTTTAGTCTTCTGTTTCTGCACTGGGCGGACTGAGCCTGCTGTGAAATGTTTTTTTTTTTTTTATACATCTACAAATTAAAATGCACATTATCTCAGCGGACTCTTTATAAATTTTTTTTTTTTTGTTCATCAGTTATTTCAAAAAAAAAAAAACGCACTTACGGCATAACAGAGAAGCCGGCGCATCTGAACCTCTCTGAAATTAGCCGATAAAAATTGAGCCTAAGTTCTGAATGATCGTTATCGGGCCGTGAGCTGTGTTATTAACCTTTGTCTGAACTTGGATAGATTTTCTGTTGCGGGAGAACAGACAGGTTTTAATGGCTTGCTTGTTAATCTAATTCCGAGTTTGCTCCGTGTACCTCGTTCCTAGCTGGGAGTTCCTAGCTGCTCCATGTACCTCGTTCCTCGTTCCTAGCTGTGCCTAAGAGAGTCCTATTGATTGCTTTTACCTCGTCTGCATTGCCGGTTAGGGCAGCACCGTCTCCTTGTCCTCCACGGGCCATTCTGGGACCACCTGGCAGCTGGTACTCTGTCCTTTAGTGAGCGGTCTGCACGTGTCGCTCGCCAGCACACAGGATGTTCCAGTTAAACTGGTAAATAGTTTTCGAGCCATTTCCATCGCTCAGTCTTTAAACCAAACACACTGCTGGACAGGTGCGTCCCCTCTGTCCTCTCTGGCCGTATCGAGCAGCTCCCTGCACACAGCCCTGTCTTTCGTTGTCCACACAGTGCGCCCAGGTTCCCACGTGGAGCTCTTGCCCTGGCTCTTCTCCTTGTGAAGGACCCCCTCACTAATTTATGGAAGAGTCAGAGAGGCGTCAGTGGATTTAGTGTGGCCGTTGGGAAAAAAACAGAATTATAAAACGCAGTGCCGTCGCTGGACGGGAGTCATGTTGCCATGAATTGGGGCCCTGTTGGCCTTGCTTGAAAAGCTTTAACTAATGATGTAGGCGGTCATGTGAGTCACGAGGCCCGCTGTTTGCTGGTCGGGGCCGGTTTAGTCGTGTGTGGACGGCAGCCGCGTTCGTTTCCTTTCCCCACTTCGTTAGGAAGCCCTACGCAAACGGGTCCATGGGAGTTCACATGCCTAAACCGTGCCTTTTCCACAATCCCATCTGATGTTCGCACAGCCTGCATTTTGACTGTTCTTTCATTGAAAGAGGGAGGCTTTATGTACTGTTCCGTTCACTTTAATTTTACATAGCACCCTTTGGGCTGCTCCAAAGTGCATTCTGCTGTGATGGACATCAGTGAAGTTAGTGGTTACTGTGATACCAGTGAGCTGGGAGCTCTGGGTGCGTCTGGGACTTAGGCATAGACGTGATGGTATACGTGCCCTCCTCTTGGCGTAGGGGTTAGTGTGCTGTCCGCTGCTGTCTCCTGTCCCCTGGGAGAGCGTCCCCCGAGCCGTGTGCCCGTGAACTGACCGCAGGTGTTTCTCTTTACAGGTGCCTTCCCCAGCAGTGATGCTCTGGTGCCTTTGGCCGCTGTGAACAGCCCGAGTACCCCTCTGTCCAGTGCAGAGCTACCCCAGCAGCCGCTGGGGGCCGCCTCACTGCCCAGTGTACCTCCAGCATCCAGCACAGCCTGTACTTTTGTAAGTTCCCCCCTACACCACATACCCCATTCTTTAAATCTGCACTGACACTTACAGTTGAGAACAAGGCCCTTGGCCTTCCTTTTCTTCACTGCCCACCCCATGTCCGTGACGTCGCTAAGGGCCCTGCGTCTGCCTGTGACTACCCGTTGTCTCTTGTAGAGCTGCAGATAACAGCAGCCTTGCTGTGCTTGTGAAGGTGAAGTCTTGGCTTCTAAGAGCTAATCTGGTGATGGATAAAGACAGTAGGACGAGTGGGGAAGAGTGATGTGGCTTACTGGATTACAGCCTATATTTATAACTGCTTGCATTGAAGACGTTATCTGCTCTGAAGGCTGTTGGAGTCATACGTCAGTGGGCTGTGATGTATGTACCAGTCTGAGGTTTTCTGCTGACACGTAGTGTCACTGTGAATTCAAGTTGAATTCTATAGATGTGGAGGATCTTATAAATGAGCCGTTATCTCGTGCCGGAGTTGCCTTCGATGGCTGAGTGTAGTCGTGCTCCACGCCGTGTTGCTGTCTGTCAGTTCCTCGTCACACACAGCGCCCTGGACAAAGGACCCCAGGGCTGCGTGTGGTCACTGCATGCTGTTACCTGCGGTTCAGGTACCGTGCAGCCGTTCGCCTCCGCCACGCGATACTCCGTCCGCTTCCTGTGGCAGCTCCGCACCAGTGTGTTTTTCATTAAGAAGGAAGTGTCCCCCCCTCCTTCCTGCTCTTCATTTAATTACAGTCTGAGAGTACAGCGTTTCAATTGGGTGGGTGTTGGTGTTTAGGCTCCGCGTTTGAAGACTGCCTATTTCCTTTTGCCGGATGTTTGTCAGATGATGGTGTATGTAAATGGCTCATGTCAGAGGGGTCCTCCCACACGCCGCTCTCTGTCATTACTACAGGCTGCGGGGAAGTCGCCGTGCACTCGCAACCTTGTGTGGTCTGTTCCTGCCGCAGGATTCACCAGATCAGGAGCATCGAATAATACTGCTGGTTTAACAGATGTCACGAGGACCATGATGAAAAGCGCTGTGTTTTATTTGCTCTGTGAGGCCTGTAAGTGTCCCTGTGAGCAGGCATGGCAAGGGCTTGTTTTTCATGATGGACGGTGTAGTTTGAGGCTGCTGCGGAGAGCGGCGCTGCCGTGTCTGTGTGTGTAGTAGGTACGCTGTGAGGCAAGGTTCATGGAGACAGAGAGAGGGAGCGTCTCCCAGATCCTCTCTCCCCTCTCACAGGCTTGTGTCAGCTTGCTCTCATCTGGTGCTGCTGTAGCAACCGTTGGTCTCCTGGCAACTGACCTCCTTACTGAAGCGGGCGTGAGCCCACTAACGCACAGGGCAGCTGCAGGAGGGGAGGGGCCAGGCGAAGGGAAGGGAGACCACTCACGGCTTTACACAGAGAAACAGGGCGGCGTGTGGGCGAAATGCTTCAGCACTCTGGCCAGGTTTTGAGGAAAACCAGAGTCAGTGTCCGGTGCCAAAGACACAAGAAAATGGTGAAGGTCTGTAGAGGCTTGTGAGCGATTCCCAGCTGGCTCTGGGTAGCGTCTGCTTGCACACTCTTCAAACGGCGGATACTCCACCGACGCCGTGTCTCCATACCCGACCTCAGCACGAGATTACAGACTGCCCGTTGGCGAGTCAAAAAAGCGTCATGTGACGTGATGCGTCACAGGGAGCAAAGGCAGCTGTAATCTCAGGGAACACAAGCGATTTACAGCTCCTGTCGACCGACCTACGCCGGTCAGACTCGGGGCGAACGCTGTGTTTTGTGGGTGAGCGTGTGGTTTTTTTAAATTTAGCTGCATGGATTCAGCCTGTTCTCATGTTGCTCGCTGAGCTGCCACAGACCTGAGCACGAGGGCTTCAGGTGACGGGCGTTGCCGTCGCTGGACATCTCCTGTCCTCTAGCGTGTCGTTCTTGTCCCATCGCCCGAGTCCTCCAGTGTGCTTACTAAGGGAGATGGGGAGAGTCACCGTAACCCCCGTGTGTTCATCCCCTGCACCCAGTCCACAGTGAGCACTTTGAGAATTAACCTAAACAATGGGGCTGAAAATGTTAAGCCCCCTGAACAATTAGGGAGCAGTTTGGGCCCCCCTCTCGAGCTGCATTGAGCAGCGCTGTGTGACGCGATTGAAGCTGACAGGCTGTGCCGTAGGGGCCTCTCCTGGGACCGGAGCATGCTTCACACTCAGTTTAATCTCCCTCCGTCGCTCTGCATCTTAAAGACGCCGGCACTGGCAGCCGGGCCTCCGCCACGTCCCTGGGCTGGGGCGGGGGGGCCGGGCGCGGCTCGCTCCGCTCCCACAAAGTAAAAAAGCAAACGCTGGGGCCGAGACTGGGCCTGCGGTGCCTGGGTTCCAGTGAGGGCCCGGTTAAAGCAGAGCGGGCCGGGATCATGGCTGCAGGACACGCAGCGGCAGCTGTGAGGTGGAGCTCCTGTGTGCAGCCTTCCTCCTGGTACCCTGCAGCTCTGCTCAGCATCACACGGCAGGCCCGGCCGGCCCAGGGCTGCATGCCTCCGTGGCACTGACCCGCTCTGGGCTCTCTTGCTGGTGCCGGCTGCCCCCATCAGCACCCCTCCATTTGGCGCCTTTGCTGTGGCTGTTATTGTTCTTGTTTTGTGCTGATTCAGTTTTTGGCTCATTTTATCTCTGCATCCTTTTTTTTTTTTTTTTTTTTTTGTCAGACTCAATGAAAAATGTCCTTTTGTGGAGGGGATGTCAGATTGTATATAGAGTAAGTGCTGAGCCGTGCGGTGTGTGAGCGTGTGTGTTGTACGCCACACACATCCATGTACTCACATCATCCACCCATTTACATGCATTCGGTGCTTTCGTTAATTAGCCTGTTTCCGTTTGCTCTGTACTACATACGTGCTCTGACTTTATGCATGAAATAAATGTACATATAAATACACACACGGAACGGTGTGTTAGCTGCTGCCTTTTCACATCAACACAACATACAGTGTAGGGCTAATTAAATGCTCTCATTAATGAAGGTGTTGTGTCTCTGAACTGACCAATGTGAAACACTTTTTAAAATTTATTTATTTATTTTTTTAAACTGATGAATTACTTGTTTTAATAAGGTGCGTCTAGTTTTTGCCTTGTATTTTTAAATTGCGTTGACTGTTCACTGGGCACTGAAGACACGCATGTATTAATACACACATTATTTGTAATAAGTACAAGGGCTTAAAGATGCTCCTAAAGCTTTATTAAGAACAGGATTGAAAACAGGGCGAGCATGCAGAGTGGTACTGACAGAAATGGCTGCGCAGGGTTATAATGGCTCGTCTCTGCACCTCTTAGCAGCAGTAAGAGCCTTCTTGTTTTGCCTCTGCCCAGCACCCCCGCTCTGTGCCCGTAGTCCCAGCCTGGCCACCCTGTTTGGTGCTGGCACCTTCGAAAGAACTGCTCTCTGGCAACCGCACCAGCCCCTCCTGCTGTGCTGGGAAGGGTGGCGTCAGCAGGCAGTCCACAAGGACTTCCACAATCCTGCAGACTAAACATGTTTTAGCGTGTGAAAGCGTGTGTTGGTACGCTTCCTCCGTGATGGAGCACATTACTACCTGTACGTGTAATGGCTGCTGTGGCAGAGCGCATCTGTCTGTCTCTGTAAATCGGCATATGAGAGATTAGCCTAATGTTCCTCATGTAATATGCATTCTGTTCAGCATAAAGGACTGTTGGCACGAAAGGGTGCTAATTATTACTGCATGAGGGCCGTTGAAAGCTGTTCACCTCACTTTTGGTCAATCGTTTTAAACGGCAGGTCTTCAGTGAGAAGCTGCCAGGGTGGGCCGCGTTTGTGTCGTGGCCAGCGCCGCGAGGTTTCTTGTGCTGCTAGTGCTGCCTGGTGCTGTCTGGGTAGCGGTGCTTCCTGCCCCTGTGGGCTGCTGGGTGTTTGCAGTGGGCGGGGCCTTTGTGAACCTCTGCCAGACGTGTGGATGAAATAAGCGACTGGGGGGCGTGTGCTGCTGTTCTCCCTCCTCTCTGCTGGCCTTTACATTGTTGCCAGATGTGGGACTGGTGGTGTGTGTGTGTGTGTGTGTGTGTGTGTGTGTGTGTGTGT
>JABJVR010000065.1:4642380-4667573 GCA_025773905.1 Chitala chitala
CAAAAAATGAACCATAGATGATTAAGGTGAGGTTTTAAGTTCTGAGGTGCTCCCTGAAGAGACGTGTCTTCAGTTGCTTTTGGAATGTGGACAGGGACGATAAAGTCCTCAGAGAAAGAGGAAGCTCATTCCACCCTTTAGGTGCCAGAGAAGAGAAGAGCCTGGGTTTACCAGTCTTCAGCAAATTCAAACCTACTGAAGTGTAATTCTGTTTTGTTAGACAAGTTGTATTTCTACCTGTGCACGGGACCTTGGCCCAAATTGGTGACTGATTGATATCATGTCTTTCACAGCTGAGTTGAAAAGGACATGTTATTTAAATATATTTTTAAAATTAAATTTTCAGCGTTTACTACAGGGACATACTCGATTAGTTAATTTGCTTTCTGAGGACATTTACCAGTTTCTACCAAGGTCCGTGCAGGGCACCAATTAGGCCTTCTGTGAATCTAGAATCAACTTAGGTTTGTTTCAAGCGCAACTCTGTGATCAGTTCCAAAAGGCATCAGTGGTGTATTGTTAATTTATATATAGTTTTTGTATTACATCTCATGTCCACACTCCTTTCTGGTCTTTATTCCACCATTTCCCATGAATCATTGGTGCTATGGAAAGGTAATGGGAAGCTGGCGAAATAGCCCCAAGTTAACTGCTAGGTACCCCCAGTAAGTGATATCCACCCATGAAAGTGAAAGAATATTATTTACTTAGGAGAATGATTCCAATGTTCCCACCTCGTTAAATTCGCGCGGATTTTCTTCACAAAGGGATTAAATTTAGTGTGCATCTTCTTGGCATGCCGGCGGCGCTGACTTTCTGCACTTAAATCAAATGTAAATACAGAAAATTGGGCAGTGAGCGAATGCTTCAAAAATACAAGTTACGTCCGTACTGCAATGTCCATTTCAGTTCTCCCAGGAGAGAAATTTGTATGTGTTGGATTGTATCCAGTAACTGTCAAAAATTTTATTTCTAATTTCGTCTACAAGCTTTTAACAATGGTTGTTTTGCTGTTGAAATACAGTACACACTGTTCTGGGAACAGTAAATGGTCTTCCGTTATTTATGTGTATATTCCTCAGTAACTAAACACTTTGTCAAAAGATATTCAAAAATTGTATATATGAAGACGGACCGTGTATGCTGTCACTGTCTAAATATATGTGTGAGTCGTTGACAGTTTTCCAATCCGATTTACATGCCACCCCAACTTTAGTACAGACGTTCATGTGTGTCTGTCTGTGAGAAGGCAGACTTCGGATTTTATCTGACACGAAATCTGATAGATGTTTATCAATGAGTTCACTTAATTGTTATAATTAATATTATGATGTGATTGTAATTCTGTCTAAAACGGTATCAATAAAATCTCTTTTTAAAGAAGGAGAAGGGCGCGAAGATTTTACATTTTATTTAATACATGCAATTTGTTTAATTTCCTCATTCGTTGATGTGGATTATATATCCCGTGTATTCACAAATGTCATATCAGTGAACATAATTGTGTATTCTCGTGTTGACAGGACTTGTACAATATTAGGACTTTGCACTGGTAAACGACAATTTAACACCTTAAATGTCACCCGACCTTTAGTCAGATTTCAACATATCGCATTTCTTCCTGTTACCATTTCAAGTAAAAAAAAAAAAAAAACAGCATGTTCTCACGTCATATTACGTAGAATATCGCTATGATTTAAACATACTTTTCTCATATGTACTGACGGTCCTGATTTTTCCCACGTATTTCACTTTAAAAACAGACAACAGCAAGCGTGCAAAAATGGCAAAAATGACGCATTATTCATCCTATTAAATTCAGCGCGGTACATTATTGCGGCTGACACTTGCAATGACGCACGTCACAGAGCTCCCCCGCACTTCCAAAAAAAAAAAAAAAAACCCGACGGGGTCGGGTGGGGGGTTCTATTGATGAGTGGTATAGGAATGTGCAGCGGTAAAGACACTTATTCCCACAGCATTTAGAATACTGAAAGACCCCTTTTTTCGGACGCCTGAGTGCGGAAACACTCGAGCGCATTAGAATTAATTCGGTTTCTTTATCTCTGTTAAGACAAAAAATTAATAAACAGTTATATGTATAATTATACTAGTATATTTTCCATTAGACATGCAATGTTGTATTGGTTCAGGATTATCCAAAATTGACAAAGTATTATAATCTAATATTCAGATTTTGGAGTACTGAAAGACCATAGGTGACAAGTGACCAGGGCATCCCCCGAGGCAAAAACAAATTCGCACGGTTGAAAAAAAAATGTAACGCTGGGAGTATTTCGGCACACGCAACCGATTAGAAGTTACTGAAGTTCAGTAATTTTACGCTGTAGCAGTTGCATCTGCATATATGAAGCTCCGTTTTGTTTAACTGTTCTCTACAGTTAATTTCAGAAAAGCTGCATTGCAAAATTGGCAGTTCGACAGAAAATAATTACGGGTTACACAAGGAATCAGTTGAGAAGGATGCAGTTAACTTCTCTTGCACGCGCCATAATGCATAGCGACTTCCGCAGCAGAAGTGCTTCAGGCACAGCCATGTGGAGTACTGTACACCGGCTGCACCAATAGTGCTCTTCAGCGTGTGTGTGTGTGTGTGTGTGTGTGCGCGCGCGCACCTGCAAGACAACACAACTGTCAGCCACAGATCAGAGATTTTAAGAGTTGACTGAGCGGGTAAAGAGTTACTAGCAGATGGTATGATGATTCTAACGCTCCTGATATATTCATTAAGAGATCGGCATATTAATTCTGCACGCCCCCAAAACGCCAACCAAAGAAAAGAAGCACATTTAATCAGAACGTTCTGTGCGACCCAACGACAAGACGGCATAAGGTGCACATTAAAACAGCCCGTTCCGATAAAGGTGAGCAGCAATACGCTGTCTGCAGTAGAGCTACACTAACTGCAGAACTTCACTGATACGTCATTTTGCACTTTTCTAAACGTCGTATCAAAGTATGGATGTGTGCTTTTGTAAATGTCATCATTATAATGTTATTACTCACACACAAACACCTCTTTTTTAAGAATCGGAAGAACTCTACGATTTCACGTTTTGTTGCGCTCAAATAACATAGAAAGACGCTGCACAAAACGTTTATCCACGCTGCACGTGAACGGATTGTCCACGTGGTCCCGGTAATGTCATGCGGAACGGGCAGAAGCCACAAAGTCGAAAAACAAAAACAGAAAAACGGGGAAAACCCACCGTTGTACGCTGGTGTCACTGAGCTGTTGGCTACTACTAGACACTGAAAGTATACACAGTCGCATGAATGTTATCTTTTATTTACAACACATTTTTTAAACATGTTCATTTTTAATTAACAGACCCGAGAGTCACTGATGTTCACAACAGTTTTGGGAAATTAAAAGGAGTCTACTGCTGGTATAAAAAACAACGAACATCTGATTGCATCCGAAATATTGTATTTCATTTATGAACACCATTACGTGCAGATGTTGAGCAACATACGCTTTCCTCTAAATTTATTTGACCTGAAAACAGCTGAACAACGTGAACAGCGGGAAAGTTAGTAGCTTGTAGTCATTGTTATTTAGTTTTACAATTTTTTTCTTTCTCTGTCTCTATAAACACCTAGTTGTTAAATGGCAACAATTAGTGTTTTATTGGGTTATTAGAAGCAAATTCACCTTTTGGTTGTAAACAGTTCTGTCTTTTCTGATAAATATTTAGTTGTTAGATAAAATACATATTTTGTACATTTTTCAGGATTTTAACGTCATGTTTTTGTAGCTGACAAAATCCTATCAAAATACCATATCATCAATATAATTAAAAGCAAATGGTATTTTTCTATTTATACTAATTTATAAACATTTAAGTATTAAGATATTTGGGACAACTTTTGTAGTCATTGTCTAATAGTGCTTTGTTTTTTTTTCTGTTATTTCACTTAATTTTGAAAAGGCATGAAACAGAAGATTTTTAAGAAGTTGTCACTGAGGTAAACTTGTGCCGCGGCGACGTCCAGTCGTTTCACACATTCACGATCGACTGGGTTATGATGCAAAACCACATTTGTCAGATCTCGTAATCTATCCGCACTTTTATTTAGTTATTTTTAATTGATTGCTTTGAAAAAGTTCAGGGATGCAGTGCATCCAGTATTTTTAAGAGGGCAAAGATTTCAGTTCTGTTCTTTTGCTTTTTAAAGAAAGTAAATGTTTTCTTGTCAAAAATCGACAATCCCAGCATGGACAAATCGTGTCTTGTATATACCACGTCAGTCTATAATTCATTCAGGAATGGCCATATTGCCATCAACAAAAATAAGCATTGCAATTTGCATAATGTGATTTTATTATTTATGTACATTAAATTCTTAAATAAATTGTGTGTGTAATATAGCCTCTAGAAATCTTATTTGCGAAAATGGTTGTTTATTATTCTTTACATCTAAGCACTTATGTGTCTGATCTACACACGCATCTGTTTGTGTGGCTGCTTAAGTTTATGTGCATACGACAACTGATTCATCCTGCCATACTTAATGAATATTAATTATAATAAATATGAGTTAGATGTTTATGTGATCGTTCTGTTTTTCTTTCGAACATGATCATATGTACATACATACAAGTGCACTCGCTTAATTGTGTTGTAAGAAGTACATGTAAGCGGGACTTAACAAAGTAAGGTTTCTGGAGCTAATGGCTTCATTATTAAACCACAGTTAACAATAAACATAGAAGCTACAACCGCAAGAGGCTGTATTCCTTTAACTCTCGCTTTCTCCGAGAAACAGCCTGGGTTTTCCTCTAGCAACATCAGCTGAGCCCCTATCACGTGGTGTGATGTCGAAGGTCACAGTACCTCCACAATGGAGTTTTGCGAGTCGGTAACATCGTCTGGCGGATTCGCGGTGTCTCCGCACGGATACTGTGCGCTCTCCTCCCTACATGTAGCGCTTTCACCTTAACACTGTCAGCATGTCGCCGCTGTACAGGTTAGGTGAGTGCGTGCAAAACGGAGCGGTTTGTGTACGTCTCGCATCAGTGTCCTCGTCTGAACGCTGCTGAAGAAAGGAAAGTAAGCACAGACCATTAGATCTGGCATGTCCGACCGTTCCAGATGAGTACTGAGAACTAAAGCGGACTGACTGAGATTTTTTTTTTTATACGAACACCAAATATTGAAGGCTTTTTTCTGAATTGTATTTCATACACCTTTGTTCCTCGGTCTTAACATAATAGTTATAATTCAAGACACCTAGAAAGTTTAGTGTTTCTGTAGATTTTTGTTTTATTTGTTGTTTACTGTAAATCATCGCGGTGATTGCACGAGTTTGTCTACTATGTCGGCTGATTATTCTCTTTGTTTTCATAATAAGGTTGTTCCGGGGTCGTCATTGTGGTGTGAAAACGTGCTCTGCAACGTGATAACGCGTTAAGAGCACAGTATATTGCCCCATATTAAACTCGAAAGCAGAAAACATTTTTGTAGTTTAATGTGGATCCTGCTTTCATATCTGTTTGCAAGTTCGATTAAACGTGGGTATAAAAATATTCTTGCACGTTTTAATGCTCTTACGTCTTAGATCTTTTAGAAAGGAGCAGCAGTCCGAAACATATTGGAGCAATTATTGGTTAAGAGTATATACACTTGCGTTGTTTGAAGTAAATTCGGACAAATCGTACACGCATACACAGATAACGTTTTTTGACTGCCACCATTAAGTATATTAGCTCATAGTACAAACGTTTCATTAGCAGACGAGTTTTGAACGACACAAATGACATTTGTTCCGAAGTGGAAATTTAATTGGAAATTAAATCGCTGAAATAAGCTGCGAAAAGTTGGATGCACTTCAAGTCTAAATATATAACGCAGCACTTCCGAGTTACCTATAGCATCTTTCAGTTTTATCATGGGTTAAATATGGAAATGGGCTGTCTTTTTTTCCTTGCAGTGGGACGGTTGTGTAATTGTTTAAATACGTCGACGGAAGTGTAGTTGCAGCACTGATAAAGCTTTATTAGGCAGTGGAACTCTGGGTAATGAATGACAGAGAGTAACCACAGATCTAATAAAATGTATAATCTAGGTCCTTACAGGCCTCAATATGGTCTACTTCAGCAGCTGACCCAAGTAATTATTATGCTAATTAATGAAGGTTGGCTTTCTCTCCCAGCACTGGTGTTGTGGGCTCGGCTGTTGTCCCGATCTGTCTTAAGAGGCCAAATGTCTGTCTTTGCTATACAAAACAACTTGCATTCATGTGGATCCATATTCTGTCAACTCTAAGACGAGCAAAGTGAAGAGCTTTAGACAAACAACTTAAAAATCAATTGGAATTTGTTGTCACAACTATACCAAGGTTAAAAATTAAAAAAGAAAAAGGACAAACAGTGACAGACTTTCTAAGGCATTTTTTACATACCAACCCTTATTTTCCTGCTGGTGTTTCTCAAGCAGACAGAATGGGTATTGTTTCCTAATGGCTTTTGTTTTATATATTAAGACAGAACATTTACACCAGGCCTGCTGGTGTTTTCTCAAAGTTGTAGGTCCACTTTTATCTGGTAATATACATATACAGCCAGTTAAATGTCAGTAGATGACATTCTACACAACATTATGTGGGGGAAAAAAACAGTTAAGATGACGTTTGCATGAGAAATGACAGCACAAGGTCCAAATGGTCAGACATGAAAGGAGGGATGATCAGAATTGGTCATTGTACACTATGTGTACTTCTGAGTTCTTAAAATAGAAAATAAATAAGTTGACTTTCAGGGATGTGCTTTGATATATGTTAATTTCTATTACTTGTGTACATTACATCAGTGTGTGCATTATTCTGATTTATGTAGAATGTACAGAATTTATACTGCTTTTGTATGCAGACTTGTTGCAATTAATTTCATTCAATAAAGTTTAGCAAATTATTCTGTCATTATTATTCTGAAGATTAAACGGGAGTGAGCTGGGTTTCACACACAAATACAAACTCTTCAAACACTTTCCCCATATAGTAAAATGTTTTTTTTTCTTTTTACTTTTTAAGAAAGTAACCTAATGTATAAGGACAAGAAGCCACAACATGTTCTGTTTTAGTTTGTATTTGGTAAATTTTAGTTTGAAATAAATTTTCAAAAAAAAAAAAAAAAAAAAGTGCAAGTGTCCTCAAATTGAAAATGTCAATTACTGTTTTAAGAACTGAAATGGTCATACAGTACACAATGATAAACATCTCTTGACACAAACATGTATCTGTATTTTTACTTGTTTTGTATATATTTCACCCACTGTAATCCATTTCAGTTATGGGCCTATTTTTAAGGAGGCTTTTACCTATGTAGTTATGTCTAGTGAATGCCATGGTTTTGTCTTCACATTTTAAAATCACCACGAGTTTACGTTTTCTCAGAAGCTTTTATACGGACCGCGGGCTAATCCGTTTTCACTTCATGTTCAATCTCTGATATTTCGTGAGATGTCGAAAACAAACACCTTAATTTCCACAATCTGAGACAAAGATCTGCATATCCTACGGGACAGTGGTGTCAATGTAGCCGATGAAATTCATCTTATGTACAAAAGCGAATAACGCAATTACGTCATCCTAAAACACGCTGAGGTAATTCGTATCTTTAGAAACCCCAGTGTCTTAAATAAACTATAATGAAATCACCCGCCAAACATTGACCTTTGACAAGACACCCAACACGAAATGACGTCGCGTTCTTTCTGTCCCGTTTTTTGTGCCTGACAGAAGACAAAGAGAAAGATGTACGTAAGGAAAGGTGGATCATTCGCTGATTTTTCTTTTTTAATATATAACACAGAATATAAATGCTCCTCTCTTTTCAATGTCTCACTTACATAAAGGCCCTACAATAAATCCTGCATTTTGTGCATTTAGATTTTATTAAATTATTTACTTTTCTGGTTTTAATTAAGTAAGAATTCATTTTAATCAAACCATTAATTGCAAGATTTTTACATGTCACTATTAGTGTACACTAATATTTGAAAATGCATAGTTAAATTATCGTGCACTTTTTCAACCTCATAATCATCACGAGTAATTTTCGTTTGAAAGGAAACCATAACCGTTAACAGGATTTATGAGTTCTGTTATTGTCCGGTGTGTTAGTGTGGCCGTGTATTAGTAAACAAATTGTAATACACGAACAGGACGACGGCTGGTCACATATTTAAAGTTCATGAATGTTCTACATTACTGCCCAATGATGTTATAAAGGTTACCTTATTATATATTTGTAAACTCTTCCTTTGGCACATAAATCAACATAACTACAACATCAAGTTAAGGTAATGAAATGGAACGTGTGGGATTCTGTACCGTGTTTTTATATTGGACTGAAGTAAATACTGAAAAGTCGATGCTATCGGACGAAACTGCACGTATACCATTATCAACCATTTAAAAAGATTTGTTTCAACATGTAATAGTTTTTATTAAGTATGTGCAGACAAAACCTGAAATCTATCACATTGTAGATTTCGGTAAATCTTTTACTTAGCTGTAAGCAATATTTCGGTTGTTGGAACATGAAAAATGTGAAAAGACTGCTTGCAGTGTAGCGAGCCCCCGCCTTTTCTTGACAGATGCTTCGTTGTGGGGAGTCTAAATAAAGGCCTAAACTTTTAAGACTCATTAGGCATGAGCAATCTGACAACAGGAACACTCCACATTTCACTTAGCACTTGTACTGTGTGCAGTGTGCTGCAAAGGCTCGTAACTATATGACACGATCACGTGATTGTTCTAAGTGTCTGCTAGAGGTACATATATTACACACGGTGCGCGAGCTTGACCAGGTTAGTTATAAGTTGTGTTTCCTATATATGTTGGGTAAACATAAAAAAGCGCTGGTATCTTGCATTGCAACACTTGTGTTTTAACTTGTTTTAGTGATTCCTCTCTGCGGTGATGCAGGACATACCTTACAAACACATCTCAGAGATGCACCGCCTGTGACCTTCGTTTTTCATGCCACATTAGGGAGGGCGCGCGAGGTCCCATGCGTTTAAAGGTATGTGGGCAACTTGTGAAAGACGAAGGTATTGATCAGTTGTTTTACCGCGAAAATGCAGGTGGAGGAAAAAAAAGGTTTAGATTGGGTCACACAAGTCTGGAAAAGTTTTATCCTGTAGTTATAATTATACCGCAAAGTGATTTTTCGTCAATTGAGTTATTTGGGGCACAGGCAGATAAACGCAGATAAGCGCTAGAAAGCGACCACCCCTGACTTCTAGCACGAAGAAGAGAAAATATCGAGCAAATGAAAAATAATTATGAATGAACCTTTGCGTTCTGCTGTATTTTAGCTAAGAGTTTACAAGATACGTGGCGGCTGTCGTTATCATTTATAAAAATAAACTGAACACGACTGCAGAAATCCTTTGACGCCAGAACTTCAAGGACTAGTGACGAACGCGTGGCAAACCGTGTAAAAACTCGGATGATTACCGTATACTGCTGTTAGACTTTGTAAGCATCTGGAACTAGTCTGGACTGAGCATCGCAGATGAAAAAACGTGTTTAGATTACTAGACTGCCTGCTTCACTCACGAACCCCTGAGCTAGATGTGAAAACACAGGAAAAAAGCACCTCCTTACTTAATATATATATTGTCACATGATACTTACATGTATGCCGTCTAATTTGGAATATTTAAAAGTGCACGTTCTTAAAAAGATGTTTTATACTGGTGAGTCTGTCGGTGTCTTTAAATTGCCGTTAATTCGAAATAATACGCAGTTATTCCGAGTGTTCATTTTTTTTTCCATTACTTGTCTTGTTAAATAAAAACATGCATTGCGTGTCCTTGCATTTTATTTCTTGTGAACGTCATAAGCAACATTACGGTTGATTTTATAATTAAATTCGTGTTAACTGGAAGTAAGGAACGTCGTTACTTGCCCGATTGACGGAGACAATCTCGACAGCTCGAGGGCCAATCAGCAGACCGCGGCTATATTTCCGATTAACTCATTAATTATGAAAGTTTTGTGCGTAATGGGAGTGTGCTTTTGTCGTGTATTATATGATAAATTATCTGAACTGTTTTCAAATGAGTTATTTTTAGACATAAGCCCAAGATGCAGCCATGACCTGCATTAACTTTATATTTAACTGGAGGGGTCGGCTTCGATGAATTACTAAAAAAATGTTCTTGGTACCGTAGCTCAAAACCCCATAATGTCGTTGAATCGTGTACCTGTACTTTCCTGCATTATGAATTCGCTCTGCTCTTTTCCTATACCTATAAGCAACTTACAACTAGGTGAAAGTTTTGCAATCAACAAAACGAATATGCAGTATTCTGAGCAAATAAAATACGCCGACACGGCATACAACGTACGTATCTTAAGACCCTTGATGAAAAAATAGACGAACCCTACTTTGAGGATTTGCGAATAATACAATGCAACTGCAAACGGTTAAGTGCGTAAAGCAACGCGTGCTTTGGATGCACAGTATTTTACGTAGGTAAAACCGCAACTTTAATAACCTTGTTGGAGGACATGAAAAAGGTTCTAAAAAATTACGGGAAAAGCACAGGCTCTGCTCCCTTATTACACCGACATTAATTCCCAGGGCACCCTTAAGGAATGAAACCACGTGATAAAGTGGGGCGGTCGAACTACAAGCCATTTTGGGGACGGTGTCAGTTTCCACTGAACCATCAGCATTGCATTTTTCAAACAACAGACTTGGGGACGGCGCTCGGGCAATTCGATTAGCAAAATAGCACGGGCAGGCGTCGGGATTTTCGGACGGTCCATGTCTGCAGTCCGCTCGGGTCTCCGCCGGAGAAGAAAGTAGAATCGGCGTAACTGGAATGCGCTCGGTGCTGCTGCTGCACTAGAGCCCTTTGCAATTGACAGCGTTTGCAGCCCTTTCCAAGATGGCCGCTTGGCTCGCATTCATTTTCTGCTGATCGACTTCTAACTTTCATTGTCTGTCCGCCCCCGGTTCCCGTAGATCGCCGCCAGAGTTTCTCGGTACGTATCGCCCGCTGTTTCATCTTACAAATGAATTAATTGTACTGGGGCTCGTGGGATGCACGCGCTGTTTTTTTTAATTGCTTTAGTGCAAGGCGATGCGTGCTCGTGCAGGGCTCTGACAGTGGCTCGCGGCTGCGTGCCGCTCGCGGGGCTCCGGTGCGCACACACTTCTTGCAAATTCAGTTGCGTTCTCGCATGATTAACAGTGCCGTTCTGCAAAGACACCGGAGCCTCGGAGAAAAATATTATGGCTACGCGCCTGCTTTGACGTTTTAAAAAATTGTTTTGGTTTTAGCCGTTTGCGCCGGCATGGAAGACGGGCTTTACCTGAAATTAGAAGCAAAATGGGTCAGATCTTCGTGTCTGCAGATGTTCAAACAGTTTTTTGTACCACTTTATGGCAAGGTAGTAACGCTATTTTATAGAACTGTGTCCTGCATTGAGTGCACAATGCAGTAATGCTTTTATCTTGTTGATATACATGCCGTGATGGTTTTTATTAACTTAAATTCCCTAGTAACTAACGTCCCAGTGAAGTGGGCGAGTCAACTTACTCGACGGATTGATGTGGAAAATGTGATCTTTGCCTGGGACTGTGATGCCCTGTATAACATGTTTATTTTTCTTAATTTTGTGCTACCAGTGTGTTCATGTGTTACTACCAGTTTTTTGTTGTTTACCTCACAATTTCACAGGCAAGACGTTAAGATGTTGGTGTAAGGACGCCACAGTGTTGTGGCTAGGATTTAAGGTTTTTTAACATGAAAGAAAACGGAATTGTTGAGGAATGTTATGGTGGTTTTAATTATCTTGTAAGATAAATAAAGTTCGGTTCTGGTAAGATCTGGAAACTTATGTATTCACACGGCCCGCTGGCCATGTCACAGATAAGTAGCTGTTTAATTGCCAATTATAATTTATGGGATGGTTTTATTTTCATCATCCTGACCTTTACAAGCAACTCCACACAGTCTTCGGAGCAGCAAATGCAGTGCACGCAGCGTAGGTTTAACAGATTTATTAATAAAAATTGTTAGTTTGATGGTAAAATACATTTAAGGAAACTATGAACAGCTCACTTGTTGACCCTAAGAAGCTGTGGATCATCGGGTATTTGGAATGTTTTTGCGGTGTTTTTAAAATGTTTTCTATATGTAATGATTTGTCAGTTGAGGAATAGCAGTATGTGTCCATAAAGCAGAAGCTTTAATATGATCTTTAAAAAGTTTAGGATTGATTAAAATGGTTTCTAACCTTATTGATTCTGTTGATCTTAAGTGTCTTGAATTGTATTATCATCGTTTTCTCGATCGTGAATGTATGAGTAAGTGTGTGAGTAAGAGATATTGCAGTGTTATACGTGCTTGCTGAGTTACACTAAGGCTTTTAATTTCAAAAAAGGTACCCGAAGGCCAGTGAATCATTATTTTATTTCATACCATTTTCTCGTACTTGTTGAATAGTTATAAAAGAAGTACATGTTTGTTGCACTTGTAAGAGAGCTTTGTGTATGACAGAGCAAATTTATTAATCAACCAGCGTATTTGATAAGTATTTGTTGATTTTTGAATGCTGGATTTAATAGTAACTATCTAATGTTCATGCTTACAGAGTGTTGTCTTTGTTCCAGAATATAACTGCTTGTAGAGAAAAAGGTCGTTTTTTGAGCATATGAGATGGTCTATTATTAGCGAACTTAATCTGCAATGAACACGAAACACGTGACTAACTTAGTCTACAGGTTCAGGACCTTGAACGCTCCGAGTCGCCGATAGTGTAGGAGACATAAACCGTTCGTCTAAAACTGACTTCACACGCTGATGTAAACCACATTACTGTATTAATCATTAAATGTCTAGCCTTCTGTAAAATGCTGTGCATTCAACTTGGACGCTTCAGTTTGGACCCTTGGTATCTTGTAGTCAACCACTGTGATTTCAACACACAAATTTAGACGAACCCTCCCTTGCGAATAGTTCCGAATAGCGTCATGAGCGGTAGTTTCATTTAGGTTGTTTGTTCAAAAGTGGACGTGACACGACGCGGCTTTTGGGCACCCGTCCCTGCTTGATGTGTTTGGGGAACGCGCTTTATAGGCGCTGTCGCTTTCCCTGTTAAAGCTGCAGTTTGAAATTACTAACGCGGCTGCACGGGAGAAGCCGTCGTTTTGTCCCTCTGCGGATGCAATACGCCTTTGTTAAAGTATCGATTTGTTTACGGGGTGTTTTTGCTTTTTTTTTTTTTTTTAGCGGCGATGCAAATGTTTTACGCGCGGATCCCGGTTTGTCGCATTTTGAATGGGCTTGTCATCTCAGGTGCCTTGCTGGATCATGTCCCCTTAAGGTAGGGATGAGATCTCGGTACCTTGGGACGGGTCGTGCGCAAAATATTAGGCGAAAGCGGAACCTCGCCGCAGATAATTGCGAAAGCGAAGTTGAATGCACAATGCTGATGCATGGATGCAAACCCGTGCTCATGTGGAAGGTCTGACGCAGAATCGCCTTGAAACCAGCGTGGATGTGTGGTGCCTTTTATTTAATTTATTCTCCGATCAGATTTGGGGGTTTTTTATGTGAGGCGCTGTAACGAAATGGCAGGCGATGACTTGGTGAAATTGGTAACCGCTACAAATCGACGCTGCTTTTTTGTGCAACGCTCCCAGTTATGGATTCGCGCGTCCCCTGTAGCGGGGGCTCTATTTTCATTGGCAAAATGCCAAGTGTAACCTAAGTTGTTGCTATAGCAACAATAAGAGTTATCGTGTTTGGTACCACATGCAACTCTCCATCTCCAAATGGTAAAATAAGACCGTATAAAGGTCCGAGCGATAATATTGTGAATTTTCCCTATGCAGCATGGCAATTGCGTCGGAATCAAATGTTGCTGTGTCGATTGTCCAGTCAGGATCAATACGTCCGTCCTTCAGAAAATATGTACAGAATATGTGTGTTTTCGGGTCTTTCTATAATGCATGGCAATCCAATAAAGCATCGAAAGCGTTCAGTTAATCAATGTAATGATTACTTAACTCCTGAATTTTAACTGCGCGGTTATACGGCTTGATTAGCGGTTTTTAAAATAACTGGATGAAACTGTTCCTTATGGTCACTTTGTTTCTGTACATCGAATGTCTTCTGGTTTACGTTCCAGCGTTTATGTAATTATTTCCGTAGGTATTTGCCTTCCATGACGATGCACCGAACAACTAGGATAAAGATAACGGAGCTAAATCCTCATTTGATGTGTGTGCTGTGTGGAGGATATTTCATCGATGCAACGACGATTGTGGAGTGTTTGCATTCCTGTAAGTAACGCAGTCGTAAGTTAACATGCAGAGCATGTACAGGCTGGAAAAAAAATCCTAAAGTTAGAATTAAAGTTAATTGAATAATGGATTTTCTTTTCTTTTTGCCCCCTTTCAGTTTGTAAAATGTGCATTGTGCGGTATCTTGAAACAAGCAAATATTGTCCAATTTGTGATGTTCAAGTACACAAGACCAAACCCCTGCTAAATATTAGGTAAGTCAGTTTTTTTCTAGTTATTACCCTTGAGAAAGACAGAGATGCTTGTGTTTAAAAATGATCCCTTAATGTCCTTTGAAATGTGTACTTTATAGTAAAAGTTGAACAGTTAGCAGCTTTAAGATCAGTGACACATTGCCTGTCAGTAATTGCTTTTTTTAATTAGGAGCTTCATTAAAAAATTTTAGCATGCTTTTCCAGTTTTACTCAGTCAGTTCAGAACTGAGTAGATAGTAATAAAAATACATGTAATTTGTCAATGCCTAAAAGTGTCTGTTTTGCCTTGCCTGTAAGCGACCCTCATACTGGGGGGAGGCTGAGGTCAGTGACTGAAGATTTCTGTGTGTTGCAGGTCTGATAAGACCCTTCAAGATATTGTGTACAAACTGGTTCCTGGTCTCTTCAAAAGTAAGTATTTTTAATAGTTCAGAACGCTTGGTGTATTGTCCATGTGCAGATTTATGAATGGCCTTTCTCCAATTTGCCTATAGATGAAATGAAACGGAGACGTGACTTCTACGCAGAACACCCATCTGTGGACGGTGTGTGCTTGATAAGCCGTGGAGCACTTTTCACACGTTCACAACTGATCGGTGACTTTTTAAATGTGTGAATTGCAAGTGGGAGAAAAAAAAAAAAAGTTTTATTATTATTTTTTTTTTTTTTAGCTGCGAATGGATCAAACGAGGACCGAGGGGAAGTGGCTGATGAAGACAAGAGAATAATTACAGACGATGAAATAATTAGCCTGTCTATAGAATTCTTTGATCCGAGCAAGTACGACCTGACAATCTATTATCCTCTGCAAATTTGCCTTTTTCTGAATTTCAGTTTACAGTAATCCCAGTTACATTGTACAACCTAATCAGACTGATTTAATATTCATCTCTAATTGAAGCATATTCAAAATGTTCATTGCTAGCATTAGAAAAAAAAAAAATTTAATTCACATATAAAATTGCTCAAACCCCATTGCCACAATTAACTTGTGCTACACGTTTTAAATCGTAAACTCTGTTCTAAATGTCGTTTAGACAACATTAAAAATTGAAAATTTTTTGTCATAAATCCTCTGAACTTTGTTTAAATGAAGATTTTCAGTTGGTGCGGAGTTTACCCCTAACCTTGGTTAATTTAGCTATATACTTGTGGGACAGTATGAATTTACAAACTTTTGAAATGTGTAAAAATGTTTATATAATATGGGGCAATACTGTTTGCTTTAGGCTTGTAAAATGGGTCTCTATAACATTGAGTTGCTGTAATGTGTTGTAATGATCTTTGAAGTTTTGGTTGAATTTTGTTTCAGTTTTAATCTTAACTGATCATTTGTGCATCTTAAACATGTTTCTCCCCCCACACCATATATATATATATATTGGCATGAACTTCTGTTTTTGTGTGTTCAGGATTGAAATGCATGGCAGCGGGGAGAAAGAGAAGTCAAAAGAGGAGGTAATCTTCGTGTTTTTTGGATTAACTGTGCTTGCATATATATTGCAAAATTTTCTCTTTCTAAGTAAAGCTGGTATTCTGGTTTACGATCCACAGTTGACCTCAGTAAATTTTTTATTTTTTTAGCAGATAATTGATAAACGGTATCTGCAGTGCCCAGCGGCCATGACCGTAATGCATTTGAGGAAGTTCCTTAGGAGTAAAATGGATATTCCGTGCACCTTTCAGGTAAATGTACATGCTGGGTGGTATCAGTGCATCTGGGACAATGTTATATATATTCCTTGTATTTTTATCAGTAAAATAGGTTTAACTTATGGGGTGCAAACGGCTTTTCGGTTAGCCCTATTAATTTAGAATTTTATTAAATTTACTAAATTAATGTAAATGCTGGCGTTGTCTTTCCCCAGTGCTGTTACAAGCGTTTGCCCAAATGAAAAGTTGACTTGAGTGAGATGCTGTCTTTATTCTAACCTGTCCCAAAACATGTTTGTGTCGGTGCAGATTGAAGTGATGTATGAGGATGAACCGCTGAAGGACTATTACACACTAATGGACATCGCCTACATCTACACCTGGAGACGGGTAAGGTGCTCTGCTCAGGAGGCAAGTAGCAACACATAATTAAAAGGCAGGATTACCATGGTTGCATTTTTTGTTTGTCGTAATGTAAGCGTAATTAGCGAAGTGGGGGGGGGAGGGGATTTTAGACGTATGGTGTAATTAAATAAATTGATATTTCTAGTGAAGTTATAAAAGGTGAAAATATTTAACAATTGGTTTAATTATAACTAAAAAAAAAAAAAAAAAACTTTTCTTGGTTTGCCCCGACAATGTTTAAAATTTGACAAAAAAATCTGTAAAGAAATTTGCTTCCCCCCCATTCCCCTTATTTTTAAAACTGTTTTTAAATGTTTATCATATGAATGTAAATAGAAAATATTTTGATATGATTATTTAAAAAGTGTGATTGAGAATTCTTCATCCAAGTCTGGCCATAAATAATCATAAGTTTTATTTTTTATTCCCCCCACCCCCCCAGAATGGGCCCTTGCCATTAAAGTACAGAGTCCGACCTAGCTGCAAGAAGATGAAGCTGTGCCAGCCGAGAGAGACGATGGGCGCTGCCAACAGGTCTGAGATGGAGAGTGACTCGGGCAGCGACAAGGCCAACAGTCCGGCGGGCGTGCCTTCTACGTCCTCGTCGCTGCCCAGCCCGGGAACGCCAGTCCAGTCTCCGCACCCTCACTTCCCCCACATCTCCACCGCTGTCAACGGCAACTCTGCGAGCCCCAGTCGCCAGCCTCCTTTCTGTAACAAAGCACGCAAGGCCTCGCTCAACGGCTCCTCCGCCTCCTCGGGATGACTGACACAAGGGCACGGCGCCCCTGACGGCTGCCCAGCTCTCCTCATGCCAACCTAGTGCAGATGTAGATGCTTTCTTTTCTTTTTTTTATTTTTTTTTTTTCTTTAAAAAAATCAGTTATTGCCATTTATTGTCTTTATATTATACGTGTGAAATTTATAGTGGAAGTCACATTTCAGTAGGAAAAAAATAGGGAAATCAGCTGATTTAGGTGTTCTTTTAAAACTGTCATTGGCAGAAGCAAGACAAGCACATGAAATATGTTTTTAATGTTTTAATGGGGCACATCTGTGGAAACACACCTCCAGAGTTGGAGACAGCATTATGTTTGTACAGTTTTTATTCAGTTTGCCTCTTGATGAATTTCAGAAACGTTGTGATTTGTGTCCAACGGAAGGCTTTCAGTTTAGATAAAAGTGCGCTGTGGGTGAAGTGCATATCCAAACATTTACGTTGTATGTGTGATTGGGAAGGTAATATTGAAATATACATGTAGCGCGCCCGTTATCTTAATTGTCGGGTATAACATGGACTGTAGAAACGAAAATGAAGAATTTCAGATGTAAGATTTTTGCGTCTGTTTGCGTGCGCACGTGTGTTTAATCGGGACCCTCAGCTCTGGAGTCTGTATAGGCCGACCGGTAATCTGAACACAGTGTCAGTGCCAGAACGGCCGGCCGACGTACTTACACACTTAAAGCACGTATTTGCCGGTTAATTTCAACATAAATGGGGTGTACATTCTCCCCGCCCCAACCGGGCAACAAAATTCAGAAGACATTTCGTTCGTAAATGTTTTGTCCAGCACCCCACGACCCCGGGCTGGGACTTCAAAACTCCAGTGCTGTTTTCAGGTCCCAGTCCGTCCCTGTCTATATCCCAACTCGGGGCAGTATTACATTTATAAAGCGTATTGCTAAGGAGAACGGCTGGAACACGTAACTAAGGCTGTTTGGTCTCTAAATAAGATGTTATTTTCCGTTCTCATTTCAGTCTTTTCCACGATCGAAGTTCGGATTAACTGCTGCGAAGGCAGAAAGCCAAACTAGAGCAATGTATATACGATTACTTTGCTGAAATATAGAGGCGTAATAAACTAACAGCTACCATATGTCTGGAAGATGCTTCTCTCTATAACCTGTCTTCGGTCCTTTCTTTCCAAGTGTTTTGTGGTGTCCATTCCACAGTGTTCTAAATATCTGTATTTGGTCGATTGTATGTAAAACTATTGTATTGTTACTGTTGCACAGTATAAAACGTCTATCTAAATAAACATTTTACATTTTATTACTTAATCACACTTCGGTTCTACTTTTATTGTACCAAGGTCGTTTTTTTATAAACTCAAGATCAGTCTGTATAGAAGAAAATCATTTTTTACGGGTACGCGTTTAAGATAAATCGTTAAATTATGTCGGAGATGTATTGTAAAAAAAAAAAAAACTTGTTTAAAAATGTCTCATAAAGTCTTCCAGTTTCAGAACTATATAGATTTTCGGTATACATTCATGTGCGTCGTTCATCTGAAAATCTTACGCACGTCCATTAATTCACAGTCATTAGTGAACATCGTTTGACTACCAAATGTTTGTCTTTCCAGAATATGAGCTACTAACTTTCAGCATCCATTAAATAGGCCAGTGTTTAAAGCAGTTCGTGTGTCACTAGTGTAAGACATGCAAGGTCAGCAGCAATATGTAATGCAGGGCTTAAACGCAGCCTCGCACCGCCATTTCACAAATTAAATGCTTCCGAATTAAAACATTTCTCCACGCAAATGTTTCACACACTATTTAATACATTCACACCTTTCAAGTACTCGGAAGGCCCAGCAATAAATTCACACATGACGGTACACAAGGGTGAAAGTCCTAGGTAGGCATATGAATGTTTCTGACACCTCATGTGAACTATGATAACTTGTAAATTATCACGTCTGAAGTGCAAGGAGCACAGAAACATTGTTTTACAATGACAAACAGCAGTGTTTGAACAGAATTTAATTTAAAATACTGAAGTGAAAGACCTATGAGTTACATGCTAAGTGTAACAAGTGATGATGTCTGTTTTGCCGTGACTGGTATTTTTATTCTCGTAATGCTAAATAAGTAACAGTTTATTATTCGGTAAATATATCAGAGATTACATTATTGGTGAATTTCCAGTAGAGAAACCAAACATAGAGCCGTATTATACAGACTGTCAACAGCTCTTTTTATAACACTGACAAGTTTGTAACCCCTAAAACTCTTAAGTTTTAAACCATTTTTCGCAATTGTCTTCAGCTAAACTCCGCGTCATCATGACTACACGTGTTTAATTTAATATAAAGCATTTTGCACGGTCTTTTCCATAACATTTAAGACAGCATCTGGCTCATGTGAATTTATGGTGGATTAAAAAATATATAAACCCACTTTAAATAGTAAATGGTTAAAACGAGATAAAATACATCAAAAGGCTTCAGTATTGAAAATTAAATATTCATGAAATTACCTAAAGTTTAAACGTATTTACAAAGCTAGGTCTTTCTACACACGTTAGACTTAAATTCCTGTTAAAACTCATGTGAATTTTTTTCATTGTCTAATTTTGACCAAATAAGCGACAATGCAACACAACAGCCCGCATAAGGTTACATTTTAAAATTGTGCAAAACTATGAATTAAAGCTTTGTAGTTTATGATAAATTTACGCGATATCGCGCAATCCCTCACGTCTCAGTGCCACAGTATTAATCGTACATGTTAATACTAATCTGTTTCAATTTATATGTTCAAACTTTGGTTTTTATGCCAAATTCAGCACAGCCCTAAAAAGTAAAAATGCTAGTAAAAAAACTTATTTAACCAAATCTTTATCCAAGACTACTTGTTATTTGAAGGTGGCCATTAGTGACCGACATGGGTTGTCTTACACTCATCAATATTCGATATCTAATAATGCGAAAATAATTAATTTGTGTCCTTATGTGTGACAAACACCAGTGTTTTACCAATGCACCTGAAAGCGTGTGTTCTCACGGGGACAAGTACCTACATCTGCTGAGCAGTGCGCCATAGCAACAGGTAGCCTGTATGTATTCACTGCCGCATGTGCTACATAACCACACGTGTTTCACACTGAAGTGGCAAACAGCCCGACACCAGACTCGCACCAGTCCCAATAATTCTGCAAATAACTATAATTATTTAAGTGAACTGGAACACCCTCAAGACATGTGTTTGTAAAAAAACGATAATCAATGAAAATATACATTAACTCAAAAAAAAAAAAAAAACAGCTGCGAACATGTGTTAACAACTATAGAGTAACTGTTTTACAAATATTAACTCTGCAGTAACTGGAAGTAACTTTATTAAGAGTATACATATACAACTTTCATGTCCGAGACACTTCATACGTTATCTTAGCTTGAATTATAAATGGTTTTTTTGAGGCTTTTATTTACTGTAATGATCTAGTGAAATAATAGGGGCACAAAGAACTAAAACGCGTGTCATATTAATTGAACACAATTTCAACGACTTGCTAAGGCAAATATTCAATTCAATATTCATAATTTAATTCCACTGCATTGTGCCAATGACAGTGGCATGGCACGAAGACAAAAAACCGTAAATAAATTTATTTCAAACAGATTAATTAATAAGAACCGACACATACAGCCATCATTAAACAACGTTCGAGAGGTAGGTGGCTTGATTTTAAATATTAGTTATTTTACGGGATTTAAATTTGTACACAGCGAATGCGTATTTTAAGCAGGTGACGTTAAAACATTGTCCCGTTAGGATCTTAAGGTGAAAGATTTCACTCAGTCTTCTACTGGTGGTTTTCAAAGTGTGCCTGAAAGAGTTAAGATACACTTTTAATGACTGTTCATTATTTCGTGTGAACGTTTTGTCCGTCCATTTAAGAATAATTATATGCCTAACTTTAGACTTAGTTTAATGCCCCTGGGAGGAAACGGGAACCCGGAAAATGTGCACTAACCGAGGTTTGGACTGGTAACAGAATAAATAGTTTTGTATAGCTTTACATTTGAATGATATTTAAATGATATTCAAATAATTACAAGTCGCCAAAACGTTTTGGAATCGCAACGTCACGCAAACATGGACGCACAAAACTCATATGTTGTGTTCATATCGTTGCTTGTAAAATGTAGCCTTCACATTGTTTTGATTGGACAGGTTATGAACAACAAAAAACGTATTTTATTTATTTTAAAATTTAATTTAGAATCAGGTATTTGAACGCTTCGGCGCTCTTTCATTTATTAAACAAATATTATTTATTAATTAAACGATTGTTTAGATTTTTGCCCCTCATATTTACAGCGGATATTTTATGCATTGCAACACCGTGAAATATCCAGAGAAACATGCGTTTTAACTTAATCGCATTTTAAAAGTATCGAACTTTGCGTTATTATTGCACAAATGGGCTCAGCGCTATATTTGCACAGATTACCTACATAAAAAGTATGCAATGTCGCACCGTTTAAAAACGGTTCATCGAATGGTGTCGGTGAATAACAGTGCCAAAGCGAACTGTGCTGTGATGATGTGAAATTGAACCATGCCAGCTGGTTATTTTCCTCTTGACAGGGCAGAAGTCCAGCTGACATGATCCAACTTCCAGACAGCTCCACGTGGATGGCTGAGAACCTGCACCGTCACACCACTGCTGATGTACATTTAAGACAATACCGACGTGGAGCTGATGAAACGTCGTCTCACGCTCCTCACAATTAATCTAACGCACAGCAAAATAACAAATATGCATAAATTGCCATGCATTGCATTTTTTATATTCGGCTGGTTAACTAATTGCCTTTATTTAATCGGCGACTCGTTTCACCAGTGTTGTTACTATTATTTTACCAAAATACAGTCGACTAAATATATGTCTGCGCGTGTATGTACATGTTTGAGGAGCTGAACCTGTATATGCGAATTTAAGTTGCATTTAGACGTCTGAAATATACTGGGTCTGTATCTAGTTACCGTTTTGTACAGTAACTTGAATAAGTTAAAAGCGACAGTAACGTTTTCCACAAAATCTATGGCAACTTAACAAAACTACCTTTTATGTAACTGACGCGTAATACTTATGTTTATAACACTTATAAAACGCGCGGTTTTCAGCTGTTTCGACGTAGGTAACTTCAGCATCGCACGCGCACAGCGTCGCCTAGCTACCTTCTTCTCCGTGCTCGTGCCAGGCTCGTGCAGCGCAGCGGCGAGAAAATGTCACCGATTTCACTTCCGGTTTGTTTCCAGGACAACCACTCGTTACACCGCTGCTAAATGTAGGTCTGACTCAGACTTTATTACAGTGACGTTCAGGGGTGGAAAAAAAAGCGAAGATACACTGTAGTTAAATATTTAGTTGCTACGAACAGTTTGGCCACGTGCAATGCAAACATTACGTATATTTTTGCCAAATGCAGATTTGCAGCGGCTCGATGAGCCGCACCCACCACGCCGTGTACCTGTGACCCCCACATGCGTGCTCTGCTGCACGGATTCCGCACTGAGCAGTTCCGCAGATTTTCAGCACGTTGTTCAGAGTAATTTAATGCACATTTCTTCGTTATTTTTTTTCCTTGATGCAGTGGCAAGCTGTAAAAGCGGAACCACTCACTCATTGTTTGGTAACGATTATTTATCGTGTTCCGTTACCCCAGCTGCTGCATGCAGTTAAAATATAAATTTTAGATGTTTAACTGTTGTATGGTTTTCAAATTATACATTTATAAACTTTTGAAAAGCTTGGTTTGTTTTTGTGAAAGCAGAATTGTGATGAAATTATTGCTCTAGGATGTGTGATAAGGTTAATTATTAATTAGTTATAATTAAATTTTACTGTATATATTGCAGTTCAATAGAAATCAGATTAGCAGCAAGTGTGAAGACTGTATGCTTATCTATCTAAAATTCACATGTATATTGTTACTTTTCTGTTTTACTGTGTAAACCATATTCATACTTGTATAAACCACACTTACTTTTGAAAACAAATTCAAATATTCTATGCACTTTCAGAAATTTATAACCTTGCTGATAACAACTCATATCTACCTCACAAGTAAAAAAAACACCGCATTCTGTACTTCCTGTTAATCAATAAATATTAGTGTGTATTTGCTAAACACATATGAATAATGGGCAAACAGCGATACCCCTTTTTCTCCAAAACAGCTGCAGTATGGCAGTCAGAGGTTTTTGAAACTAGGCTGCAGTGTCGTACACAGACAAGTTGCACTCTGCCAAGGTATTCATAGGTATTGACATATTGCCTGGAGTGTGTGCTACTGGACAGGCCAAGCATTGGTTCAGAGGTATTCAGTTCATTGATCAGCAGAAGCTAAACTGGGAATTAATATGGCCGCATAAAGGAAATCCTCCCATCTTTCTCACTGCTGTGAAAGTTGCACCACAATTATCCTTTTTCCTGAAGTTTTCTGTAGTTTCAAGTGTGTTAGATGTTCCATATATACATTACTATGTGTGTTATAAGACAAAGAAAATGACACATTTATTGTTGTTTTAAGTGTTTGTATTGTTTCCCCATATTACTTTGTGAATTAGACAATAAACATTTGTCATTTAGCAGGCACTTTTATCCAAAGCAACTTACAACATTTCATATACTTCTTACAATGAGCCAGCACTGGGTGTTTTACTCAAGAACACAGCAGGTGACTAGACTGAGATTTGAACCAAGAACCTTTTGCATTCCAGCCTGCTGTTCTACCAATTGAGCTACCTGGTCACTATAATGTTATATTAATGTATAATATAATATTTTAGTGTAATTATAATTATAATATTACATTAAAACAATGTTGTAAATGAAATTTTAAGTCTTAAAAGTAGCTTAAAGTACATTTGATAAAACACTGTCTTGGCTTCATGTCCTCTTTAGAAATGAAGGTAGAATATACCCTATTTTACATTTGTATGGTTTAATGGATTGTGGTGTGTTTTTCTAAGTGCAAGGAATACCATTTAAATTATCTAATTAATAAAAGTTTTTCTGTATTCCTGATATTTTTGTGCAGATGTAAGGGTCTTTTCTCATTTATTTCCATTTCTTCTATGAGATTTTATTTTGGATGAAAATGCTTTATTTTTGATATTCTGTTTTATCTGGTGATGTGATAGTACTTCCACTCAAAATAAAACCTGACTGACCCCCCCCAACACACACACACACACACACACACACAACCCTCCATAGAAAGGCAACTCATTATACCATCTAATGAGGGGAGATTCAGTCAGATGGCTGGATATTGTTGTTATTACTGCAAACACCCTACCCTCAGAGGACCCTGAAGCAGACATGAAACATAAAAGGTTTTGAAAGGACGTTCCTATATCCTGCCCACAAACACAAAGGAATGGATCGGAATCTGGACGAATGACCGAGCCCACACGCACAAACGCAGCAAGCGCAAACACACGCACAAACACAGCAAGTGCAGACACACGCACTAAGAACAACCAAAGCAGCGCCGCGGGGCCGCATGCCCGCTGCCTGCACGTAGAGGCAGGGACACAGGCCCGCACTTCCACGTGCACAGGCACACAAAGGGTGTGCGTGGTGAAAGTGGGTCCTAATGGGAGCCCGGGTGCTGACCTGTGTCCTCCGCAGCTGACGGGTCCTCTGTGCTGTGCACAGCTTCAACAAACCTCATTTGAAATGCAGATGTGGGGGGGGAGTCATCTTCTTCAGTCCCGTCTTCTAGTTATTCTACCCCCACATTTTACACACTTTGTTTTCCTCCCCCCACCCCATTCCTCCCCCC
>JABJVR010000065.1:4668775-4679361 GCA_025773905.1 Chitala chitala
TCACCCCCCCCCCACCCCCCCCCCCCCCCCCCCCGTCCTTGCGCCACTTGTTTCAGTGTACTTTTTGGGCAGGCCTGTGGGGGGGGGGGGGTAATACTATCCTTTTCCCCCCCCCTTCCCCCGCTCCTAATCTATGGGTAACCTGGTCACCCCCCCCATCACCCCTCCTCTTTGGTCTTGGTGGTTTCATACAGGGAGGTCTGCATCTTTGAGGCTTAGATGGCTATTTTAGGGGATCCTGCCCTCTGCGACAAAATAAACTGCACTTATCAGGGTGACCTAGAACAGAGGAGAGAAGGGACTGTGCTACCCTCATAACACAGACACAGCTCACACCAAACTGTGCCTGAGAAGGTGGATGCTTTTGTACAGCTACCATCCTGTCAGTGCAGACGTGCAACACTGGTACAATACACAGAGCTGGCCTTTAACAATATACTGTCATACATTTAACAGGATCGAAGCTCTTCTGTGCTCCTTTTACAGTCGTTAAAAATATTTTGTTAAGTGTCTGTAACTGCTCTCTTGGTATGAGAGGAATGTGTGTGCAGTGGCGTACAAATGTAATAGAAATGACTGGGAAGGAGCAGACATTCTAAATGACTCAATAAAAAAACACAAGTTGTTGAAATAATTGATCAACACTTAGTCAAGCAAAACAAAACCAATTTAGCTAGTCCATTTACAGTTCCCAAAAATGCACAAGTAAATTCCTTGTATTGAAGGCCCACACACACACACACACACACACACACACACACACACACACACACGTAGTGAGCTCTTAAAAGGCGCAATAAAATTGCGATTAGCTTTCTCTGTTCCCTGACAATAGCTGTAAATAACAACAACCAAACGAACGTGTCACTGGGATTCGGGAGAAGTGACAGTGTCACGGCCCCACCCCGCCCCCTGTCCCAGCGATCCACGTGGGATATCCGTGTGCCGATGGAATCTCAGTAGTCCTGCCCAGCTCTCGTGTGGCCGAGACCCACTGGCGTTTCTGGGGGGGGGGGGGCGCTCTGGGCACTGCGCCATCCCGGCAGCTGCTTCAAACCGCCGGGGGACCACTCAACGTCCCACTGGCGAAAATCTAAAGCCCCTGTTAAGAAACATGGCACACCATGGTGTTTGTTTATTTTAGCAGCCGTTGGCATGGGTAATGCCATTCCCTAACCGGGTGAATAATTGGAGTGACTGCTTTAACAAGATCACACCCCATTTGGAGCTCTTTATCTTATCTTCAATGAGTCCCCCTCCCCTCCCCGGTTCTTTCACAAAATGTCCAAGTAAATTAGCAATTCATGCTCCAGACACAATACGATGTATAGAACATAGATTTTTATTGCTTTTTGAATATTTGATTAACTGTAACGATAATGCCGCATCAGTACTTATATTCTCTGTAATCTAATTACAAAATTGGAGTGTCTTTCTGTCCGGACTGCACCTGTGCATTTTCTATCAACTTCAAGTAAAGATGTATTATAGCATTTGCCAAACAGCTAAGCAATAGAAATGTGCCTGAAACTTCTGACATCAAAAATATTTAACACATTTGCTGTCTCTCTGTCAGATGATAAAATGTAGCAAAAGGAAATGTATTAAACAGCCCAGACACAAGAGAACAGTACTAACAGAACCCTGAAAGTAGCCTGCTTCTGTATTGACGGTACTATCTGATACGAGGCGAGTCTTTTCACAGTCAATAAAATTCTCCTCACCCCTGTGTGCTCCTATTCAGGGATCCTCTGAGAGTTCACATTATATGCTTCTATTCAAAAGAATTTCATGCTATATTTGTCATGCTGGGCTTGTCCTTTTCACTGTCCAATTCAGGTTTGGGACTCATATATGATTGCTCAGTGGACAAATGATGTGGAGACTGTAAAATACTTTGGATAGGCATCTCTGTCAAGGGAATTCATAATGGTGGCACTCCGGCATGCTTCGCACTTCCCCAAAAACTGAACAAAAAAGTGTGTGTCTTTGTGTCAGTCAGCACTGGGGCTGCTTTCACCCTTTTCCCATTCAGTGCCAAACACGGGCAAAGCACTGGGTACAAATGGACAGGTGCCCGGTTGTCCGTTCTGCCTGTGACTGTGGCTCCAAGAAAACATGGCCGGAGGCGCTCCTGTTCCTCAGGCCTTTCCTGCCCTCTGACCTTTCACCCTGAGCCCAGGCCTGCGTTCAGCGAGTCCTGCTGGATAATGACTGTGAGTGTAATGTGAGATCCCCGGCAAAAGTGTCCCATACAGGTGGGCCTGTGGGATCAGTGGACTCTTGGTGGGCAAGCTGGTGTGTGGGGGGGCTCATTAGACCTTTTTCCTGAATCACAGTCTCAGCTTTCTGCTCTGAAGAACTCTTTGCTGGGTACGAGCGCATAGAGATTCAGAGGATGGTGAGAACGCTGCGCAGAAATGAGAGACTTCCTCCTCATTCCTGCTGTTTGTGCCACCGTGCTCAGTGCCGTGCGCTCTGGTAACAGCCCTGGTACATTGCACATTTACAGCCTAAGACGACAAAACTGTGCTTCAGGTGGTTTTGTTGTCCATTACAAATCGACAGTAGAGTGTGTTCTGTCAAGTGGGTGACTACAGCACATAGCTGAACGTGGCATCATACACACTGCTTCACAAAATGTATTGCCTCAAATGAGCCAGTTTAATTTCAAAGTCCTCAAAGTTCATACCAAGTAAATTAAATTGTACAACATGATGTCTATTACCCTGTGACAGATTTCACTTCTCATCCCCTTTTTAATTTTTTTAAGTATAAAGGACATCCCTCCACATTAATTTCCACTCCCCCCCTTCCATTCATCCAGTTGATGATTTCCTTGCTGTAGAAGATGGACCCCCCCCCCCCCAAGATGATTTGGACAAATGGGGTGGAGACAAGATAGAGCCCCCAGGATAACACTGAGCTCCAGTGGACCTGAGCTACAGTGCTGATCTGGACACCAGTAAGGTACACACGAGTTTTGCACTGATACTAAATAAAGCTAAGGTCCGACTACACGCCTAAACTTTATTATACTGTATATTACATTCCATTAATGGACAGGCAAAAATTTTGGGGAAAAAAATCTGAAATCTAAATAATCTTTTTTCAAGTATATTGTAATATAACGTTCCATACACATTCTGTTCTCTGTTACACACCTTGTTAGACTTCTACACTAAACTGTAAAAAAATGTTTATTAGGTTATTCATTTGACTTATAATAAATAAATAAAAACTCAAGGAAAGCAGCCAGCCGTGGAAGTGGGCAAACGAGCATTGTGTGAGTACGTGTGTGGCTTCTGTGCAGCCCGATCAACATTCTCACTCATCACAGAGAAACCAGAGGATGGAACAGCTGAGAATGACTTTGACCCAGCTGACGTCTTGCTGCACTCAGAAGGACCCGCTCGGCTCTGCTGGTCTGTGGTAAGGAAGCCAGGAAAGTTGCCCTTGTGTTAGTGCCTGTCTGTGGGAAGTGTCACTGTACCCCTTCATGCTGCCAAATTCTCAGGCAGGCTGCGCTGGTCCCAGAGGGAAACATGAGAATAGCAATCTTGTCCCTGAGCACCAGCGCTTTCCCATAGCAGCCAGAACATCACATGTGGATAAGAACGGCCAGAGCAGTATCGCAAATTGTGGCTTGTAGTGTGAGTTAGTGCCCAGTGGGACCCTTGACTGAATCTCTTACTCCTAGGTGTCAATTCCACACATTTAAATGGTATAATGCGGACGTCTCCCAGTTCAAATCCCAGCCCAGCTGCCAGGTGTGGCCTAGGGAAGGACACTTAAACGTCAGCTCCCCAGGCACTGCATGTGGCCGCCCACTGATACCCCCCAGAGGGATGGGTTAAACGTGGAGAACTCACTTCATTGTAACATGTATACGTACACAACTGCAATAAAGCTGCTTCTTCTAAAATCATGTGTCTTATTAGGTTTTTTTTATATCATCTGTCAGGGAGAGTAGAAGAATACAATCCCACCTAGGAACTGTATTATTTTTATTTGTAATAATTGTTTTAGGACAGTTTTGCAGTCAGTACACAGATTACGAGGACGTTAACCCCCCCCCCAAAATGAGCCTCACGCATGCAGGACATCCATCACATTGTCGGATTAAAAGCACAGAGACCTCAGTATTATGGGTAGTTATACTGTATAAATTCCTCTTGATAATGGAAATATTGTTATGCAGGAGCACCCAGAATGTGTACGGAAATATTTTGTTCAATGTGACGTGGAGAAGCCGGACAGCGAAATCGTCACAAAACACAAATGGTCGCGACGAAACATGTTAATCAAAAAATTATTTTAATAACATTCATAAGTATGCACCACAGGCGTTAGTTCGCTAATGAGAAAAATATGTTCGAGATTATTTTGTAAAAGTACTGTCTTATTTTTACAATTTTAAGGACATTTTAAACAGTACATGGATAGTTAATTAAAATGCAGGTGTTCGGGTCTTACACTGGTTAAAATAGTCTCTGCTTTCAGCCACATCAGGATTTCTGTTTTGTCTGAACTGTGTGAGTATTTAACCAACTCAATATTAAATTGCTTAACACGCCTGATCACTTTATATCCGACCTTGCATCGGCCCTGACAGCTCAATGAAACTCTTGGACAATTTCGTAATTATACAACTGACTGTTAAGGTCAAAGGTGATATTTGATTATTATTATTATTATTATTATTATTATTATTGATGATGTTGTTGCTGTTGTTGTAAACCATTAATAATAAAATAATAATAAACATAAAATGTGATAATTCCCCGCTGATAGCTTGCCGAAATTGGTTTTATTATGAATATGCGTGTTCTAGCTGCAGAAAACCAGCCGAGCTGACAAATCGATGTCATTACAGGGAGACCACGTCGGCCGGGGTGCATTACGGCTCTCATCGACCCTGCGAATTGGCTGCACGGTGAAGCAAAACACGGTCGGATCCCGCATTTCGCCGCTAAATGAGCATTTAAACGCAAAGTTTGCTCTCGCTTGTAAGTGTGCACACTACAGGTGAATACGCACGAATACTCGGTAAATTTAACGCGTGTTTCTGCTGCTCCCTCTCCCACTCGCAGCTGCAGACGACAGGTGTGTCTGAGTGAAACGATAAAAGATGCACCGCACCTCCGCTTAAGTTCTCCCATGCACCTGACTGCAATCGCTCAAGAGGATATTCAGTGACTATGCCGCATATATATACAGGCTAAAAAAATGGTCATGCAAAGCCCAGTTTACTTATGGGTATTGTAAATTACAGGTAGGATCCATGAAATGTGTACATCATGTCATATAGCACCTTATATCCATATAGCCCTGATTTGGAAAATAAGGCAAAACAAGTCGTAATTATTGGGTTGCATTTGAGCCAAAAGCAAACAAACTGAATATTCGTCTTAAAATTAGAAGTATTTATTTTCTTTGGTTAAAATGTTCTCTCCCCGACATGAGCCGTCTATAATATCTTATGCACATTTAGTGAAACGCAGATAAATGACCGTTTTCCCTTTTGAGGAATACAACGGCGCTCGTATTTAAATGGATATTTCGGGTGGAAGAGGACCAGACTACATTAATAAAATATATGTGATATCGTATGTGGCATATCTCCATATTTTCGTCCGCGTTTCCATAGATACGTCATGCACGAGCTCTATCATCTTTTGTTCGGACCCAGACAGAAGGGGCTCCGAGTCGCCGATAACCTGTTCTTGGGTGCCCCCTGCCGGCAGCGTGTAGCCCCTCATTTCAGTGCATGTTAGAAAACGGAAATGCTGCAAATCTCTGTGCCGCACTTAAACATTTGATTTCGCACGGGGTTTAGGTGCAAACGGCGACTGTGCAATTAAATCTTCACCTGCAATTGTTTAGCTGCCCCCTCACAGTTTCATACCATTTAACTAAGACCGGTAAAACAGTAGTTCCTTTTTACGTCATAAAAATATGTCAGGTTAACAATATTGCTTATTGAGTTTTACTGTGATCATTTTATTTATTGCCCCCCCCCTTCCCCAGATTAGTCAATGGTTTACGCACTCTCCAAAGATGTTGCGCTTTTGAACTTGTTCTACTTCTGTCTGAAAATGTTAATGAATTTGAGATCATCCATAACATGGTAATGCAAAATTAAAACGATGTAATATATTTGACAGAATGCTATTCAATTGTTTTATTTTCGATTGATTTAGTTAATTGCTTTCTCGTTGTAGGCCAAAAAATGAGCCGAAAAACATTTCAGCGTATTTTTAAATGCAAAATCAGACTGTGTTACGGATATTTGTTTTTGTTATTACATTTACGCAGTAATCCAAAGATCTAAATACATTTCAATGTCTCAAGCAATTACAAACGGGGCTTAACCCTTAATCGATATTTATGTGGTATTCTACAACTGGGCGATAAAGGTCGGATTTACTGGTCGTTTTACACATTATCGAACAATTTAAAATGGTCAAATCCTTTATATATTGATCGCATGCGTTTTTCCCCCCAATCAGCGTCACAACCTAAAGGTCAGGTGAAAAGCAGAGTCACCTAAATTGAGACATACTATCTTATTTTTACATTTTACTGCGCCATGGCTGAAAAGCATAAAACACGTTCAGACTGAACATTGCAGTAACATCAGATATTTGGTGCAGCTCAGCTACGGTCTGCAGCACTGTGCAGTGTGTTTATCGTTTATAAACGGTTTATTGTCTCCCCCCCAACATTCTTCGTATCTGAACCTTCAGCGAACACAAACTAGTTGTGCGCTACGTTTAAAATGTAGTGTGAGAATGCATGCCAAACTATAGGACCGTCTGCAAGAACGTGGTTGAGTCTGTAGATTAGAGTAGGTACAGCTCTATTCCTCATCTCACGGAAAAGAACTGCGGAGCACATGTGCTTGTCCCAAGGAAAAGCGGCAGAGCAGAGAAAATAGCCCTTAATGATGGAAAACAGTGACAGGGCGCGCGGCACCCCAGCCCTGCAAGCAAACCTCAAAATGCGTGCAGTCAAAGCATACGTATGTGGGAAAAAATCCCCGTTGGACTGACCACCCAACTGCTTTAACAGTGTGTTAAAGATAACTTGTACAACATTTACGGTGTTTTGAAAAACAATATATAAACGAATAACAATTGCATGGTGCTTGTATGTCAGATATAACAACGCGTACCTTGCAATAATTTAAGTTTAAAATTGCAAGTCACAATAAATTACAAAACCGCACATACCAACGCTGACCTGACGCGAACCCAACTGAAAGATTAAACTAAATAAACGTTTAGCTCATCAGCACTAATTTTAGTGATTAAATTTAATTTGAAATCATGTATAATTTCATGTTTTTAGAAGCCATTTCCAAATTCTGTATCTATACAAAAAATAAATAAATAAATAAAAAATCTGGCATTACCACAATTTATTTCTGTACAGAGTACAGAATATTACTCCGCAAGGTGATATTTGCATTTCCAGAATTTTAACCGGGGTATTCGGAACCAAATATATGAGTTCTTCCCCTTTAAGGACACACGAGAACGTTTAAAACAAGCCAACAATATTTAATTGTCTCAAGATGGACACTTGAGATTCAGACGACTTACTAAAAGGATTTCTTTTTGTCCTCAGTAAAAATGTCCCAACTAAAATAAAAAAATAAATAAATACAAAATCAAAGGTCAGACAGCTGGGGAAAATATTCACAAACACAAAAGTATTTGTTTCTAGCAAGATGAAGCTGAAAAGATGTGTCTTTGTTGTGTGTGAAAAGGTGGCCGGCCCATTTGGCTCCACCGTGACCAGGCCAAGGCAGAACTGCGTAACCTACAGAGGAAGTTGGCAGGAACTGTCTCCTGGACATCATCCTCAGATATTTAGTACAGCCACATCTGTCTGTTCAGCAAACAGTGCACAGGTCATAGCTAACCAGATAAATTATAAACAAAGATCACCCATCCAGCCCTGCTTCACACACGGCATAGGGTGAGTGGGGAGATTTAACCAAGATGGCATGTGGAACGCTGCACACACCACAGAAATGATGGCAGAGCACAGAACACCAGAACACATCGGCCCAGACAAAGTGCTTTAGTTTATTTAGCAATGCGAATGGGGCGCAATGGGTTAAACAACGGTTATTACATCATATTACATGAGGCAGCCCTCCCCCTCAAACGTTCATTCACAAAGACGACTTTTGGACGATCATGAGCGTTATTATAATGAACGGTAAGTTGCCATCAGTATCAATTTTCAAAGCGTTTTACATACAGCATAGAAGCCACGTTTTAGGACATTGTCAGATCTTTAATGGAAACACCGGAGTCACATCAACTAACGCATGATGGCAAGTGTTATAGATTCATTTATAAATGGCCAAAAAAAGTCAACTTCTTATCTGCAAATTCTCAATATACTAGACATTACTGAGCCTTTGTAATTAGGTCACTCAACAAATAACCGTGATCTGCAAATATCACTGAGTGAGGTTGCTTTTGGCAAAGGGAAAATATATATATGAACATGTAAAACAAACTTAAAAACACTGAGAAACAAGTCATTCAGACCATGCAGTAACATTTCACAAAGTATTTAAAGCAGTGTGACATCAATTTGACTATATTTGTTAAAACTTCTTATGCCATTCAAAAGTCCAAAGACAAGCATCTTGCAAACACATCCACTTACATCAGAGTTAATATCTGACCTCTCTGTTTAACATCAATTTAAATTATGACTTGGTATAAATGTCACACTTCCCCCCCCAAATAACACCATGCGCGTGAAGGTGTGTCATGATCCCCCGTCCCACACATCCGTCAGGTATAAAAACAAGACAAACAATCTCTTTGTGGACGAATGCTTGGAATTTTGCAGCAGCCAATCAGAAATTACAATGTGGATGGGGAACCAATTACTCCAAGTTCCATACATCAATAAGGAGGCATGAACACGGTGACATCATGGCCAAACCACACACCATTCTACACTATCAACATGACACACGCTTCTGTCTCAGCAGAACACACCCTACTTACACGGGTGTTCAAAACACCTCTTGAAAGAACGATGACCTTTTAAGTTATTAAACACCTGGACTCCTACATCACTACAGATTTGTACAACTGCACAGGTAAAAGTGGAATAAACTTTGAAACTAATTTTAACCTCCATTTTTTTTTTTTTTTTTTTTTAGAAAAAAACTTTTAAACTTTGTTAAAAAAAATTTAAATACAAAATTAAAGAATTTGGAGTAAAAAGGCACACCTCTCGCACAGTGAATACATTGCAAACAGTATAAAGCATGTTTAGGACCACAAACTATTCTTGAGAGTAACAGGTAACTGTTTACTGGAATATGTAATACTACTGGTTACTGGAACCAGACCAAAAAAAAAAAAAAAAAAAAAAGCTGATTTAGGCAACATGCTTTTTTAATACACCATGTAAGCTTTGTACACATTTTAAACATTAGCATCCTTCATATCAGAACAGTCACACTCATTCTAGATGGTATTTAAAATACTTACAAAGATGTGTTGAATAAAATGGAATGTAAAAATAGATTATATAATTCATATATCCAAATGTGAAAATTAAAGGTTAGATTTAGAAATAACAGCAATATTAAGCCGATGGTGACACAAACACATTGTTTAATCTTGTGACACCTCCTGGCAAAACCACGCCACGCTGACGCGACGTGGCACCGTGTCGCATTTCCCTTGTGATGACACAAACCACTGGGACTGAAATGAAGCAGTTCATCGAAAACATTTTTGGAGCTAATTACATAATACATATTTTTCCCTATAGCGTATGACCCAAATTTAAATTGCACCTAAACAGGAAATTAGTCCAATGGGAGACGACCGAAAGATACTACACTCAAATACCTTCTACAACAGCCCACTGCTTTGAACCTTCAGCCACAACAGTTAAAAAAATAAAAATAAAACAGCGTGAGAACGCGGAGGTAAAATGGAGGTTGTCTGGCAGTAACGCAAGATCCAAACCTCTCATTGGAGGTGACAGGAAAAATGTACGTGCTCAGCAAAAACAGTGAACAGTGACCACACATATTGTGTTTGTAAGCTAAGGGGGGAAGGGGGGGGGCGTGGCACTGCCAGGTGTGATACCAGCCTCCTTGGGAGACAGGAGGAAGGGGATGAGTGCAGGGCTGCCATCACTAGTGAGGACTACAGGTTGTCATGTGAGACTGGCATTTTGTCAACCAGGGGTGTGGACTTTCAGCTTCATGGAAGACTGCTCCACTAAGAAGCTAATCTGGAGCTTTTTTTGTTTCATTTGCCATTAGGTGGCCCTATCTGTGGTCCCTGTTAGTACCTCTCTCCGCCCGTGGCTCCGCCCACCTCGGCCACAGCCAATAAAATGCTAAAACTACAATTATTTTAAAAAATATTCAAAGCCAAGAGGGGTTGCGCGCTAAGTTTTCAGTCTCCTCAGGAAACAGAACACATCTGCTCATCTTTGACAAACCCGTCGCGGGGCCCCCCCCCCCCCCACGCAAAAAAAAATATATAAATAAAAAAAAAAGAGAAAAAAAAAAAAAACACAAGGGA